>CM046544.1:2435000-2965000 GCA_024713555.1 Spirodela polyrhiza | reverse complement strand
TACCACGCCACCTGACGCACAATTACTCGCTATAAACAACCTGAGGCTTCAATAAACTCGGAGATACCGACTGAAAGTCCGACCATTCGATTGAAAACTCTTAATCTGATTGTATCCAATTACTGATGATCACTTTATGCTATTAGCAGGAAAAAAAAACTAAAAGGCCTTTGGTTATATCCAGTTTTCCTTATCGCCGACCTCTTGATGCAGTAATCCTTCAGAATCGATAATTTTTTTATTAATTCATGATACTATTTATTATATGTATAACACGAGATATTCTTTTTTTATTTTATAGAAAATAGCCAAAGCTAGTCTTAACCTTTCTCTAACAGACCAATGGTAAACTACACGTGACGACACGCACTTCAATTCTCCTTTACACCAAAACTTTCATCTGTTAAGGTTGGTCCTGTGTACACCATCTTCATTTTCTAAAACAATCTATCGGGGGCAATACTGCTGGGCTATCTTTTAGCTATACTGTGCACTCTGGTGTCGAGACGAGCCCAGAGAGAGAGGGTAGAAGGGTGAGATATTAGATATTCTGAGATAAAAGCAAGAGGGAGGAAACGGGCTAAGAAATTCGCCGCCGGTAAGCACGTGAAAGACTTCAATGCAGACTTCTCTTAAATACTGTAGATCGGCATGTGGCCTCCATATTCTTCCAGCACAATAAACACTCCCCTTAAGAGTATTTCTCTCACTAGACAATCGATAAATTTAATGAAATAAAGCCATGTAGAACGTTCACAAATGTAGTAACGACATCCTTAAATGGAGAACAAAGGTGCTGATTTTCCATCATTACGGCGGCTCACTTCATCCGACATCGATGTTCAGCATCAAATAGCATGATATGCCCGCATCATGCTGTAAGCCTAAGTTCGGACAAGTTCAAAGTTGCATTCATTCTGTCTCCACTGAAGAAGCGGTAAAAGAAAGATCTTTGAAATGCGGCTCTAAAATGTGAAAAAGTATAATGGACTCGAAAAATCCCTTAAATCAATGCAAACTTCTTCCTAGCTCTTTCTCATCATCACACAGATAGAATATAAAGAGCATTGATGACTTTTCCACATAACGATTATCTCTTAGCATCAAATTGTGAATATCTTCTTCCTCACAAATTCTAAAGAACTACAGTAGCGAACGTTTAAGGATTAAAGAATATTAAACTCAGATACCTATTAACTCATCAAAATATAGTGAACTATAATCATTTTCAGCCCACACGAAAAAAAAAACTCGTATCAGCAGGTGGAAATCTTTTGTTCTTCTAACCCAAACTTTTAAACGGTGCATAAGCAGCCCACGTCCTCGTTCTTTTTTCTCTCATATTTCTCATATACTGCATTCTCCAATGCAAAAAATTGAGTTAGCTGCAATTCTAGCACTTTTTGACACATTTTTCAGATTCTCACATTTTCACTCTCTGGCATTCAAATAAATCCTCCAATTATCGCTTCAGAAATCCTTGCCCATTTTTATTGATGCACAGTTATGATCATCCTTGATATTCACCTTCCTATGAGTCTAAGGATTACCTAGATATTCGTCTATGTTTTCTAAGCATTGTATGGTTTTCTGTAGCTTTTAGGATACTACAGGATCACCTTGCCATTAAGAATATAAGGAGACACGTACACTATGCGGTATTGGTTATTGTTTATCACAGGACTATACGCTACAGCATACTTTTTCACAATTTTTATGACTCTTCGCCTTCTTCCACCTTTTGACAGCTTTCTTGACAATATCTAAGCACCATATCAAAAATCAGGTGTCAATAGTAACATGTAGAATTTTTTCAAAGGCATGTAGCATGTTCCTTCAAGTATAACTATCTTTCCGTTGAAATAAATTAATTTGTCTTTCTAAAATTAATAATTCCATCAAACAAAGGTAAGATTTATCACAAAATTAATACCACTTGAACCATACATTAATTAAAGGTTAACTAGAAATTACTTTTCATATTCTTGGGTTCTTATATACATATATATAATTACCTTGATCATAAGCTTTTGGCAAAGTTTTTACATATGAAAAAAATAGACTAATGAAACTATCAAAGCTTTGAATTTTCTCGGACGTGCATGTGTTGAAGCTTTCTCACATAATGAGCACACTCCCTTCTTCATTATGTGGTTTAATTTCTTGAATTTTTTGGAGTTTTAGCTGTTGCCATGGAGGCAATTAAGATGTTACACGATAAATAAGCACAGAGAGAGAGAGAGGAGAGAGAATTTCTTTCTGAATTATTCTTACCTTCTTCTACCATGGTGGTAGACCTCCAGGATTTCTTCTATTTTTAGCTAAAGACTAACATTATCCCTACTGCCTTTAGACCATCACGCCTTTCAAATTTTTTCGAGTCTGATGTCATTGCCTAAAAGTGTTGCCTCATAGAGAAGCTGTCATTGTTATCAACTCAATTTACAGGCTGGGGTTGACGGTATGCATCAACCCATCATATTATTTGCATCAAGGATCTTCCTTTCTGTGACTCATTATGGCTCCTTATTAGAGGGAACAGTTGTTACATTCACTGATATTTATTCACGGTATATTGAATTTGTCAAAATATGAGACTCACGTTCACCAACCGTAGAAAACACTCTAGAAGAAAAAAGATTCATCGAGCTTTAGAATTTCTTCCTAGTTACAATGAAAAAGAGTTTTATGCCTTAGTTTTGGAAGTACCACCATCAATATGTAACATTTAAGTAGAACTCGGCCTGTCCCACCTGGTCACAGTCTACATCCGAAAAGTGTGTGTTTCATAAAAATGGTGCTGCATAGTAGCTTTAATATGATTTATCTCTTGCAATGATCTAATTGTAAAGAGTATGGCATCACACAAAATTTACTTCCTAGGATGTGAAAATGGAAAAGAAGAGTGATATAAACCCTAACTCAATATAAATATTTCCCTTTTTTAGTGGAGACTTTTCCACTTATGAATGAGAAATGACTACTCTGATATCTTCTCATCTCTCTCTCTCTCTCTCTCTCTCTCTCTCTCTCTCTCTCTCTCTCTCTCTCTCTCTCTCTCTCTCTCTCTCTCTCTCTCTCTCTCTCTCTCTCTCTCTCTCTCTCTCTCTCTAGCTCTCTCTATGTAGCCCATAAATAAAAACTCCCTAGCTCTCTCATGTTCTTCTTCCATGTTAGTGTATTTTCCTTCAGTTAGCAAGTCACGGAAGCACAAATTTCATGGTACAAGGTTTGAAGTGATTTTATAATTTATACATTGGATCTAAAAAATCAACACATATATTTAACTTAATTTCTTACCTTAGCATATATTCTTTATATTCTTTATTTTCTCATTTTTATTTTTATGCCTATTTTTTTACCAAAAAAGGGTTTTGATCAAGGAACATTACATATATAAATTAGCTTCATCCTTTGTATGTTAAAATTGGTAATTTTTAGATGTGCTCATTCCTACTTTGCTTTAATTTTATGGTGTCAATGAATGAACACCAAGAATCTGAAAGATCTAGAGGCTAGAAAAAATACTAAGAGGGGGAGAGAATTAGTATTTTAGAAATATTGAATTTTCTTCACAGATGCAAGATGTGTCGACACATGTGTTAACACAACCTTACATGATTATCTACGTGCAGGATGACTTTCTCTCTCTTTCGGCAAAATCTCACTATGAGACAAGAACTTTTTATACTAGTTCGCCCCTCACTTAACTACTTCTAGTCCCAAAGGATCCTTCCTACCGATATTCTACTACTTCTCTCAAAAATACACACTCACTTTAATGGGATTAGCAACCCCAACACCTTAGATTCAACCTTCGTAGAGATCTAACCCTTTCCAAGTGAAATAAGACTTAGAGCATCTCATGTCTTTGCCCAATCTCACTCTTCACTCACCACCCAGTTACCTTAAGGCCTGATAAAGAGCCTTCTCAAAGGATTCAAGTTTTATCTTGATCACCAACCGTTGATGAAGACGGATGATGCAATATGCTCACAGTTGAAGTTTGACAGTGATGAATCTTGATCGTGAGAGAGATTTTTTATTGTTGATCGAAGTAGAATTATTGTTGTTCTTCTTCTTTACTTCCTTTACTTGTAGGGTATTGTCCTCCAATAGATTTCCACAATTTGCTAAAGAGACAAAGTTGAAAGGTTAGTTTGAATACTTACCATTTTCTTGAATGTGTAGTAACGACCTCTAACCATTAAAAATTTAATATCTTTCTATTCTCTAGTCCTTTTGATTTAAAATTTTAATTGAGGATTCTTCTTTCATAGATGAACAACTTTCTTGTTAACTTTGTCTTCAGACTCAAATATTAATTTTATTATTTTCTCCATGTAAGTAACTAATATATCATCATTTGGATTTCTAGTTCGAGACTCATAAAAACTCATTTGATATTTCAAACCTTTTTTTTTCTTTTAATAATGCACATGACTAATAAATAATAACTTCACTTAAATAGTTAAATAATCATGAATAAATAAATTAGATATTCCTTTTTTAATAAATATTTATCCATTTGTGACGCTTCACTTATTCATGATTTTACTGAACCTCTCATAATGTCATAAGATAAATAATATATTAATTTGCATGAAACCTATGAGTCATTAATCATAATATTGGGAATAATGTCAATCATGAATTATATATTTTCTCATATATTTGTAATATCAAAACCTATGCCTAAAGGCGTCAATAGAATCCAATTTGGGGGCTAATATAACTTATGAGAGGGGCAATAATGATAGTCAAGTTACATATGAATTGAACCTATGAAAATTTTAATATAATTTCTTCTTTCTAGTATGAAAATAGCTTCAACCTAAGAATAAATTATACCAAGAGTTAATTCTATTAGGTTTTAGGCCAGTGAAGATCAAGAAGGGGGGCTTAAATTGATCTCCTTTTTCTTTTCTTCTAAGCTCTTTGTGAACTCTTCTTTCCTCTCTATTGGACTAATCCTTATTATAGTGTTTTGGCACTAACTGACATACACTCTTTAAGAGTATTCTGATAACTTGTAAAAATTATATATTAATATATTGTTAAATTAGATAGAATAATACATATTTGAGAAGTATTTCACAAGTTATCCTGTTAATTATTTTATTTTTCATTTAAATGTACCTCCTTAAATCTTGATTTAAATTGATATTTTATGAATAAAAAGAAAATTGATGAGAATTTATTTCATATTTTAAAACTTAATTCTTATTTAATCTATTTTCTAAATAAAATTTTGTTGCGCTCAATCTTTATCATTTTTAATGAATTATTTATATTGAAGAAAATTTTTTAAAATGTTTTTGAGAATTTTCTTAATTAAATAAGAATAAAAAAATAGTTTAATGGGCTCACTGATTAGTGGGCCTATGTGGGCCCAAGATCTCATCCATCTAATGTGTTTCTCATGACATAGATTTAACAAATAGAAGAGTGACATGTCACCAAGTCCACAAATATGTTGTCACTCGAATCTTGAGTTCGTCAAAGTAGAAATCTAATGTTGTAGGAGACGACACGTCACCCGCCTCATCATGCCTATTGATGGATGCACATACTCCAATAAAGCTGTCATCTCCCGTGCTCCCATAAAGTGTACACAAGTGAAAGATTGCGGCTACCTCATCTAACAATGTTCAAGTAGTCATGTCACCCATCGATTATCATGGATCAATAGTGCATGAATTGCACAATTCTCAACTTGCTACATGGCAAAGACATAGGTATTGATTATCATTTGATAAACCAGAAATATCACAATACAACCAAGTATATTTACAAATATGGATTATTGTCTAGTAAAACAGACAATATCTATTATTCTTAGGTGTGACAGTAGGAAAATCTGAAAAAATTGAGGAAAATTTGTAAAAATGAAGAAAAAATTGAAAAAATCATAAAAAAATCCAAAAAAATAGAAAATAAAAAAACATGCTTGATTTTTGGATTTGAAGAGTAAGAATGATGGAAGAGGGAGAGAGGAGATTTTTTTTCGTGTTTTTCGTGAGAGAAATTAGTATTTTTCTTTTTTATGTGAAAATAGAATTCCAAGGAATGCACCATTGATTTTTGATCATTCTCCTCTACCTTTCTTGCCTTAAAACTATTCCGTTGAATTGGATGCAAGATTTAGAAGCACTACCTAGAGTTTGGCATCAAGCCATGCATTCTAAGGGTTTTAAGTTTGATTTTTAATAAAGTTTTCATTATTTTCTGGGTTTGATCTATGAAATAAATTTATTTTCTTAACTTTAATCATTTATTTACTTGTTTCTTACCCATTTTCATCATTCCAAAGCATATTTCATTTGATAGAGTTTTAAAGCCACATCTACATTTATTTACTATTTTATTTCTTTCATTACTTTGAATATCAACTTCATAATCCATTAAATAAGAGAATAAGAAGATTTCTAAAAGCTTTCCTTAACGAGATGACCTAGCTTGCCAATATATTCATTTAATATTATTTTTTGGTGAATCTAGTTCTATAAATTATTAAAACTGAATGATGATTCTAATAATGACTTAGGGTCACATCACATTCTTTGTCCTTATGTTTTACTATCAGATCATCTAGATCACAACTATTGATTTCATGGGATCAACTCCCTCAAGATTTATCTCCAAAATCCCCTTCTAGATTCACAACTCTAGGAGACATGTACCACTATTTTTATGGACAACCCCCCAAAGTGATTAGATAAATAATCACTAACAATAACCCACAAGTATAATAAAGATAAAAAAAGAGGTATTTTCTCCCTCTCTCTTTCTCATCTGTTTTCTCTCCAAAATCATTATTTTGTTGTAGGTTTATTTTTGCTCACTATGGATATTTCAAGCATATGATCTATGAATACTTTAGATTGTTATAGTAGTGGAAGATGAATGCTTTCAAGATAGATTCTTTATCTTTTTGTCATTTGTTGTCAGCTGGTACACAAGCTTAAAAGGTTGTCTTTAAGTGCAGCCCAAGGATAGAAAAAAATCTTGAATGCTCCTCTCGAGAATACTCCTTCAATCAATACATGGCTATCTAATGAATCCTCTCTCTCCTCCTCTTGAATGCACTACACATAGATCACTAGAATATAGTAAAAATATGTGAAAAAATAAATATAGTCATTAAGGATTGATTCCTCTCATTGAAGATCAGTACTATTTATAGATAAATCAGATGAAAATTGTTCATAAATTTTTTCGAATCTCAAATGACAAGATTCATATAAAATATCATTAAATTCAAAACTTATGTAAATTCAATACAATATGTAATTTAATTGTTTCAAATATCCTCTAAAGAAATCAACATCTGAACTCAATAGAAATTTAATAAACTATATTGTGAACTCAACATGACATCTCTTACGAAAGTAATGATTTCTCATATGAATTAAATTTGAATTCAATCAAACAAGATATGAGATGCAAGTATATATCCTGAGCTTCAATCTCGATATTCTAAATCATAACTTCTCTATCAAGATTAATATATACGATTTTCAACATATATTCAATATATATTCAGAAAATCTTTTTTAATGAATATGACACTTGATTGATAATTTGACTAAATCGATATCTAAATCATTAGAAAATTAAAAACTAAATTGATGGGTCTCTAGATAATTAACTCATCTTTCTTACCCATATTTTACTTTACCTAAACTCATTGATTTTCTTGGTGAAATCCTTACTCCTTTGACTGTCATGATTTTTGTAAATAATAATATTTTCATACAATCACATGTAATAAGATATATTTCTCATGATCTTTTGATTTAGACACTTTGATTCATATCATGAGATATTCATTAATTGATTTATCAATTACATGCTTAGTATCATGACATTCATACTTCATATGTAAGAAATACATGTTGCATCATAATAGGTATACATATTTATTTATGATGCATATAATATTGAGTAACACATAAATATTATTGAAGCATAATTTGTTGATTGTGATTATTCTTGATTAATTTCATTGATTTTATCATCATCAAAACATGATGCCTTCATGGCTCTAACAAATTCACCTTTGACTACTTAGGCAATCGACTAGCAAAAGTGACTTAATGATATTGTTGCATTAACCTAATATTTTGCACATCTACTCCCTCATGCTCATAATCCAATATTTAAAATTCTCTTCTATGTTTCCTAAGTTGTTAATTTTATTTTGACTATTCCACTATGTGAGCTAAAGTTTTTAGGTTGTTTAAAATCTAGATCATTTGCATCCAATCGTAAGATTGATGATCTAATACTTACTTGTAATTAATTCATTCTCTTGTGATCTCTACATGAGGGAGTGAGCTTACTGCCTATAATACTTTTTGTACATTTAAAAAAAGCTGAAGCTATTCCCAAATTAATGTAACCAAGTTTATTGCGTTTTTCAAAAATTATCTATAAATTTTTTTCTAGAAAATAAAAATTTTTATAGTCATCTAAATTATCAGCTAAAATATGATTTATTTATTTTTATCCTTAGTTTTTTGTCACGTTAAATTGAATAATAGTGTTAATATATCATTTTGCCATGAATTTCTACAAAGCAATTAGAAACCTACTACATTAGTTTAAGCTGTAGACTACAATGTTCAATAATGAGATTGTGTGAAAAGGTATATTCTACCCCCCATAGATACATTCTAGCTTAGTTTTAATCTAACAACATGTCTATTGGCGAATGTAATTTCTTGATTTTCATTAGCTAATATTCAATTAAAATATTTTATTATTATATTTGTGGATTCCAAAGACAATTAGAATAATTAAAAAGTAGCCTAGAATCACATTAGACCAATGATACAATTTCCAAGTCAGACAACTACCAGGTAGTTTAGAATGGCATTATTTTTGTTACTTTCTATTTGGGACTTACATACACTAGAGCGTTTTCCTTATCAAGATATGATTTAATATTGATTGCAAATACATCATAATTTCTTGTAAATATTGGCAAGAAATATATAAATATGTTATTTTATATAATGATCCGAATGAATTATTTTATTTTATTTCATATTTTTTAATATAAAATTTGATATTTCCATAAATTCTCAAGTTACCAAAAATTTTAATTATCACTCATAAAGGACTAAGTTTTTTTAAGTAACTTATTTTTTATGTTCATAATTTCACTTGGAAAATCAATGTGTTGTTAGTAATGATTAAATACATTATTGATAATATTTCAGTTTTATATGCCAAGTGAGATAAAAACTATCAAATATTACATGAACTTTAGTCAAAATGAAATAAATTTATAAAAATGTGTTTTTCAAAGGGTTAGTATTTTTGTGAATTTTAATAAGTTTATGAATTATTTTTTTGTTAAAGTATTTTCATGATTTTTTCAAATTAAGGATTTATTTATTGTGGGCCACTATTGGGCCACCCCTTTGCAGCCCGAGACAATATGAACCAGGGTCCAAATCAGCTAGGGTTTTTGTGGTTTTGATGGGTCCAAGTTAATGGATTAATTGGTTTCTCACGTTTTTCAAATCTAAGGGAAACTAAAGTGCCATGTCACTTGGCCCTCGAATGGAGGTGTAAGTCACAAATTGTACAAATTGAAGATGAACAATACAAAGACGGATGATATGCCATGATGCCCAGCCTTCATCACATGAATAAGCATGAGTCTTGAGAAAGCAAGCAGCATTTATTATCAACTAAGGGAGAAATTACAACAAATGAATTAGACAACTCTCAACACATCACATGAGAAGGTTATGTACATAATAATCATTTATTATCTGGTAAAATGCATTTCATTGATTATCATTGGCAGATGTGGGGCATATATATAGTAATTAGTTATTGTCTTGTAAAATGGTGATGATTAGTTATCGCCACATGTAAAACTAGGAAAATTATTGTATTCCCTTCTATTTCCCCAAAAAAATGATTTCTGAGGAAAAATAGGTAAAACAATTAAAAATGGAAACGAGAGAAAGGGAACTAGCTGAAGCCTCAATTTTCTAATTTCGAGGATAAAAAGGAGGAAGGAGAGAGAAGGGGGCCATGCCTAGGAGAGAGGAGGGTGCTAGGATGGAGAAAAAGCATGTAAATTAGGGAGAAAAATTATTTTCATGTTGTTTAAGTTTCATTTATGCTTTGAGTGGTCTTATATTTCATATGAGCATCGTTTCTATTAATTACAGGACATCCTTCGAATAGAAAGACATTTATTTCTAAATATTTAATTAAAGCATTGTTCTTTATGTTCTTGAGTTCTTGAGTGAGAAATTAGTTTAAAATTTGATTTAAAGTTTTACAAATTCTCTTCTCTTCACCTTGAGTGAGAGACAAGGAAAGGAAAGACTTTCATTTAAGTTTTATAATTTAATTTAAATTGAATATTCTAATTTACGAATTTTCTATGGCTATGTTATACCTAACAACAATTGTCCTATTTTCATGCTTTTGTTTTTTTCTATTTCGAATTTTTTTTTATTTTAAATACACCACTGATTGACAACTAGGGTAGTTTTGCATTTCATTTATTTATATTTTACGTGATCATTTTATTTCAAATATCATGAAAATATAAAAAATATTAAAAATCATCATTCTCATTTTTTTCATTGTATCTTCTCATCTATTTTCATCTAATTAGTGATAAATCATTTCCATCTCAAAACCTTCTTCTATTTAAGCTATGCAGATTAATAAAATCAAAATCACGAGATGTATTTGTAAAATAAGGTTGTTAAACATATAAAAGAGATTTCATTATTTATCTCATCTTATATTTTTTTTGTTCTTTTATTCTTGATAAAAATAATTTTTTTGAAAACTAGAGTTTATAAAATTAAATTATTTCATCCCTAAGGATCAACCTAAACTCATCATAATACCAAGAAAATATGTAGAAGTTTAGTTTTAGAAAGTATGAATTTTGCATGCAATAAACACAATGACTATTAAATCAAGAGTTACTATCTTCCAATGATGAATCCTTTCATAAAAAAAGCCTTTAAGTTAGTTAAAAAGAAAATTTTATGATGATTTATAACCAACTATAATTTGGACATTGATGTTACATAATTTTTTTTGGAAACACATTGGTATATGAAAACTAAAATATGAAATTTTGATCAACAAATGGTACATAAATGATGTTTATTGATGCCCTTTGGATATAGGTTGTTATATTACATTTATGAGAATCTTATTTATTGACTTTAGATTTTTTATGAGCTTGCGATAATTGTTGAATATATTTTAAATTAATTTCATGTAATTAGTTATTATTTATCTTGTGAGATTCTAACTGATCACTAAATCCAAAGAATTTTTATTTGAGATCAAAGTTTGATGAATTGAAAAGGACAAAATTTATGGAAATGAATATTTTTTAGAAAATAAATTTTTAAATAAGTAAATGACAAAAGGTAAATAATTCTTATTATTTTGATTCATTTATCTATAAACATCTGACCCTTTAAGTGCAACCATTTAAATTAAGTCATGAAATGAAATAAAAAAGGTTAAAAAAATTTAAAAAACTTTTATTAGTTTCGAACTTGCAACATGGATGGTGGATGTCAACTACTTGCATGAGTCACACAACCAACTTAACATTCATATTTGAAGTTAATGTCAACATAAAAGCTGTTCATCTATGATAACCAAATATTCAAGTCAAATTTTAGAATGATCGGATAAAAGAATAACAAGTTACAACATTCAAATTAGTCTAAAATTTTTACTACACATCCTAGAAAATGATAAGAATTTGAATTAATTTTTTTATTTTATCTAACATTATCAAAGGAGAAAACTATTAAAGACTAATGTCCTACAATCCCCTACATTGATCAATCATCTCTTACGAGTAGTGCAAATCTACCTTAAGCTTCAATGCTACTTAGACAGCTTCATCCATTCTACATACAATCTTGGTGATCAATTCAACCTTCAAGTCCTATGATCAAGCTCTCTATCAGGCCCATATGTAATCCCGTGGTGAGGGGAGAGGTTGTAGACAAAAGTATAAGGTACTTTGGCCATGGTCTCTATGAAAACTAGATTTGTATGTTTGAGCTACTGAACTCATAAAAGTTCAAGTGTATTTATAAAGGAATAGTGAAATTCAATAGAAAGGATCTTTCAAGACTAGTAGTCGTGTGAGGTGTGAACTAGTATGAAAAGATTGAGTCATCTTTGTAAGTTAGAGAAGAGAAAGAGAAAGCATGCGATACAAGTAAGAGAGAGAACTTGTATGAAGATAGACATAAAGATTCAACTTAGAACATGTGTCAACAAATTCACCCATAGAAGGAAAATCCAAAGTGACACAAAACTTTATAAAAACTAATTCACCCCCCCTCTTGGTATTTAACCTAACCTCTTAGCTTTTACTATGTTAAGATGAGATATCTAAATAAGGGCTTCAAAGATCAATCACATGATAATTTAGTAATTTATCATTAATTATTTCATTTCATTTTATTCTGATAGCTAAATGTTCCATGCATAAGTTGTCTAAAAACTCCTAGCTACTGTTAGTTTCATAATGTGTAACTTTTTTTTGTGGTCTTTTGCTCCCCCCACTTGAAATTTTTGTTCAAAACTTCGCCTTATTTATATTTCATAAAAAAGAGAAAATAATAATCAATTAGTAGAAAATATACAACGTAAACAATAACTACTTTATTGAGTTGAACATGGCACGATTCTTCGATAAAGACAAATTAGCAAATTCTTGATAGAGCATGACATCATCTATTTTGGGGGTTAACAACTAAAAAATTAGTAAGAGAAAAGTCAAACTGAATTAAGTTTTTGGCCATTCATGTAGGTAACTCATATATGAACTTACCAAGTCCAACATTCATGCCCAAAATTTCTTTCCCACAAGGTAAATAAACTCTCCCCAAGAAGGTAAAAGTTATTAGAAAATGTTTGCTTTAGATTAAATGGGCATAATCACCAAATTGCAAAGAAAAAATTTGGGAGAAAATCCTCAACTTTTAAAAAATAAGTAGGAAGACAAAAATTAAGATCTCATTAAATATTTAATTATTGGGAAAAATAATGGAATTAAATTATAACTCAGGAAAAGGGCATCATATAGAGACAATTATAGCTGTGAAATTTTGTGCAGAAAAAATAATTGAAGCTTAAGCATACAAAATGGTTTTAGGCATACAACATAGTAAGTGGATAGAGTTTTGAAGGCAATTAACTAGCAAGTGGTAGCAAAACATGTTGCAATATGTTGTTTTCATATCCTAGTGGATCAACTAAAGATTATCACTTGAATGCAATGGAATCAATTATTGGTTTAATATTGTATTGTGAATTTCATGACCTTGATGCGTATGAAATCAACTAAATGTTAGAAGAAAAAAGTAAAGTACATGCAAAGATGAACTTAGCTTAAGATGGGTTATATTTCAAGGTGAAATTTCCCCTAGGTATGAAATGGATAAAACCTGGCGTTTTTGCTCTCCCCATCTGATGCCAGTGATAGAAATATTAAGAATATGATATGCCATTACCTATGACTAGTCGACTACTTTATAATTTTGGACAGCCTTGGAAGATCTTCTGATTGGATACTTGCTCCACCAACTTCATCAAGGCTGTTCTAATTTGTGCGAAGATAAGATATTTGACTTTCTCTAACCCTCATTTGAGTTTCCTTTCAGCTATTTATTCTCACATGAAGCCTTCATACTGGGTTGGGTTGACTTTTTGGTCGGGAATATCCGACGGAAGGATCCTCGTCGATGGCAGATCCGAGTTCGAAAATAATCATTTCTTCTGGGATGATTCTATTACGGAGGCAGCTGGCCCAGGAGAACTCTGTATATATATTTTTTTCCAGCTCGGGAGACGCCGGCTTGGGCTCCTTGCTTCAGAAATGGCGGGCTGATAAGAACTGAGAACGGCCGCCGAAGCCGCGTCGTAGCGTCGGATTCGTCCGGTGGGGGCTCGCCGGCGGGAGTGTCATGAACGGAGGATCCCAGTCGCCGCCATGTTCTTCTTCCGTCGCCTCCGGTGCGTCCGGCTCGTCCGAGGAGCTCCCGTCCATTCATGGCGTCAGTCCTCCCTGGGCTATGGCACACAGACGCCTCGTGCTCCCGATTCTCTCCAAGGAGTCCTTCCCCAACCGCCCGCAGTCGGCCGCCATGTTCCTCCTTCGCGACCTTCCCTCCCTGCCCTCCTTTCGTCCTCGTCTGAATCTTCATCCATTCCGTTCTATTTCATCTCCGGGACTCTGATATCCGTCCTGGTCTCGGTGGGACTCCTCTACTCCACCTCTTCCCAAGAACAATTGAAGCGTCGCGCGGACGAGCTCCGCGGCGATCTGGAGGCCGCGCTGGAGAGGTCGAGGGACTCCCTCGGTCGGGTCGTCGGTCGGATGAAGCAGACCGGCGCCGCCGCTGGCGTCCTCTGGAAGTCCTTGGCGTCAGTCATGTCGTCCGCAAACCAGGAGGTGCAGAAAGAATTTGAACTCCGGGTTGCCGCATTCGTCGCTGATATCGTGGCAGCAAACGAAGGCCGGCGGTCGGCGATCGTTTCCGCCGGCGGTGGCGCAGTTGTAGACTGGCTGCTCGAAACAGTAGCGAGGTCTTCAGGGAGGAATGGAAGGGACCACTGTGGGACGCAGGCAGAATCAGCGAGGGCTCTGGCATACCTGATCGCTGATCCCAATGTGTGTGAGGCAGTGCTGAGCAGGCCACATGCCATTCCCAATCTTCTGAGGTTCATCTTCTCATTCCAGCCTAAGCGGGCCAAGGTGAGAATGCAACTTCTCTTTGCCCAGTGGGAGCTAGGGCGTATTTTTCTCGCTAATTTCACCATAGAGAAATCAAAATAATGTTGTCATTGCTATTTGCTGTTGGATGCTATCATTTTTGAGGAACGAAACCATTTGAAAAAATGGGCGTCTTCTACATTGCGTTAAGTAGATGGTGGGGTCTATTTTCTGCATCTTTTTCCTGTTTTTGGTATAATTAGACCATCTGAAAGTACCTCTTATGGCCGTGGGGATTATTAACTCGTTCAAAATGAACACTTCTGTGGAAGGACTGAGGAGTCATATGAAGTCATAGTACAGTAACATAAAAAAAAATGCGATTCTGATGCCTTCACATACATTTATTATCCTTTTCTGAACCAGAAACTATACTGGGGAAGAACTGTTATCCAACAAGGCACTACCTTAATAATCGGATGACCTGAAGAAGGGTTTATTGCGCATGCGATATTTTTTTCGGCCAAGGTGGCGGTTTTTCAGTTTAGATAGGGAGAAAGAAATGAAGAGTGAAGAATAGATGCGGGTGGAACCCTGCCCCCCCCCCCCCCCTCCAATCCCCCAACTTAACACTTAGTAATCATATTTTCATTGAAGAAAACAGTGAAATATGTGTCTTTGTGCATAAATATAGTTTCATGCTTGCTCAGATACACATGCACACTCAGCAAAAATGATTTGACTAATTAGACGATGTTTTTTATCTTGCACGATTTTTTAACTGTTCATAAACCGGAGTTCTTTAGATGAGTAAAATGCCCAAGGTTGTGGCTTACGCACTGCTCAGGCAGCAAAGTGTCTCACTTAGGAAAGGTCTTGTTTCACTTAAGATTCCACTGAAAATTAGGATTTACGATCAGTACATTCTCTGCCAATGATGTGTAAAGTGAGTTCAATCCATTGGCATTAATGAATAAGTTATGGACGCATTTATCTAAAATATAAACGTATTTATTTGTCAAGAATTGCGAAATAGTTTTTATCTTTATCATGACAGTTGATACGGTCAGTTGTCAAGCATATTCAATTTTCTATTCACAGAAGAAAAGGAACATTTTTGTCCCATTAAAAATTTAATGATACAGGTAATGGAATACTGTAGAAGATTATCTCATATTATCAAGCTTCGTCATGCCAATAAGGCTGGATTCTGGAGTTGGACAGACTAGTATGTTCGCCTGAATATGAGGCAAAGCATACTGTCACTACGATGCAACCTTCAGCTTACAATGCTGTCAACTATGTTTGGAATGACTTTTTGTGACGGACAGCTTTATGATTATATAGTGTGGTTATAAGATTGCACTGTTTAGCTTTTTCAAACAATATTGTTAGGAAGGAACTCAAATGCATAAATGACATGTGAGTGCCTTTCGGGTTTGCTTGCCTGGTCATGGAAATTTCTCGACATATTATCATGTTGTCTTGGTAACATGTTCGTTACTTCAAGAAAGCAATGTGAACTTCCTGGCTGTAAGTCTTTGCCATAGACCCTTCTGGAGTTTGTGCTTTGTGTAAGGCCATGTTTTATCCCAATTACTTTCATGTTTCAATTTATACAATTTAAGTAGTCTAAAACTGGTTTATTATTTCGGTTTGATAGTTTTGGAGTTATTTCATTTTGTCTCGGTATGTTTAAACAGAAATTCAATCACAAGCCACTGGATGGTCAGGACACCTTTAAGGGAAGGAGCATGCTTGTCGCTTCCATCATGGACATTGTAACTTCTAACTGTGACGATTTCGAGCAAGTGTCATTTCGGCCATCTTTGCCAGGAAATGCAGATATTAGAGATATTGCAGCTACTCTTGAAGTCATTGAGGAAGGTGGTATGCATTTTTCTGAACTCGATAAAAATGGAGATGATGATGAGGATGATGATGGGGACAAAGGAATGCGTGGCATTGGAATAAAAATTCTTGGAGGTACCACAGTGTTGGGTTTTTCCAGGAAGGATGACCTTCTGGAGCTGGGACAATCTGATGATCATGATTACTCTGCACCTGTAGAACACATGCCTGGCAGTCTGATGTTACAGGGAAAACATACCAGTTCTTTGAGAGCTCAACACTCAACTATTTTATCAGTACCAGGCCTTTGGGACGATTTGCAGAGAGAGCAGGTTGCCGTACCTTTTGCTGCATGGGCTTTAGCTAATTGGGCTGTGGCATCTAAGAATAACCGATCTTATATTCAAGAACTTGATAGTGATGGGCATGCAATTATGTCTGCCTTGACTGCACCAGAGAGGACTGTCAAGTGGCATGGCAGCTTGGTGGCTCGCGTTCTCTTGGAAGATCGCAGTTTACCTCTAATTCGTTCTGTTCCTGATTGGAGTTTCAGTCTTCTTTCCACTGTCTGTGAGGCAAGTAAAGCTGATGATACTGAACTTGCCCGTGTAGCACTGTCAGCATTTCTCATTTCCATTGAAAGAAGTAATCACGCTAAGGAGAAGGTGATGGAGAGAGGACTTCATCTGATGAGAGAAACTTCAAAGCAATCAGAAAAACATCGGCATTTGCAAGAAGTATTGGCACGGGCGATGGAACTTCTTTGTACAGAGGATATGCATCTATCCCTTGAAGAAAGTCGCAGGTGGTCTGGCATTCTTCTTCGTTGGATATTCTCTCAAATTTCTTCTGAAGCTACAAGCTTGTCAGCCCAGAAAATTATTTCTTGCATTCTTGAGGACTATGGGCCATCTTCAATACTACTTTCTCAGGGTTGGTTAACTATGATGCTCAATGAAATTCTTGGTGCCAACAAGACCTCTGCAATGAAAACTACCATACCACGTAAGACTGATAAAGTGAAGGTATATATCCTAGAACTCTTTTGTTTACCTCTCTTCTCTATCTACTTGGTTAGCAGGATATATCCTAGACAATCCATTGAGAAGTCATCACCATAATTTCCTCTGCATCTATGACTGTTTGGAGCTGCCTCTTATCCCACAGAACATAACCATATGGATGCTAATGGACTCTTGTTGTCTGGCAGCTTGGCCATTTTAATTTTAGGTTTTTAGATGAATGCATCTTGAAATGAAGGAATCAAATTGCATGTGACCTTCCACCACTATTTCCACCATACGAATCACATCGGCAATGTTCTCAGAAGACCATTTTATTCTACTAGATCCTTGTATGCCTCATTTTTATTTTTCTCATTTTCAAAACTTAAGTTTGTTTGTCAATCTTTTCATGTTGAATAGTACCCAAGATTTCATGTTTGTTTTAGATGGCATTGAAGAACATGAACACAATGATATTCTATGAAGGAAATCTAGAGGTGACACGATAAGTAACTTCTTGGCTTGCATCAACTCCTGGAAACTAATATTCTCATCTTATGATTTTCTGATACACCAATCTTTATACATGTTGTAGCGTCAATTGTTAGAAGTTTCAGGATGATATAGATCAGTGGCTCACATGAGTTATTGCTTTGTTTACACATTCTTTTGGGTACATTAAAATACAATCATTTACCTGGCAAAAGAAATTTGTAGGTTCATAACAGCAACTGCCTCCTTCTGTAGATCCTTGACCATTGCTATATCCCTTTTAATTATAAGGAAAATAAAAGAAAAAGCGTAGACAGATCTTATTGACTTATTTCTATGAAAGCCTTGCAGTTCTTGTAGTGCTGGAAGTCAAAAAATAGTCATAGAAGAAGAAAAAGGACACTCTTGAAAATGAAGAAAACTACTATTAGTACTCAGGTCAAAGAGAAGTTTTCATCAACCTTATAATCACTGTTGCGTTGCAATACAGAGTTTCTTTGAGTTTATATGTACTAAATCTTAAACGATAAAGAAGGAAAGTTATTAGAATTCTCATGGATTCTCTAACTTTTAGCCTTAAGACAATCCAGAAGTTTTATTTTAGATGCACATAAACTGTCCTTGTGAGTGTCTGTATACGTTAGTAATAAAAAAATGTGTCTTTACATGCTAAGAAATGAATTACCAGCCATTTGAGTTTTCATAATGTAAAGTGCCGTTTTATTATTTTTCTTATTTATTTATCTCAGAAGTTTGATATTGTGATAGGTCTAAGTTTTGGAAATGGACTTGCTAATTTCATTCATGGGCCTTTCTTTCATTGACGTGGCAGATGTCATTTTTTCTGATGTGTGCAGACTCAAGTTGATCAATCTAATATTCTTTCAGCAGCACAGATCACAACTCAGTTGGCAAGTACAGTTGTTATTCTAGCATTGAATAACTCAGAAGCTTATTCTGATTCGACTATTAGGTTTCCTCTTGATGATTTTCTATCACTTGAACCTTTTTCTGTGTTAGCCAAAAACATCAGAAAAGATAAGTTAACCAAAGTTGACGCAGCTGATTCTGCTTTGGCTACTCTTAAGGGCATTAAAGCATTAACCGAACTTTGCTCTGATGATTCTGGTTGCCAAAACAAAATAGCTGATTTTGGAGTGTTTTCCTTGCTGAGGCGCTTTCTTTTGCAAGATGATTATGAAAGACTTGCAGCAATGGAGGCATATGATGCTTCAAGGACTGTGGAGGCTCGAGAACGTGGATCAAATATTTCTGGGGAAGCATCTGCTGCAGAGGGGAATGACTCGTCTAGTGTTCGAGTTCCTCCCACTGCACATATTCGAAAACATTCTGCCCGGCTTTTAATGATTCTTTCACCTCTTCCAAAGGTCAGAGAAACAATTATAGGTGACAAAATCCTGTGCAAGTGGCTTGAGGACTGTGCAAATGGCAAGATTCCTGGCTGCAATGATCTCAAAATCCAAAGTTATGCCAGGGCTACTCTTTTGAATGTCTTTTGCTCAGAGCAAAGACATGGTGATACAAACGATAGCCATCCTGACATTGCTTCTGCCAGCCGAATGAGCAAGTGCCCTCGATATGACGACATGATCTTTTTTGTCAATCCTGAATCGCCAAACTGGAGATACCTCAGCAGCAGCAATTTGGATTCTGACTTGCTCAGTTCAAACAATGAAAGTAACGTCTCTTTATCTTCATCTGGCAATGGACTTGTTGAGAAGGAAAAGTGCATCCCCTCGGGTCCCATTGATGATTCTGGTCGAAGCTCACAGTCTACCCCCCCTGTAATGGATGTAGTCTTTATTCATGGACTACGTGGTGGCCCGTTCAAGTCCTGGCGCATAGCAGACAATAAATCATCAACGACCAGTAAGGCAGGCTTGATTGAAAAGATTGATCAAGAGGCTGGAAGACAGGGAACTTGCTGGCCAAAGGAATGGCTTGCAGTTGATTTCCCTGATGCTCGTCTGTACACTGTTAAATATAAGGTTTGTTAATTCTCCCTGTTTTAACGTACCTAGAATCAAGTAGAATGATGCTTGTAGAGCATGTATGCATGACTTTGTTGGTTTTTGCGTGAAGGTTTACAATCCGTCATATACATATAGGATCTCAGTTGTTTTATTTTTCTTAAGTCCCTTGTTTGACAGTATCATGAAAATGAATCTCTAATTGAATGATCTCCACAGACAAATCTAACGCAGTGGTCTGGAGCCAGCTTGCCTCTTCAGGTTTGTTCTTTCATCTTCTCTTTCTCACCCCTGAATCAACTGTTCTCTCTTTGGCTTTCCAGAGGACTATTTCCAGTATGTTAACTTGCATTTGTGATCTCTGATTCTGGGATTTTGTGACTGGTTAATTACTATTTCGTTGTCCCGTCTCTTAAGTACACTAGAGATAGGTTTTCTGTGGCAGAACGCTGTCTGGCCTTTTTATTTATTTATTCTTGAAAGTAGTTAGTTTTATGCCTAGAGACTTTAGCAGTCACTATCTTAGGTAAAAATTTCACCTAGTCTGTCTATGCAGACGACAAAATGTTGACTTATTGTTTATTCCAGTCTTGGAAGTCTTTTATCAATTTTCAGAGGGATATTTCTCCATGAGAAAGTTATTTTTTCCATGCCAAATCTTTTCTATAAACTCTGACACAGCGGTGTCCACATAATTTCATATTCTTTAACAATTCTCCCTCGGCAAGGCACTGAATTGCAATTCTCCATCTGAGCTTCATCTCATATTCTTTAATAATAATCCTGTCAAGATTCTCTGCAGCACTTTTCTGACGGGTATTTTCATTAATCTTACTTTTTGGAAGGTTCACTCTGAGGTAGAATAGCCATCTGGCATGCTGAGACAAAGCTTCTTAAAATTTTTAGCTGAAAAATCTTCGGTGCAGATTAAATAAAAAGTGTTGCATGATGAAATGGACTTGGGGTTTCCAGAACTGCACCAACTTTGGGGATAAAAATCTCTGTCAAATGAAATTACTGTTGACTGGACAAGATATCTATCGGACAGACAAATCAATGTCCCACTTAATTTTCGGAATAAAGAGACACCAGAAAAGTCTTGTTAATCTTATTCACAACACAGTAGACTTTAAGCTGACTGATGTTTTATTATAAAATGATTGGTACAACTGCAGTAATGTCTCAAATTTGAGTTCAATGAAAACGTTACAAGAAATCATCATTTGCTCTAGCTGGTCTGGGGCTGTCAATTTTTCGCAGTCGCAATGATTCAGCAATCAGGTATATTTCATTTTCCACAGATAGGAAGACATAACAGGAAAACATAGTAGCTGTATTGAGTAGAAGTATCTTTACAAAAGGATTACGACTGCATGAAAGAGTTTGAGTTCCTGAAAGGGCTGTCAAAGTTCTAATGTCACTTATTCCCAGAAAAAGTGGGGTGCTATAGAGTCATTACTATAATGGCTAATAGATTGAAAGCAGCATTAGAAAAGCTGGCTGATAGAAATTAATTACCTTTTCTCGGGAAAAGATATATCTTGAGCCGATTTATGACTGCTTATTATGTGGTCAATCACCAGAACTTGAGAAAAGCAAACTTCTACCCGGTTATTAAGCTTAACTTCGAGAATCATATGGCAATTGATTTGACGTGATTTAGGTATTATTTTTTCCCTGTGTGAAGAATGATGAATTAATTAGATCATATAAGGAAATTTGTAGCTTTGATTCCGTCATTGTTTCTGGTGGATCAAATGTTTACATAAAGAGTTATAAGAATATTTTAGTTAGACTTTAGCTTGGAGAATGGTAGACCAAGCCTGACGTCAATCAAAGAATATCGACTAAACTATGACCTTCCATGATTGAAAACAATCGTGACAGGTCATATTTTACTACGGAAATATCTAAGATGATGAAGAGAAGAGGAATGTTCATCTGAAGATCTGTTCTCCCTGTAAATTGTTGTGAGAGTGATAACATCAAATATAGTTTTTAAATTACCGTGAAATCATTGTAGAACTTGTGGAGTATTTTGATATGCAAAATTTTTTAAGAGGAACTGTTTGGAATGTATCAATAACCTCCCCATTGGATCATAAGCAAACTCAAAACTATTCTCCAGGCGGCGTGACTTATTGATTAATATTTTTTATGGACAGGGAAAAATCTCCCCTCACATATTAGTTGTCATTCATAGTATTTTGCTGAATGCTATCTGCATAAGGATGCACTTGTTTTGGGGGCATAAGTTGCGTTCCATTTTCTTTCATAGTTGCCTAGTTTGCAATAAGACTTTTTGATGTTTGTAAACGTGAAAAGTCCGGTTTAGCTTCCACATCTGCGTTTCATATGCTCATTAGTTTTCTTCCTGAGTTTTACTCGGTTAAAACTTTAGTTCGCTTCATTTATCTTTTAGTTCTTTTCGTTTTCATACCAACATGTTTGCGCATTGTTTGCTGCTAAATCACTTTTTCTTTTCTATACCCTCTGAAATAATGCAATTATTCCATACCATCAAATGTTTATCTGTCTGTTTGTCTATTTATTAAATGCCCTAGATCATGCAGGAAGTCAGCTCCAAGCTCCTCGAGAAGCTGGTTGCAGCAGGCATTGGAAATCATCCCGTGGTTTTTGTGACTCACAGGTAATTTTAGTTGAGTTATTCATAATATTGAATTTCTTAATATAAAAGGAGCACATCACTACAGTAGCTCGGCATGTTTTGTGGTTATGGCATCAAGATGGTGTAAAGATTATTAGCTTGCCTTTATGGTCTGGCCTGTGCTGGTAGTCTCAATGCATCTGGGAGTTTTGTAGCGCTTAACTAGTAGAAAAGATCTTTCGTCTGGTTGAGTGATCTTTTATCCTTGACTGTTCAGATGACTTATTTTTTCCTTTTCAGAGTTTTGACTAGTATAGTGATCTTCTGGGAGATTTCGTATCACGGATGTGCAAACAGTGGCAGTGCATTTCTTCCACAGTATTAGTATTTTTTCCTTTATTGACCATTATTTTTGGAAAATCAATGAAACTGAAACTGGATAAACCATTTTTTCTTAATGATTTGTCACATTTTTATTTTAGAAAAAAAATTATGTGAGGTTTCAGGAGAGAGATTATGGTTTCATATGACACAGATTCCACGCTTATTACAAAAGACTTAATAACACAAACCAGACACATCCTGACAACAGTCACCTCTCATGAACACTGAAACTTCAATAATTATTTTCTCTTAGTTTTATTCCATGCTCTTTCAAGGGGCTACCAGTTCACACATAATCTGCTCGATTAGATCAGATAACCGAGTAGGTTACCATCAAATTTGGGTCTGGATAGGTTAACTTGGCCTTTTTGGCGGAAGGAACCAGACCCTGTTGGCAGAAAACAAATGGATACAATGGTATCCATTTGCTAATGAAAACCCAATATTATTAAACCCCACTGTCTTGTCCTTAGCAGTTTAGTGACACCAGTCAGTTGAGGTATGGAACGGTGGCCAAGCATTGGTCAGCAGCAGCTCTCTGGTGAGTTTTGTTCCTGGATTTTTCTTTGGTGTCTCCCCACTATTTCTTCCATCTACTTTCTCAACGTATTTCATTGAACTGGAGATCTGTCTCCATCATTGCCCCCTGGTTGTGGGGATCCTATGGTAAACTGCACAATCCAACTGAGATTAGCAATTGGAAATAGTTAACTTTGCTTTCAATCCCTCCTTTGTTATAAATGGTCACAAAAAATCCTACATGTGCCATTGTTGCCAGAAGAAAATGTGCTAAAATGTTATAATTCTTTGCATATGAATATTCAGCCTTCCTATCCATGCCGTTTCCCTTGCTTCTTTAGGTGAAGAATCCCAGTTGCAGTTGAACTTTTCTTGGTTTCGATGTGAATAGTTTCTACTGGTCCTTTTGTTATTTCTAATAATATCTTATAATATTTTCTGGCCCACAAGTTTTGAAAGGGCAGAGCAAATGTCCTCTTCTCTTCCAATAGGCACCTTGTTATCATGACGGTAGTCGAGTTCTTCTATTAAATGATACTTCTTCTTGTATGCTAGTTATCGCCTTTCTTAATTTTCTGTCAGTACTCTGCTTCTAAGGTCAGTCTACTCGCTGCTCTCAATGTCATATTACCCTTTAACTCAATATTCCTATTTTTACTATTCCCCTATTTCAAAGTGACCACATGTCATTGATAAATTGTCTAGTATGCAGAAGGCATAATCTAACGTTCTCTGAGAGACTTTATTACCACTTCATGTGATAAGGTTACAGGGGAAAAAGAAAATTCATTTTTGATTGGTAAACTCCTTATCCGATTCCATCACAGTGATATGTTGCGGTCTACATAAATATGCTCCTAGAAAATAAAGCAATCTTGAAAAGAATCATGCCCTATTCTGATCTTCTCTGTCATTGTACTAACCGATTATGTCTAATATTTTCTTTCCTTTTCTCTCTAGAAATAATGTTTTACCTGATGGAATTGTGCTTTTCCATTGAGGTTAGGCTAAGGTACTCAATGTGGACCCTGTGAAAGCACTCTCTGAGTATCATGAGGTGTAAAATTGACCTCTGTTGCTATAAATTGGCTGATTTAGATCAGAATCAGCTGCGTCCAAACAAAGCTCAGAGAAGACACAAACCCCTCCCTTCAAAACATGAAAAAAAGAGAAAGCATAGCAAAAATTAGAAATCAGCTGGTGTTTAGAAAAAAAAAGTTTCCATTGTTGATCAATGCCAACTGCTGTTAATATCACCCAATTGTTGTCTGCTGCTTTCTTTTATGCTTCATTCAATTCATCAGCTCGCCATATATCAAGGCACTAGCTTACGAAATGAGTTTCTCAATGGGTTGGATTTTGGTATAAGTGTCATTTATCGTTTTATTATTCTTGTATTGTATTTGTGTAAAACGTTTTATGTATTTTATTAAATTATACCGATATCCTTCTGTTATTCTCTTTATTAGTTTGAGTTATTTGAACCCTGGCATATGTTCTTGCCTGATCCAATCCTAGTATTTGCTGAATCAGTATTGTTAAATTCAGGAATTCAGTCTGATTTCACCTACCATGGGCCTAACACAGTCTCTATAGTCTCACCACACCAATCGAGTGCGGTTTTAAGTTATCATCAGATGCAGCTGACACATTCTCATTCGTTCACATCGTTTTGCAATGAAGCATAAGACCAGAGGTCTGCTGTAGTTGATACACTGGCCAGTTGCTTGGAGCTTCTTTTTTGTCAAGAAGTCTCGGTACCTTGGATTTTTTTTGCTTTCTAGTCATAGCATGCATAAAAAATTTGGTATAATTTGTATATATCACTCAATTAAAACGAAGTTAAGCATTGATCACAGCCTGTCAGTCATCATTTCTCATTAATACAGAATAGCATGGGCTTCCTAGCTTTTCTGAAAATATTTGGAGGGTGTGCCTGTTCAGTCAGACTGTTTAGACCAGATTAACTTAATTCCATTAGGCCAGCTGGAAAAAAAGTCAACACGTCATATTTGAATAGGAGAAAAACCAACATATTGAGTCTTCTCGACCACTTCAGAGAAAACTTGAAAACAGTTTCTTGTTCGAAATGTAGAGCGAAAATGTTGAAGATTTGTGTTCTTGTAATGATGTGCTCTAGTTTTCTTCTTATATCCCTCATCTTCTCCTTTGCAGTATGGGTGGCCTGGTTGTCAAGCAGATGCTTCATCATGCAAAGATGAACAATCTTGAGTACTTTGTTGAGAATACAATCGGGATTGTATGCTTTTCCTTTCAAGATCCCAGTAGTGTTTCATAGATTTAGTTTTCATTTTCTTAAATAGTTGGTGTATAATGGCAGGTATTCTATAGCTGTCCACACTTTGGTAGCAAGCTTGCAGATGTGCCTTGGCGTATGGGCTATGTGTTTCGTCCAGCCCCAACAGTATGTGCAAGAAAAATTGATGATACTGTTGACTTCTTAGCACTGACGTCTTAGTGTGTTGGTGTTTTGTTTGTTGTTTCCCATTTACCATTAGAAATATATTATGTGTATACTGCTGACTTCTTTGTAGATTGGAGAACTTAGAAGTGGCTCTCCACGATTGCTGGAGCTTAATGAGTTTATTCGTCAGCGGTTTAATAAAGGATTTCTTGATGTTCTTAGTTTCAGTGAGGTAATGTGAAACTATTTGATTGTTGTTTCTTGACACTTGTTATCTTCTACTTATTTTGCTTGCGGTAATTGGAACAACGATCTGTGGCAGACTCTAGTCACACCCATTGTAGAAGGATATGGTGGATGGGCCGTTAGGATGGAGGTCGTACCTATTGAATCTGCCTATCCAGGTTTTGGGATATAATTGTAAGTTTTCTTCTGGCATATACTCGGCTGAATCATAAAACAGTTCGTTGAATTATTCCGTTTGCGCACTGGAAAGTTGGTACTTTGATTGGTGCATTAGATATTCCTTTTTTGTAATCCCAATACTTTTATTGAATGGATGAGAGTCTTGAACCAACTTTATCCCATAAAAAGAAAAAATGAGCAATATTCCGAAAAACTCCTAAAAAGTTCCTTTTTCACTGCTGGGCCCCTCTCAAAAAAGGGAAAGAGAACGAAGAATGTTTCCAGGAGGAAAGTAGTATGCTTCAATTGAAACCATGAAAAAGTTAGTTGGAAGGATACACTATCAAATAAAGAACCCAATTCACAGTTTCTCCCTAGTCTCTTGCATGCATTTCTACGAATTACACACTTGTGATTGGTAGATCGTTGCTGAGGTTTTTCTTTCAGTAAAGTGCGTTTTATCCTTTTGTTTTGGATTAGAGAAATTTCATTCAGCACCATTTTAAATAAATTAGGAGATCCCTGATACCAAACGGACTGATTTAAACTCGAAAAGGATCTTTCTCCTTCTCAAAGAATGAGGTTCTCCTCGGATGTCCTGTCCATATTGTATTTATTCATTCGCGTGGCTTGTGACCTGTATATATGTATCTGTCTCTAGTTTCCCCTCATATCCAAGTCTAAAGAGCTATATCGTGTGGTCGCATTTGGTCGCCCATGGAGAGCACCTCCTGAAGTTGTACTTCCATCGTATACTAATAGTATTGTTTTTTCGATAAATTATGCTCATGCAGTGTGAAACCAAATCATGAGGCTGTTGTAACTGATGGATCAATGAATACCGTTATAGAACAGGGAAACTTGAAGTGGTGCAAGTTTTTTGCTAGTATGTGTAGGAAGCTAACAGAGTTTAAATCTTTGGGATGTCGAGTAGTGAAACGAGTGGTTTTGATTAAAAAATGTCTGTCAATGTGGTTAAACTATCCATAGCACACGATTGGTTTCTACTGGTGCATCTTTGTGTTGGACTATTTATGAAAGAACTGTGAAATAAAATGATGGGTGGTATTCAATTAGATACACATGTTATCATCATTGGATCTTTTGAGATGGAATATTCATATAATTTAGTTGATTGTACTCAGAAAAACTGCAGCAATTCTGACAGAAGATCCCACAGCTATGGTGATTTTTCTATTACTAGGACAAGGGACATAGGAGTTGAACAAATGAGAGGCATAGGTCATTTGGTCTGTGGCACCTGAATCTACTATCCAAAGTGAAGATTTTCTATTTATAGAAGCACTAAATCCAGTAAAAGTAGGAGACTTACTTGAACAAGCAAGTGCAGATGAGGCTTGCATCACTTGGGCATGGGGAGGTTCTTCCATACTAACTTGTTTTTGATCTGACGTAATATTTTCTTCTTGCTATGCCACAGTGAAATGGACTTGGTCTCCTCCCCTTTGTTGTCCCTTTACATGATGTGAAGGCCTCCCATGTAGTTTATAACATCTATGAATTTTGTGGCTCAGTTTTCTATAGTAGGTACATTGTGTCTCGAAAGTCACTACTGTGAGTCTTCTCTGGTTTGGAGATTGACCTCTGAATATTGTATTGTTGTTGTCATAATTTTTTCCACCTTTAGCCACAAATGCTGAACTGTCTACATTTCCATAGTTCACACTCAATTCTGTCATCACAACTTGGGACTGTTCTGTTCCAGAGGTGGCTTCAGACATTCTTATTTCTTAAGAATCAAGAATCCATAAAAACAGGGCACAAAACGATATTCATATAGCTATTTGGAAAGGAATTAGAGAGCACACAAAACGATCTTATCTTCTCTCACACCACTTGTCCTATGACTGGTTGTCATCTGACCATAAAGCCTTACCAATATTACTCATAATATTATTCCCAAGAACCTTATTGAGGCACTATCCAATGAAAAGTGGAGATAAGCAATGAATGAAGAAATATGTGCTCTAGATAAAACTAACACGAGTTGGTAAGGTTACCAACTGGAAAAACACCAGCAAGTTATAAATGAATGTATACAGTAAAATATCGTGAAGATGAGTCAATTGAAAGATTCAAAGAGAGACTAGTTGTTAAAGGGTTTACTAAAACATATGCAATTGATTATTTAGAAACTTTTGCTCCCATAGCTAATTTCAATACAATCCGAATTTTATTATCATTAGCAGTAAACTCTCTTCGGATCTACAACAATTTAATGTCAAAAATGTATTTTTACATGGAGAACTTGAAGTAGAAGTGTGTATGAAACTCTTACATGGTTATGAAAAAGATTTAATGCCCAGTCTTATTGCAGAGTAAATAAGGCCTTATATGGATTGAAATAGTCACCATGAACTTTGTTCAGAAGATCATGATGGGTTATAAATAAAGTCAAGGAAACTAGCCTCTTCATTAAACACTCAAATTTAAGAGAAGTTATAATATTGTTAATGTATGTTGATTACATAATTGTTACAGGAAGTGATGAGATCAAAAAAGAGTAATGGAGTCAATGCCTAACTCAAGAATTCGAAATTAAGGCATTGAACAAGCTAAAGTACTTCCTTGGGATTGAAGTGATGCATTCTAGAGAAGGCATTTTTATATCGTAGCACAAGTACATTGTGTGTCCTCTTCAAGAGACTGGTATGACTACATGTAAACTCGCAAACACATCAATTGATCAAAATACTAACTTTGGAGAAACGGAAGATGGGTTACCTGTCAGCAAAGAAAGGTACGGTTGGTTGAAAACTTGATCTATCTATCACATTCACAACCTGATAGAGCATATGCGGTGAGTGTGATCAGTCAATTTATGCACAGGCCAAGGAAGGTATATCTATGTTTGGGTCATAGTATTACATTATCTCAAAGGATACATAGATGCTGATTATGTTGGGTCAATTGTGGATAGAAGATCAACCAGATAATACTGCACATTTCTTGATGACAACTTAATTACTTGGAGAAGTAAGATGCAAAATGTGGTGACAAGTTAAGTGCAAAAGTAGAATTTAGAGCCATAGCTTAAGGAATTTATGGAGTGTTATGGGTGCAGAATATTCTCGTGGACTTGAAAATTAAGTGAAAAAATCTCATCAAATTTTATTGTGATAATGAATCAGTAATTGGTGTTACATATAATTCATTTTTACCAAAAACACAGGTCTCCGCAAAGTCGTAAGACCATGTATGAGGGCTGACGCCTGCCCATTGCAACATGACTGAACCAAACATATCGAAGTTGACTGTCACTTTATCAAAGAAAAATTAGAAAATGATTTGATTTGCGTATCATATATACCATCCAATGATCAAATAGTTGATTTCTTCACCAAAAGACTAAGTACTAAGATATTTCAGCATTTTGTTTGCAAGTTAGGAATAAATGATATATATTCACCAGCTTGAGAGAGAGTGCCAAATAATACTGTTATGTCAGTTGTTAACTTCTTCTTTATCTCTATGTTTACTTGTATTTCTGTCCTTTGTTTGTATTCTTCTTTTCTTATATTACCTAGCCTGAACCAGACCGATCTAGTTCAATATGGGTCCAACCTAATATATGATTGGGGACTGACATATATAAATCAGTCCTGCACCATTTGAAAGAGGAGAATGAAGGACTAAGGTTTAGCCTGCTTTTCTCTTTTCCTTTCTCCATTTCTTGCCGTGGTGACTGCAGAGGTCGAGGAGGTCAACTGGAGTTTCTAACATTAACTACTTTTTTACATAACATGTGTGAGCTTCATTTGACGATCCAAATTATTTTTCTTTGTGAAACGTTAGTTTTAAGAGTCTCAAGTGTACAAAATACAGAACTCTGCACTGTCTGTTTGTAACTGTAATTAGATACCAGAAATAGGAAAAAGTTAAAAATGTCTCTTGAGAATTTGCCATTTTCCATTTTGAAGAGCTGCGAATTTTCAGAGTTGCGAATTTGTGTGATCTTAATGTCAGGACAAGATAACTTTAATTGTGAACTAAAAGACTTGGAAATTTCCCATTAACATCTGTACTCCATGGAAGATAGTCAGGGATTAATATGTCAGATCAAAAAGCTTCTTCATTTAGAAAAGGAATGGATATGGCAGTTTTTTTAATCTCTGCCGTTACTGAAACAGGTCCTCGACGCCACTGATCATATTAATTCCTGCAAACCAGTCAACCGCTCTGACCCCTCCTATGCAAAGACGTTGGACTTCTTGCAGAAGCTTAGAAAGACTATGGCATGATCAAGATGGCCCGCCATCCATCATTCGCCCCTGGCTACACACTTTGACGGTACTTCATTTTTACCATCACATCACACAATTTTCAATCATTTTTCCTGATGTCAGCAATGGATGAAGCTTGCCCACGATTCTGGCAGAGGCCCTCTCCACGCTCTATGCATCACATAGGAGATGGAAGGAGCCTGTGCGGGACAGCACCTGTGCACTGCTCGCGTGGGAAAAAAAAATTCCAAAAGCAGGGATTATTCCAGGTTCGAGTCCAAGAGCACACGGCAACCGCCTCGTCCGTAGCTAATGTACGTAACGTTCTTGTGTATCTCCTGCTTCAGCCGTTTGCTTCAGGCCCTGTGTTTGGGTCTTCGACGGTTCTACCGGGCAGCCCCCGGTTTTACCGATTTCTGGCCGGCTGCAAGTTACACCCCGTCACCCATTCATTTCCTCGTGTAAATAAATGATGGCTGCCTGCAATGACCCAGTGCTCTGCCTGACTGCCCAAGCTGGTAGTAACGAGCAATTCTGTGTACCATCTTGTGGCTGATGTCTGCAAAATTCCTACCTTCCTGGTGCAGACTCCTCTTTCCGTAAAAAGCTAGTCCGGCATCTCCGCCTGCTCCAGCTGCAGCTCCTCGAGAAAGCAAGGCAGGGGCGGGATCTGGAGCGGCTGCATCGAGTGATTCAAGACCCAGAGGTATCAGCTCTCCGTTCATCTCTCCTCATCGCACATACGCGTGGGCTGCTGCCGAAATATTTCATTGTCTTTCCCCATTGAGGGCGATAGAAGCTCTGCTAAAAAAATCCCATGCCATGCAATGAAGAACCTTCCCTTTTCTCGTTGAAAGAAAAGGCACAGTTTTTTTTATAGACTCCGAGTGTGACCAGTTTTTCCCTTCCCTGAAGCTTTTGCGACCCCCTTTTCCTGTCACGCGGCCCGGCATGAGACCTCCGCCGATTGCGTACGAGCACTTACGACTGCCCTCATGAAGACCCTTGACTTCATTCATTCGCCGGATGCATGAGATCCTCCATTATTCCCTTTTCTGATGCATCATCCATAGCATTAGTTTATAATTGTACCATTTTTTTTTTATAAAAGTTTTGGCATGGCAGTAGCCGAGGAGACGAATCCACAAGAGGCTGGATATTTCACAGCATGAATAGACATCTGCCTTGTGGTCTGGAAAGCGTCGCTTAGCGTGTTCTTGCCGCCTGTTCTTGAAACGAGCAAAAAAAAGGGTTCCGTCTAGAATCCTGATGAGAAGCGATCCTAGTCTTTGTGGGATTGAAGCTGCCATCGGTGGATTTAGAGCTGTCCAACCTCCCCTGGAGAGGGAGAATGCCCAAAAACCAAAGAGCTGGAGAGGTAAGAAATGGCGGCGGGACTAGCCATGAATCTCAATCGCTACCCAAGGCACAGGCCATCCAGAGCTCCTGAGTTGACCCATGCATTATTATGAAGACAACGAACTCTCTTATGCTTCAATTCGGATGCAAATTCTTCTGGAGCGGCGCTGTGCAGATAAAAAAGGGGTCTTTTTTACATCAGCAGCCGGGCAAAAAGTATGGCTTCAAGAACAGCCGCTGTTCCAACTAAAACAGATTTTCCAAGAGGGGGGGGGGGGTCTTCTGTGGCTAAATGGTTCTGGGAGGGCAAGAGAGAGTAATTCACTGAAGCTTCCTAGTAGGGCTGAAGAAACTGCACCAATGGCAATTGATGGAGATCTATTCAAAACAAAAAAAAAAAAAAAAAAAAAATTGCTGGGCTTAACGACGCTGCTCTGGGTACAAAATTCCGGCAACCCTGTGATGAACCCGGGAACAAGTTTAGATATACCTATAAAAGGTAGGATTTCCATTTATAACGAAACCATGCAAATGGTGGAATCAGCGAGAGTGCACGACGCTTCTTTGAATGCTCAGACGCAATTCGTGAACAATGAAAAATGTGAATGGATTGCAAAAAACCTAATTCACTAAAGATTCTTTCTTCAGAAAAATGATGCTGATGGCCCCTGTGGAGTCTGGGATATAAATTCCCCCCCCAAAAAATAGAAAAATTTGTGTAGAAATTGGATACAAAAACCATCAATCAAACCCGATATTGAGATCATAATGCAAACCCCGATAATAATTTCAATTGTTGGCTTAGTCTACTATATTAGTGGCTAAAACAACCTTTTAAAAAATACACTAATGGACGTGGGGTATTTATTTATATGCGCTGTTCATGGCCAATCAGGTATGTATAGACTGTTGTCATTATATAACTATTGATGAGTTTAAAAAGGCAAATCAAATGTTGAGTAAAAAAAAAAAATAATGCAAAGCTAGATTATATAATAGATATTAGTACTAGATATTAGGGCATAAACATTGCGGGAAACTCTCTGGGAACCAAATGTCCAAAGTTTTAAGCAACTTCTGGGAAACTTTCACCCGGCAAAACTATGACTTTGTCAACGTCAAGATCCTCACTGAAACAGTTGGAGCACAGAGCAGCACAGGTGTTGCCTCGGATGGCCCTCAGCGCCTGTGCTATACAGACCGTGTCCACTGCCCAGTGGGACCTTTAGTTCTCCAAGTTCAGCCCTTGGCGCTTCATTAAAAAGATTTTAGCCTCAAAAGGGTCACGTCTTTGATAAAGACTCTTCACTGAACTCATTTGAACACCCACTCAAATTCAGAAAGTCGTCTTGCCCTTGATGTCCCATGGGAATTCCATGGAGCAAACTTGGATTTTCCACATCATCAGACTCCAGTCTTCTCACGTAGAGATTTCCATTAAAGATCAAATCTTCATACTATATTGGATCCGGGAGAGACAAAACAAGGAAGGAGCATGGGATGAATATGAATATTACCAAAGCAAGAGGCCGAGGCATATCGTACGTAGGTGAGCCCGTCAGTCAGTCTGGTGTTTCGAGCGGGCCCGACGAAGAGATCTCGGAGCACCCTGAACAGCTCAAACCCAGTAAACTAAAAAGAGTAAGCGCTGAGCCAATATATGGCGGCTAGTTATCAGAGATGAATCACTCTAAACAACAACTAGGGGGACAGAATTTGTCAGACTTACATATACGGCTGGCCATGCCTTTTGACTAGCTTCTTCATGCCCTGAATCCAGGCCAGAATTAGTGGTAAGACAATGCAAATCACGCGATCCAAACTATGCAGAACCTTGATAGGACCGGCATGAATAACCGAGGAGCTAAAGAATAATCAGCCGAACAATTTGACCCAGAAACCGAAAACACTTGGCTGCTTCTCTTAGACACCTGTTTTTCTCATCTCGAGACCAGTGCTGCAGCAGATCATCAACGGTTGCGTTAGTCCAACCTGCTGAGACGACAATGGAGCCTAAAAAAATTGCAGGCATCGTTAAAGTCAGAGTAGGCCCATACCTCTCCAAGTTTATTGAGCTTTTCTCTCGTACCTTGCAACAGGTCAAAGACGTCCTCCTCCCATTTGTAGAACTCGAGTTCCTGGTCTTCAAGGAGTTTCTCAGAAACCTATGGACGAGGAAGGATGAAAAAGCTTACAAGCTGGGACAAGGAGACTACTTGGAAAATTATTAGATCATCTGATGCAAACTGTAACGATATGTTCCTCGCACATTCCTTTTTACCATGCAGCCATTCTTAAATAAGAGTATCCGCTTAAAAGTTGAGAACAAATTAGATATCGCCTGGTTGATTGGGAATAATATCATCTCAACTAGATTTGAATTAATAGTTTAACCAAAACTTGACTCAGATCTCTTACACCACGAGCTGGAGGTTGCATAAACCAAGGCATCCTTCTTTTAATGAACCAGGGAAGAGATAAAAAAGAAATACAAAATACCAAACCATACATTAAAAACAGTACTTCAATCAAAAATAATTTTGCTTCAGAATTGTTTGGCCTAATGAAAACAGAGGCTGGCTAATCACTGTCACAGATGGCACTTGAAATGACAACACCGAGCTTTTGTCAAAGCATAATTGGTCTTTTCAATGGGTAAACTTCATCAAAGACACCTCCAAGGATACGATTTCATGAGAAACTTTGCGCCATCAAAGAGGAAAGAAATTAATAACAGCATACTGGCTGATTTCCAGGCTACATGGTGGTGAAACAATCAGCACCTTTCTAACGAAAAAGGTAAACTGAGACAATTATCAACAGGAGGACGTAAAGAAGAAGGGATACTGATATCAATTTGATGGAAAATATGCAATTTTTATATTTCCCTCATTACCAACATCAATAGCATGAAGGAAAAGATGGGAAAGTAGATTCCCACGTATTAGTAACAATATTGAATCTACTACGGATAACACAGGCACAGGCGCGTTGTTAATTATCATGTTTCATCAATTGAGTTAATATTTAGATTTTTTTTTTTCAACATTTGGCAGTCATCCGTTTGTATGTTTCTTTCACGCAATGAATTGATAAAACAATAATTTCACAATCATATGCCATTCATTCACACATTCTCAAGAACAATAACCAAGAATTAGGCAGATGACGGTTAGTTACCTGTTTACCAATTGCTAGGCCACCCGTTGCGTGCGCGAAATAAATATTGTAGAAATGGCATAAGAATGACGGCGCACTGCTTTCAGCCAGTTCATTCAAGTATGCAGCATATGCAATCCCAAGAGAGCTGGGATCCGGAATCGCAATGCCCTGTTCACTGAACCAATCTAGATCACTTGAAAGACAGTCTGACCTCTCCAATCCAGTCTTCCTAAAATAAGCATCTGCAGGAAAAAGATTTAAATCAATGTGGTTTTTTGTCACTTCTCTTCCCCAAATATCTCCTCAAAATTCTTAAGGAAAGGAAGGCATTCTATCCCTCATGGATCCATTCTCGCTTGAATACAGCTTCAACTACCGCGGATTATGCACTTTTTAAAGAATAAACTTTGAAAATAACCTGTTCATGTTCACATGTTCCACAGGCCTAAAAGATAAATCATCAAGATATCACATGAATATCACAAAATCTAAACCCTCAGTTTTAATCCTTCTGTACCATCATCGTCGGTGCCACCCAAAAAGAGGTTTTCCAGTGTAAAAAAAAAAAAATCATCAAGGTATCACAAAAATGGCCGACAAGAGAGGTGGCTAACCAAGTTACTGGAGATTGTATGAGATTTCATCTGGGAAAAATGCAAAAGTCCTATACAGCATGTGGCCAAAAAGCCTGACAGAATGCCACATCAAAGTGCAAGGATGAAACTCCTCTTCACTGCTATTTCAAGGATAAAAACTCCTGACAGCATCTAAAGGGCAGCCGTCAAGGAGGAGGAGGGATGCAGATCAAGTGTTGGCAAGAGCAAGCAAAAACGTGGGAACAGGGGAACCATACAATGGCAAATGAAAAAAACACAGAAATAATCAGCTCAGCCGCAGCAAAAAAAAAAATTTTTTTTTTAAAAAAAAAAGAACAGTACGATTCATTCTATGTCTATCAATTGCACAGCCTTGTCTATCGAGTTAAAATCTTCCAAAGAAGAGTTCACTCGCTGGTCAGCTACTTGATTCCACCATGCAGGGCGATTCAGAATTCAAATGGCTGTCGTGTACAGGAGCTGGGAAGCCGACGGACACCATGGAAAGCGAGCTTCCATGGAGCAACCGAGCTCCAAGGGCACAGTCAATGGAGCATGCCGCAGTGCACTTCCAAGGTTAATTCCGCAGTGTAGAACGCCTGCCAAGACCATTAAAAAGGAGGAGCGCAAAGAAGCACGGAGGGAGGGTTATGCTCGCTCACAGGCGACGTCATCGGACCGGTCGACTGTGCGCTCGAGGGTTTCGAAGATGAGTTTGCTGTCGACCAGGTACTTCAGGAACCCTTCCATGCTCGGCTTCCAGGTCTCCCGCTCTCCCGCGGCGCTCGTTTCCCCTGAGTCTGCTCCGCCGTCCTCCCCGGCTCCTTCAATGGCGACGCCATCAGCTTTGGACCCGTCGTTCCGCAGGCGCATGGCTACGAACCTCATCTCCTCCACTATGCCCTTGCTCTCCCCGGGGTACGCCTTCCTGTATCGCTTCCTCTTCCTCACCACGGGCCCCGCGGAGCCAGCGGGGGCAGATATGGTGGTAGTGGTGACGACCGTCGCCCCGGAGGGCGTGACGGGCGCAGTGGTGGTCGCAAAAAGGGGAGGAAGATGCGGAAGCGAAGAAGAGGACGACGAAGAGGGAGAAGAGTAAGATGTACAGAGGCAGGAAAGGGGATAGTAGCCGCCGCCGCGACGACGGGCGGCGGACGCGCCGCCGGGCCTGCTGAGGCGCAGCACGAGAGGAGCATCTCCGCAGCTCCGGCGAAGAAAGCCCTCCCCCAGCGCAGGCGCGCAGGAGCGAGCACTCGACGAAAACATCTCGATCTCCCCTTCCCCAGGCAGACCCTTTCTGTGACAGAGCAGCAGCCCGCTTTAAAGATCAGGCGCCGAGACCATCCGCGACCGCGGGAAAAGGGAGGACCCCGCCCGCCATGTTTTTTTTTACAGGGCGAGCTGTATATTTTTCACCCTCGAACTCAGACCCAGATCATTACCACTGAAATTGCAGTGGAGCTCGCTCATTTTGCCTCCAAGTCTATCCAGATTTTCGCTGCTTCTACCCTAAGACGGCTGATGGCAGGAACCCATCATCGAAGAACACCAATTTTCTAATGACGAACACCACTCTTTTTTTTTTCAGAATCTGTATGCTTGCAGCAGCTGCTGCTGTTATTGGGGTCAACGGGCTGATTATGCATTGTAAGCATGCAATCAAGAATGTAGTAAGTGGAAGGTATGCCGCCGAGTTTGCCGAATTTGGGATGCTCCAGCCCATCCGATCCATAACCGTTGACGCGTGTTCTACTTTCTTACGCGGACAGAACGGCGTTCAAGCCCCGGAAAAGGTGATCCCGAGACATCGGATGTCTGGAAGCCGGCAAACGGTGAACAAAAGTGTTAGAAATGCGTAATGGTCAACCCTCAAAGTGAATCGAGGCACGTAGCGGTCCGCAGGTGCTGACTTTGTATACTCCTGGGTCAACGGGTAGGGTTGGAGACTGTGGGTCAACGTAGAATGAGAAAGCTGGAGAAACTTTGTCGTTCCATAACGTAGAACTTCATGCATAGCCTTATGCATATTATGATGATAATGGGCGCGTATCAGCCGAGAGACTAGCTTAGTTATCAGTCAACGGCAAGGTCAACGGGGAAGTCGGAAAAGAGAGAAGTTAAGAGAGAGAGAGAGAGAGAGAGATAGAGAGAGATAGAGAGAGCTTAAGAGAGAGAGGTTAAGAGAGAGAGAGAGTATTGATCAGTCTTTATAGCTAGCTTTCGTGCAACTCCTCGCATGAAAGGTTTGGCCGTCGGGGCGTTGAGATTGAACGAGTAGTCAATCGCGTGATCCGGAATCGGGGTCTCTTTTGGGTAATCAGACAGATAATAAACAAGTGGCGCGCCGTCTTCGCCACGTCAGCAACAGAGCGCTCGCCGGTGCGCGCCGTTGGCGGGGCCACGTATTCATCAGACGGCCACGTCGCTGTACTGCGGCGGCCAGCAGGTCGGGATCGGCGGCGGGATGGGGTGACGTGGCGAGGGATCTGGCGGAAATAAGGCGCTCAAGATCTCCCCAGATCGACGGCCCTCACTGCATCGCCCTTCCCTCGATCGGACGGCGCAGAAAGATCCTCCGCCAAAGCCGCCGCCGCCGGTATTTAATCATCTCGCAGGCCCAACTCATCAATCTCTCTTCCCCCACCGTCCCTACTGCGCTGCTGCTGCTGCGGCTCTCCTCCTCTGCTGCTGCTCTCCCTCGGTTCACCGCTGCCCTCCCTATCCCAGTCCGACAGGGTCGCTGCGCCCGCCCAGGTTGCTCTTAGCTTCCATATTCGGTTCTCATTCTAGTGGGGGAGACAATGCAGCCATCGACGAACGGCGGTGACAACCCCCAAATCCAGAAGCAGCAGGCGCCGCCTCAGCCGCAGCAGACGCAGCAGCAGGCGCCGCCTCCTCCAGCGCAGTGGCTTCCGGCCATGTCTTACCCGGCGGCGACCATGGTTATGCAGCACCAGATGATGGGGGTCGGGGGCCCACCGCCGCCGCCGCAGTTCGCGCCGCACTACCTGCCGTACCACCACGTTGCCCCGGTGCCGCCGCAGTACCACCAGCAGCAGATGCAGCAGCCGCAGCAGCAGGGTTCCGCTGAGGAGAACCGGACTATCTGGGTGGGGGATCTCCACTATTGGATGGATGAGAACTACCTACAGCACTGTTTTGGACACACCGGTGAGGTAAGGCATTTCCATTGCTTTCTGGTTTCCGTCTCCTTAAACATGGCGTTTCTCTCTGAATCTTCTACCTCTTGTAAGCGTGTGACGGCAGTCACTGTTCAGGGATTCGTTACTTTGAACCTGGCCGCCAAACCTGGAAATCAATTATTTCGTTTTCCCGATGTGTTGAGCGAAGCCGTTTGATTGTGGGTTATTGCTGGAAAGGCTTAGGGTTTTTTTTGCTACCGTACCAGCGTGTCTTTGATGCGTCCTTTTTTTTTTTTTTTTGGTAAGAGAGGGCATGTATTTCATTTCGTTTGAAGATACTGACCATAGAGAGTACACGCCGACATAATCAGAACGATCGCTATCTTATTAGCGGCCATGACTCCTCGATTAGCAGACTTTCTTTTAGGCCTCTTATCAATATTATATTTTCGAAATTTTTTTAGATTGGCATTTGTGGAAGATAGATGCGACAATACCATTAATAGATGACCTAATCACCTACTTGACTAGGAATAACAAAGCATGCATGCTTTGTTCTTTTCTTGAAAACTTTGTTGTTTGGGTGGATATTGGAGCACCTATGTTGAAGCCACAAGTATTGAGGTTTTTTTTTTTTTTTTTTTTCCTGTAGCGTCCTTCCTTCGGTTTAGTTTCACCTGATTGATGGCTGATCCTGCATATTTTTCCATGTCCGTCCAAAATGCAGCGTGAAACATTCTTAACCTACCTTTTAGTTGTTTCCATTCCGTTGTGGTGTGCAGCGTCAGAAATCCACTACTGACTTTGGAATTGTATGTTAAAATTTAACGTTGACTGGTGCTTTCATGTCGTTCAGATTATGCACTGGATTCTGAGCTGTGAATCTTTATCAAATATGTGGCTATATCTCTTAATAATGATGCGGGACTATCTAGACTACAGAGGCATACAGATGAATTAAAATGACATTTGTTTTCTTGAAAGTCAATCAACTGTTTGTTTACTGGTGGCAGTAGCTTCATAGATAAAAACCGAGTGGTTCCTAATATCATGGAAAAGAAAAGGAAGGTGGCCGCACGTACTAAGGCAAAATTCTTTTCATCCAGCGTATGGGTTAGAGGACCTTACTGTTCTTTTGGATGAGACTTAGACTCCAATTGTGTACTCATTTATCATGTTTCTGGTTCGGGGATGAGACCTATGTTTTTTATTCATGGATTTTCTCATAGAGGAAGGGATTTCCCAACATCTAATGGTGGAGAAAAAGAACTACTGCTACATGAACCCCTATAGTATTATCTGTCGTACGTAAATTGGGTAGTGCCGCATTAATCTGGATTGAGTTGGTGATGAAGTCGGTTCATGGAAAAAGTAAACATTCTTAGTTTGATTTTACTGGCTATACATGTTCTTGAAATGTGCTTCTTACCTTGTTATTCTTAATCAAATAAAATAAGCTTTTAAAGTATGGCTTCTACCTTGAAAAACCAATCACCCTAGCCATATAAAAGAAGTGTTTATAGGTATTATTCTTCTTTTCTAGACCACAAAATTCTTCTTGAAACACCAAGAGAAATGCAGTGAAGAAGAGTAACATGAGCTGTAAAATACACCATACTCGAGTACAGGATGATGGTGGACTTGCTCATTTGCTTAGCTCCTATTTGATAGTTCCCAGAAGATATGATTCTGCCTCTCCTACTCACTGCAATCCAGTAGCATGTTTATAACTGCTTGGCTGGTTTTGAAAAGATAGTCTCTTTAATATGTTCTGAGAATATATAATAGTGTGCTATGCCTCATACTCAATGGTTGTTTGTGGAAGTATAGCTTTCTATGATACCTTCTTGGTGGCCCTACGGAGGCTTGACTCCTGTCTCTGTTATTTAGTTCGTTTTACTCAAGGACGAAAGTTAAGCTGCTTCACTCATTTTCTTCCATGCTCTTACTGAGTGAGTTTCAACCCCAGAGGAAGGCGGCTTCCAGTTACTCACTTTTTCCTTCATCAGCGGAAATCATATTGAATGGGACTAATAAACACCACTAAGGTGTCAATGCCCTTAATTTTATCTCCTTTTATGTGAAAAAAGCTTGGTGTGCAATGATCTCACTAGTTTCCAAACTACATTCACCAGAATCTTCTATTGCCATTTATGATGAAGTCGGCTGGTCTAATACCTCAACAAAATGAGTGACAGATGCATTTCACAAATTGCTACCATTTCTTGATCTAGTTTAATTTTTTCTCTTCTGCATTTCCTTTTGTCATGATCCTGATCAAGTATTAGATAACAGAGTACTGGAATGACTAATTGGGGAAGTGTTGTTGGGATAAGCATTTCTTGATGTATTTTCGATTTTAGTTGCTTGATTTTTTCAGTTACAAATGGCACTTGATGTTGTAGAGGTAGTGACCGGTTTTGTTCAGGTTTCTTGACTTCAATTCCTTTCTTTTGTGCCTCCACTGTAATTGACTAATATTTCACTAGGAACTTCTTGGATTCCACATGGCGCACCCCTTCCATTAAGCAAGGAATACTAGGAAGAAGAGAAATTTAGTTTGTCTTGACATTGGGGGATCGAAATTAGGAGTCTTATAGGAGAACTTGGATGATATCTACCCTTGGGGTGACTGAATTGTATTTACCCTCTAATTTGGAGACGTTGGAAGCTTAGATAGTTTCAACGGTGTTGGCTAGACTCGTGCAAGTATTACTAGTCCAAATGACTTAACTCTGAAGTCATGCTTTTTTGGGCTTTTTTAGTGCTGCGCCCATCAAAGTTTTCGTTGTGGAAGTTCAGGCTCTTGTATAGATATTGGCTTCCTCTTCATCTGCCTTTTTTTGCTTGCAACTTCTGTTGCTGCCTCTACTGTTCGACAGTAAGCCTGGAAATGGTCCCGGGGGGGCGGCGCACATCAATTTCTAATTAACCTATAGGTATTTTCTTTATCTATTTTTCATACAAGATTAATATTTAGACTCTGAACCTTATAGATGCATTCGTCTCTTTTTTTCTCTCTGTTATTGAATTGTTTGAGCATAGTGCAGCGAGTGACATCATACAGAATGAGCCATGTAGGAGTTAGGCCTACGTAACATTGAGACATCTTGACCTGTATCTAATAGCTAACTTGGCAGTTCCTCATGGGGGTTTCATTTGCCCTTTGGATGGCTGGCGCAGTCAATTCCAATGTGGATCATGACTGGGAAACATTGACTCCTGAACCGACTTGTCAGAGTTTACCTACCTTTCTGGGATGTTTTGGGCGCTGACATACAATCTTTTGGTTTATCTTATGTGAATCTCTGAGAGGGAATAGTTGTCATGATTTCTGTATTAACTTACCTTTTTCTCATTAATTTTTCACTAAGTTCCTCTCTTAACAACGCTTGTATCTTGGCACGACGGGTCTTCAGCCGCTGCTAAACAAACTCACATGATTAGTTGGGACTTCTCCCTGTACTTGTGGCACCGTTACGTTCCTTCATTAGGCTGCGTGCTGTTTATTGTAATTGATCTTAGAGAGAATGTTTCTTTTGTTCTATGTGAGATCCGTGATTTTTAACGTGTAACCTGTGGAACAAGATGCTGGAGATGCCCAGCGGCATCCAGACCTCCTTTGTGAGCATCCTAATAAGGCATCTCTGGGTTGCCTGGATTCTGGTAGTCAGCATTGGGTCACCTGGGTTGCATCCGCTCTACCGTTTGATCTTGCCAAACACATCACACTAATGCTTATTGTTGGTAAACAGTACCCTAAAAATTTTTTGGGGATACAAATACAAGTGTTGAGAATCGCTGCAAATTTTTGCATTTATCAATCATAGAAAAGTAATGGCAGATGTGAATGCTGTTTGCACGAAATGAAAACGGTTTTGTGCATTTGTTTTCAGCCAGATGTGAACAGTCATTCAGGTATGCATTTATCAGTTATGAATGCAAACATCTGTTCACATTAGCATCACCCTTCAGCCATGCAAAGGGCTTGAATGTTTAGTTCATTCACTCTTTGGTTATTTGGGGAACGCAAACCATAGCAGCGATGGTTTTTAGTAGGTATACACGAGCAACTGTTGGCATGTATTAATGGCCTGGGCGACAGGGGGTCTCTTCCATGTCAGTTCTTCTTTTTAAATTCGTCTATTATTTGCCTTGTTACAGCTTAGTTAGGCTATCTAGTGCAGCAATGGAAGTCCAACAGCTTTTTGCTCTACAATAGCATTTCTTTTTTTTTTCTTCCGACGCAACCAGAATGCTTGAAACCATAGATTTGATTAACGTAAAGAAAAGATGATTGCTAGAATTATTTCATTGCATACATATAAGTTTATCTTATTTTTTTCAGTATTTGTGTGATTTGAGTAGTCTGAACATGGTTTCATATTTTTAATTTTAACCTTATGCAATTCATCTTATTTTTTAACTGATTTTAAATAATACCTAGGGGTAGGGGCCACCTCTGCACCTCACCTTGTTGCCAAGGGAGTAGGTTGTAGATTCATGGTCCAGTAAGACCACCGGTACATTGCTTTGTGTTCCGATTTTTGGTCTGTCAACTGTTGATATCTGGTATGAATGTCCTGCAAATTGGAAAAGCACCCACTTAAACAAAATGCTTTTGTTAAGGCTTCAGACGTCTGGGATCTTGCACCTCTTGCGGGTTTATACTTTTGTTTCTGTTTCGTAGAGGCTTATTCCTTCTTCTTGTTGCCTATACTTTCTGTGTCATTGAATTAAATTCTTATGATTATCTTTATCTTAGTTTCTCCAATCACTTGTAAAGCTCGGTGAATGAATATTCAAGGAATATGGCGTCATAGGTGTTTCAATCAGTGTTTTTCCTTACAAATTTTCATTTGTTAATAGATTGGATAGAAGGATGAGCGTATCTATAATTAACTCACATCTGAAACTTTTATTGATAATGAAAATATCTGATATTAATGATTTATTGGGATGCTTTGCTAAACAGAAGTTTCCGAATTAGATTCATAAATCGTAAATATTCTCTGCTTTTTCTATAATTATCACTCTTTGCAGTCTTCACAGATATGATCTGTTATAAGATGGTAGCAAGTGGTTGAATTTAGTTTTCTATTGCCCGTGTGTTTGAGATTTTTTACAGGACATTTTCCTCTTTTGTTGGATTTTTATTCAGTGTTTTCTTTAAGATGTAAGTGTTTCTGTTAAGCTCTAGGAATGCTCTTTCAACTGACGGATATTTACCTGACGATATTAATTATTTGTATATTTTCCTTTACAACGTTTGATGTCTTTTGTTCTACTCCTCTATGGCCTGTAGGTAGTTTTGGTGAAGGTTATCCGCAATAAGCAAACTGGTCAGTCAGAGGGATATGGGTTCGTGGAATTTTATTCACATTCAGCAGCTGAAAAGGTTCTGCAGGGTTTTAATGGCATGATAATGCCCAATACAGACCAGCTTTTTCGAATAAACTGGGCCACATTTAGCATGGGGGATAGGCGTTCAGAGGTCAGCTCTGATCATTCTATTTTTGTGGGAGATCTTGCTTCTGATGTTACAGATACTCTTTTGCAAGAAACTTTTGATAGGAGATACTCATCTGTTAAAGGTGCAAAGGTTGTTATTGATGCAAACACTGGTCGATCAAAGGGTTATGGATTTGTGAGATTTGGAGATGAACATGAGAAATTGCGTGCAATGACTGAAATGAATGGTGTTTTTTGTTCCAGTAGAGCGATGCGCATTGGTGCTGCTACCCCCAGGAAGTCATCTGGTATGTCATAGTAATAACTAGCTATTTACTTCCTTATTTTACATAAAATGTGTTGAGATCATCATACTATCAATTTTTTATGTTATATCATTTTTTGCGGCTTATGGGTATTATCATCTAGGGTTTAAATATCGTTTGGGATGGGTGTTCAGGGATAACTCAATCTTATTGCCATATATTATGTACAAGAAAGGCAGAATAGAGTTTCTTGGCATATAATCAGTACGCAGGTCAACGCTACAAAATGGGCAAGGGGTTTTTTATTTAAAGTAACGTGCGAGTTTATCAGTTTGCAATTGCTGTACATATTACCCTGAAAATTGCTCGTTTCTTTCTCGTAATATCTGATGGAAGAATATTTCGTGAAAGTTAATGCCATCTTTTTGATTTCTTCGTCGATATTTAAAGACTGACTTTATAGTCTATAATGTTGAAGCTTCTAGTTGGAGTGGGCGGGTTTTTAGGATATAACTTTTGGGTATTGCTGTTTTCATTTCTATGGTATATTTTTTTGTTAACTGTTAGTAATGTGTGACTTTTTGGGCTGAAACAGCTCTTTTTTTGAACTATTTTATGTGCTTAAGACATCATAATTTCCTCTATAGGAAAATAATGGCAACTAACACATCTCTACATGAACATTGCTTTCCATTTCAAACGCCATTTCTGTGCACACTGATTTTTTTTCTGCTGTGTTTTGTCAACGTTTTTCGGTGGACTCATTTCATTGAAAAGAAAATAAGGCATCGGTATATTTCATGATGATGGGAATTTCATGAATTTGGAAATGTCTTTGTGATGTTTTCAACAATGAGACTATTTTTGTTATTTCTCGGAGCTGAAGAGAAAGGTATAATTGTCCTCTGGTTACGAGAACATACAGAATGCAAGTAGTTCAAAACTTTCAAAATTGGTTATAATGATGTGCGAATTCCATTGGCAGTACTATGAAAGCTGTTCATGGACCACTGAAAGGGCAAATATGAACTATAGCATTGGGTAGGCTACAATTTAGAAGAAAAACATCATAAGAGGTACATCATGTCCGCTGCTACTTTCTTAGGAAGGAATTGATTATTTAGTCTCAAGTTCTCTACAACTCTAGAAACTGTAATATTTGTTTTGGCGTTTAATTGTTAGAAGCTTGTATAGCAGTGACGTTAGTGTGATGAACTTCCTAAAATAAGAGGAAACTAAGTATTAAAAGGAGACGTCCCACACCAACAGACCTTACAGAACAAATTTTTAGCTCATTTTCTTGAAAAACCTATGATCCAGATTTTACCTCATCTCAAGCATGCTGGATAGATATCCTTTCCAATTTTAACTATGCTGCTTGGGTAAAGAATTAACCCCAATCAGTTCTATTTCTAACCTCTTGCCACGGTTCATCATGAATTCTCAGTTTCCACAAACAGATGCTTAAAAGGGCTTAGTTGAAATCTCTGATGTTAAGAAACCGTTCGGAACTACCATTATTTTTACACTGGCCTCATGCCAGAAAGGTCTTCATTGAATATTTTAGCCACTGACTAGGGAATGCTGAAAATTGATAGGTAGTATCACAACTTTACAGAATTTAAACCTCCCTCCAAATGGCAGAAGCTTGAAAGGTTTGCTCAATCCTTGCCAAGTCTTTCGAAGAAATGACACCAGAGGTGAGTGACGGGCTTAAGTAACATTGGAGGAGATCTCCCTTCTTGTATCCTAGCAGCAAAACTGCCTTTCAACATTCCTCTCAACATCAAGACCTCCACCTACACTTTTCGAGTAGTTTGTCTTAAGGCCAATTGTTTCTCCCTAAATTTCGAGCGTTAGTTTCGTCTTGAGCACTTGATTCTTTTCTCTATGGATGATACTATAATTGTGCCATTTGCGTATTGTACATATATTCCATGTAAGGTTGATATTCCTTGATTCTGCCTAAAGCATCCGCCCATGCGACATTCTACACGTCACTTTTTCCACAGAGACGAGTTAGAGAACATAAAGGGCCTCCTTATTTGAGATCTCTCCCATCCTGAAATTAGGCTGAAGGTTCCCCTGTATTGAGCTGCGTATAAGGATGCGTGTGTGGATCAAATATACACCATCTGATAAGTTAATGCGGAATCTTTGTACCCTATTTTTTGGGATCAGCTCCAGAATGCGTTTTGTTCCCCCAGAACGCCATGTCAGATGCTGTTGGCCTGTTGTGGTCACTGATCCCTTGACCATTGTGGCCATTAGCATTCTTCCTTCAAAAGAATAACCGTCTGCTTTGGCAGCTGCTACAATGTTGCGCTGCGGGCGCATTATGTGGAATCACACCATGGAAGGAAGGCCGATCAACTTTGTAATGTTTCGCGTTCAACTTCCCTTGTCTTGTGGTTGGTTGAACCTCAGTGCTTGTCGACCCTTTCACACTACGAATCCTCTGGCAGTAGAACGTGTGTGTTGAACATTTCTTAGTTTCCTTTGAGTACAATCTACAAGTCTCTTCAGGTATATCAAATCCCTCGATTCCCCCCCGTGAACCTTGATCTTTTCCTTCTTCCCTAGTTGGGACTTACTATTCCCCAATCAAAGGTGCGTTCCGATATACAACTCTCCTTATTAGAAATGTATATCCTTCAATGTCTTAGTAGCCTAGACAGTTGAATACAAAATAAACCAGTAGATATTTTTAGCTACCTTCTTTGTCCGATGAGGATTTCACCTCAGTCAAAGCTCATCAACGTCGATGGGCGTTGACTTTGTAAAGTATGACAATTTCTAAATTTCCTTGTAGAGGAAATAATTATGTTCCAAAATTTCCGTTTCCTTTGAAGACTGTATGCTGTGAGCATTGCGTACAAGGTTGCAAACTGATCAAAGTAGAAAATCTTGGATGAGAAACCATCTGCATTTAGACCTTTACGTTCAAAGAAGTAGGGGTTATCCGAACCTAATGTGTGGTAGGGTATCTATTGCCTCTGTTTGAGGTAATGTGATATGTTGATTTGATTGAAAAGTTCCCCTCTTTGTAACATCATCTCCAATGCCCATTTACCTATCTTGGCCTCTACGATGGACCTTTGTGTAAGTACGCAGAAAAATTCTTTAAAGTGTTATATCTCATCATCCTAGTGATTTTTCTTGAATTTTGGTTTTGCTTTCGTTCCATGTCATGCTAGAAAATCTATCCCTAATTATGCTAAGATCTTGTGCAGCCTTGAAGCTAGGTTATCACCTTTTCTGAGAGTAGATACTCCACATCAATAGCCTTCGAAGGATAGTTTTTTTTTGCCTATTCTCGTCCAAGTCTTGCAGATTATCTCCGGATATCCTTTTAATTCTGTTGACGTTCTGGGGTGTATTGCCCTTATATATTTTAATATTATTGTGTCTTTTAATATTCAACCATAGATCCCCATACTCAGTACCCCTCTTCCAGTATCATTTACTTAGCAATGATAGAGTAAACCTCTAACATCAACATTGCTGGCTCATTACGTTATGGTTATAAATCCTTCACCTGTTTAATGGTGCCATCTATGATCTGTGTCCCTATTTTCAGGCGAAAAGTTTTTACATTGAATAATCAAAAGCTTCTTTCCTTATCCAATGTTTTATGGATCGTGACGATGCAAACATGACGGAATCTTTATAGCGTGAGTCTTCCTAAAATATATATGGAATCTTTACTCCCTAGTCAGCTAGCTGATTTTCAACTCTTTCCATCTTTGACCAATCCCAACAGAGAATATTCCCTGCGCTGAGAAACTGGGGGCTCTTTTACCTCATTGCCAGATACATGAGATGCGCTCTTAACATCCTATTTCTCCACTAGAAAGCTGGCAGCCTCAGATCGGGCTGCTTCTTTTTTAAGCGTCTGGAACAGCCTGGTTGTATGCAAGTACTCTTCCCTGGACATAAACTAAACAATGTCATCTGTATATTATTGGTGTGTTGCTTGTCTGCTCGATGGGTCTCCTACTTAAGCCTTCTGGCCTTTTTTCGGCATTCTGCCTAAGTTCCGTCCCACAAATTTCAAAAAACAAAAAAAAAGACACTTCTCTCCGTCTCTGGCCTAGAATTCAATCATTTGTGAAATGTGCTCTTCCCTTATCTTTTTAATACAATCATTTGAAAATACATTGTATTGTGAGCGCTTCTTGGCGGGATTGCCCTTCATTTTTTGTCGATAGTCTTCTTTATTTAAAGTTTTTCTTCATACCACTTTTGAACTCTTTCTTTTGCATATTCCAATCCTCGGGCAAACAAATTTCCGCGAATGCATCACGTTTGCCGGCAGGATAAGTTCGTCCGTTTCTGTTCTTCCAAGGTGAATCTTTTTTGCTCCCAATTCGGTAAATTCCTGGTCAAATAGTAAAGAATATCAATCATAATATCAAAGGAGACGCTCTTGTTGAAGTAGTGTACTACGGAAGCCGATAATCATGTTGGAAGAAGTCTGGACAGGCACCGGCTACAACCAGAGAAGCGTAGTGCAGGGAGTGCAGGGCTCTCATTGGCTTTAGAGCAGAGGGAGGAGGGGATGGAATGTGGTAAGCAGATTCTAACGTAGGGATGCAGATGAGATAAATGGTAGGCGACAGACAAATACAGGTGGCCCTTGAGAAGCAGGATGTATCGATCCGGGAAAGTTGTTGTTCTGTATGTTGAGTTCCTCCCTATATAAATCAGGGATATATTTATTTCAGTATCTTTAACTTAATCATATTTATTATTTATTAATATCATATTACGAAGATTGCATTTCATGCTTTTGGGTCTATTGTGCTACATATTCCGTGATCAAGTCTGATTTTCTTGAAACTCCAGAGTTGGATCGATTGCAGTCAGAGTTGTTTGTTCTAACAAATTCATCACACAATCAGTGAAGAATGGGTGAAAAATTTAAACCCACATACTACGTATAATCTGGAAATTAGGTGCTTGGATCAGTCATGGACCGCTGTGAGAGTAGTTTTTTTTCAGTGTTTTGCTGGATCCCCTTCTTGATTATCGTATTTGGCTGTGAATCTAATGTTTCTGTATGGTTATAAAACTGCCCACACTCGAGTCAGATCTTTCTGAAATCGAGATTTTACTTTCCCTGGCGATCTGTAAAAAATCTCCTGCGTGTTTTTTTTTTTAATTCTTTGGCCCCTCGCGCTGCCTCGCTCCAGGTTTCTCGTCCAACGGGGCTCAAGCCTCCCAGGCAGATGCAGATCTAAGTAACACGACGGTGAGCTGCTCCGCCCGTCCCTCCCTCCCCCACCGCTCTGCTGGTCCATGGCCTTAAAGAATGAGTCGGTCCTGGTTCAGGTGTTCGTCGGAGGGCTCGACCCCAACGCCAGCGAGGAAGACCTGAGGCAGGCGTTCTCTCAGTACGGCGAGATCTCTTCCATCAAAATCCCCGTCGGAAAGCAATGCGGCTTCGTCCAGTTTGTCTACAGGTACCCACCCACCCACCCAGCCCCCTTTCTAAGCGCCGAAGGTGGGCCAGCCACACGCTGCTGGTGCTTCTTGACCGACCCGTCAAGATCCTCTGCGGCTTTCTCCGCAGGAACAACGCCGAGGAGGCCCTGCAGAGCCTGAACGGGACGGTGATCGGCAAGCAGACCGTCCGCCTTTCGTGGGGCCGCAATGCCGCAAATAAACAGGTAGATGGACTGGAACTGCTTCTTCTTCTTCTTCTTCTTCTTCGTGTTAATTATTATTACAGTGGGCTCTCCTGACCCATCGTCGTCATCCGTCGACTCCGGCTCTTCTGCAGTCGAGAGGGGATTCCGCGGGGCAGTGGAGCGGCGCCTACTACGGCGGGGGCCAGGTCTTCGATGGGTATGGCTACGCCGTGCCGCCCCAGAGCCCGGGGATGTACGCTGCCGCCTACGGCGCTTATCCCCTGTACGGCAATCAGCCGCAAGTGAGCTGAGCTTCGACGCCCCCCCATCCCTCCCTTATCCCCACCCCCGCCTCCCCCCTCCCCCGGTTGACCTCGCGGCGCGGCTCGGTTGTGGCCTGGCCGATAGAAGGAAGATATAAAGACTCTGCCTCCGGATTCCACGCACGATTTGGCGACGAACGGTTTTCCCTGATGATTTAGATTCCTCCCGACTGGTGTGATTATCTTCTATTTTTCTAGCCTCCCGGATGTGCCAGATCGTCTCCCTGGCATGCCCACAGAAGCGGGGAAGGATATAAAATGAGCCGCTAGATCGGCACCCGGATGCTCGTACTCTGTCAGACGGCCTTCTCCGGCTTGGACGATCGATCGAGCCCTCGGCCTCTTGTCCAGGCCGCAGACTTCCAGTTGGGATCCATTTTTGCTCTTGAGACAGGATCTATATATCGTTGGGTACTGTCGACGATTTATTTATGGCCCTTTATTACAGGCACAAACGGGTTGAAGACAGGAAAAAAATCAGGCCTTTTGCGGGTGCGCGAGGAGTATCAGGCAGACCCAGACAAGGAGAACCATGAAGAGAGGATGCCCATGTGGGCATGGCCGGCTCGGCGTTGCAGAAGATGGCTCAGCCGGCGGAGACGAGCCCGTGGCGGAGGCGTAGCAGGCGGCGAATGCGCCGCCGTGGGCGGAGGAGTTGACGACGGTCCCGCCGGTCGTTGTGCAGGCGGCCGTAGTGCCGTTGGAGCCGGTGGAGATGGCGTAGCCACCGGCGGAGCCGTAGGCAGAGGCGTCGCAGCCAGGTGAAAACCCAAATGGGCAGCCGAGCAGCGATACCCACAGCAGGGCCACCAAGAAGTTGAACGCTTTGCACGAAGAAGACCCCATGCCCTCCTTCGGATGTTGCGCCCCTGGAGTGGAAGAGGCTTCAAATAAATGGCCATTCCAGAAGAAAAGGAGCGTTGAAATGAGTAAACGTGAGACTCAGATTATTCTATTCCTTGCCAAATCCTAAATAATAGTGGTCGGGGGGGGCATGTGCTGGCCCATGAGCAAGCAGCCCATGGGCGTGGACGTGATGGACTTGATGAAAGCATGGAAGGGCCTGATGTGCTTTGACTGTTTTCTATTCGACTTGACTTCAGAAAGGCTCAAGACTGGACTAGTTACTAGTAAAGCACTGGATTGATTAAAGAATAACCAAACTGGGTTGGGCCTTTTGACGCTTCTACGATAATCGAGTAAGACAAAGTAAACAATAGCCTCCTCATGGGATATAGATATAATGTGGTTCAACATGTCAGTGCATAAACATGAACAATTCTAGATCAGAAAATCGTTCTTCTCAAATATTTTACCATGTCCAACGGGAATAATTTCAAAGACTCAGCAATTTTGCGGCAATTTATCTCTTCGTGGGTAATGCAGCCACCTCGGCAATACCAGCCCAGGCAACTGTAATTAGCTTGTAGATTGAAGTCGTAAATACTGAATTTTGAGCAAATAAATTTTTGAATGATTGCATGCATTCTGAAAACGCATTAACATTTGTCTTAATATCCTAATACGGGAAATGTTTCTTTCAAAAATTGAACCATAATGACTGTTTATGATAATCCACTAGCTAACAAATATTTTAAAAGAAAATTTACGAAAACTTTACATTTAAAAGTAATTGCATCAAGATCTGCTTTTTAATCGAGTATCAGATTTAATTAAATTCATATTTAACTGGTTTTTATGGAGTTTCTGTTTAATAATTCCTATCACCCTCTCAATACTTATCTTTGTTCCTTCTAATAGAAGTAATATGCTGAGGTCTGATATCATGGAGAAGTTTCTCTAAGCAGGAAACGTTGAGATGGCTCCATATTTCTTGTGCTTTTTGCACAGAATTGACTGTAATGGGATTCAAAGAAACAGGACAGGAAGAATTGTGAATGTTAGACAATGATAATGGAGATATAAAATGATACATACTGGATGATGGAGGAGCGACGACAGTAATTAACATTGTTAGAAGGTCAATTGGTCTTTTATTTTTACTTGTGTCGCCTGTTGTGATGTCTAAATCTAGAAGCTTTTCCTAACGATGCAAGCCCTAAGCATAAGCCGTGTTGAAAATATCTGAACACCATGCAGCCAATCAAGAAGAAAAATGTGATAGAGGTCTTAATATTAGTCTTTTATCATTGCCATTATGGCTCTCACAAGACTGCATCGGAAATGATTCATGGAAATCAGGCATGCAACAACAACATTATTAGATATGCAGTGACACCAATTATTATTACATTCACTATTATCTTTAACTCTCATAGTCCATAAAATGGCATTTTTTTAACATTCTTTGAAAGTAACCTATAGAGATGGTTACCATACTCCTAGGAATTACTTAACGTGTATACCACGTATAGGGGTAGATTAGCAAATGACATGAGGCGACTTGTTTCTATAATTTAAGGCGGGAAAGAGTGGTGTTAGCACCCCACAAGAAAAAAGGAGAAGTAGACAAACGTTAGCCGTTAAAATTCAAGTTTTAAGGAATTTTTTCTATTTAAACACAAGAAGTCTCTAAATAGTGGTTTGATAAGAAGTTTGAACTGCAATAGGCTATCCCAGTTTATCCTAGGTAACTCGTCTATCCAAGTTTGATGAGCTTGAATGCCTGAACAAGTCAGGTGAGGCTTGTTGAAGGAGAACATGGGAAAAAGTCGCACTAACTTATTTAATTGTCAGACAATGGAAGTCACAATGAGCCTGTGTATTTTAGCTCTCCTGATATCAAACCGAAAACTATGCCACCCTAAGTTAACCTATGAGGGAGAGAGAGTATGTTACCAAACAAAATGTGAGATGAATTAGAACGAGAAATTGGGGCGAGGCTAGCCTAAATAATTCTAGCTGGCTATCGTAGGGTACTAAGAACCATATAATAGTTAACAAGCAGACCTATGCGTCACGTGGTCCTTTGAAGGTCTTGATGTTGCCAGCTCATGTCTGGCAAATAAAAATGGAGTCAGTAGCTGGTCAAATGGAAGAAAATCTTTCTTTTACCTCATGTCCTCTTTACCCTACAGCGCTTTCCCGTCAAGCCCCGCTCCCATAACATCCTCTAAGCTAGGCTTCTTGGTGTCTTCTGTTGTCCACACCCTTTTCTCCACGTAAATATGTATGCTGGCCTCTGATTTATTTCTTTATCGCCTTTTATCTCCCAGTTGTCTCTGCCTGCGATCCCGTGACCTCTATTTATTTTCTTCCCACGTGATATCTTAGTTGCTCCTCAATAATATGTAAATCCGTAACCTATCAAGAATTTCATTTTTCTTGCTAAATTGAAGGAAACGAAAAATCTTAACGCAGCATACGCCGTGCACTGTTTCTCCTCCTTTCTATGAGAGCCTTATTAACTTGTGGGGACTGAAGACGAACCAAAAAGGCCTCCAGAGAATAAATACGATGACGGTCTCAAGAGTAGTGAAACATGTCTAGCTTTTATGCCAGGACAGCCACACTGACGTTACACTAACGGGTATTCTCTCCCTTAAAGAGCTTTCATGTCGGTGCCCATTTTGCGAGGGTTCATACTTCACGAGCGAGGTATAGAAAAGGTGGTAGATGTTTAGGTCTCATGTGATCTTTGGATCGGACGTTATGGCCAGATTTTTTTAATTATAGGACAGGACCGTACATCATTTAGTTTTACTCGTAGACTCTCTTGAAACATCACACACATAGTCTTAAGTATTTAGTATGTGATCTATTCATAAGAATTCATATTATGATCTGCACGTAGTTTTTTAGGACGTATGTACTTTTTTGGTAGACTATATAGGACTTTGATAAACTGAAAAATCATAAATTTTCTACAATTCTTTCATTTAGACCATTCACATACAAAATCAACCTGTAGCATGCACTACATACAGTGAGTTCGCACAGTTCTTTTGATTAGTCCTAATACCCCTGGGCGGATTTCGCTTTTTACCTATAAGAACATACCCCCAGAGCAAACCGTTTCGCAAGATTGTACATTTTAGACAATAATTGTGTATCTGCTTTATTCTTGGATCACGAAATATTTAATATTTATGAACGAATCAATTAGAATAAACTAATGTCGATGGTATCTTGTGATTCTATTACATTCTGGAACATATGATCAGAGTATTTCTTTAAAAACTGAAAGTTAATAATTGTTGGATTAACGTTCTATATATTTTTCATTTTACACTTTTTATCTAAGCAGACAAACCAAACCTAGCAAAATTTGGACATCGTTCATTATACATATTGAATGTAAGAGATTATTATAAAATCAGGCTGATCTAACTGCTTTCATATGCGTGGTAAAATATTTCTATATTCAATGTGAGAGGTATAATTTTACCTAGCCTACTGTCCTTTCTAATAATCCTTTCTAATAAATAGATTTTTCATAAGCTATAAGATGCTTCCACAAGCAGTCAAAGATCCATGTTCATGGATAACAGCTTTGCCGAAGGTTGTGTGCTTAAATCTTTACTGTCCAAGAAACGCACATAAATAAATGGCTTATACAAAGGACAAATGTTAGATTACACTCACATTGATAATGAGAGGTTAAGGAAGCAGTTAAACTTCCAATGGCTTACTCCCTTTTTTCTTCATTGATTTTATTTGAAAGGGTTGATTCTTTAAGAACATAATATTGTTGCCCTGTGAGCATAAAATCATTGGCAAACAATTTTTTATTTTTTTCCACAGATAAATTAGTTTTACCCTCTTAAATTGTTACCTATATTAGATTTTTAACATTTTAAAGTCGAAATAATGATATAGAACTATATTTTCATTTCTTAGTATTTTCTAAATAAAATTTATTCACGAGAAAAATCATGACAACTATCTTTACTATGGTGTATCGTATGCAGCGTATATCATATCACCAAGTCTGTTACATCTAAATGCTTCCTAATTGTTCTTGGAAACACGCAATCTAATATCATTACTAACATTAGGCTTATATAACCATGCAGAACTACGAATGTGATTTTCCTTATGGATATCGATATTGAGCTACGCACTATTCCAATTCCCATAGTGGGAGTTAGTGGTGAGACCATAGTGTAGGTCTCTACAGTAACTAGAGGAACAATGCGAAAGCAAAGAAATACATAATATCGATTCAAGCCTAATTAGAGACATCCATGAATAAAGTCATATCGTGAAATTCATGAATTGAGGACGGGAACTTTCAATGATGAGTGGAACTGGAGCTAAAGACCGGTTATTAGATGGTCCATCGAGCGTGGCTCGATGACTTGTCTTCTTTAAACTCTGCTGTTTTTCTTTTCCAGTGGATTCCCTTAGTATTGCTATCAGACGGATAACATTCTCCTGAATTCCTGTGAACTCCTATGAACCCTGATAGTCTCTTTCATGACATTTCAGGATTCTTGCTTTCAGCATCGCCCATTTGGCAGCAGAGAAAAGGCAGTACACATTATCCTATATAACCAGCTAATCATAAATTGTGCCAGGAAATCTTTATTTGCCTGGAAAAGGTAATATTGACAGAAAATATACTTCACTTCTTGGCAGTGTTCTAATATTCATTTGCCAGATGGAGCACTCTGTTTCTCTTTCTCTTCTTACCTAATAATCGTAGTTAATCGGACCGAAAATTTGGGGGGAAGCATTAGAAGAGGTAACGCATATGCCGTGCAGAGTGCACGGGAAAGTAGTGCACGGCGGGAGCTGGAAAAGGACGATAATATAAAGAGTAGGCGGCCAAGATGGATGGGTACCTGCTGGCGGTGTTTTATGGCATTTATTTCAACATTTTATTACCTTAATAGATGAATGCCCACATTTCCGTCCGCCCTCCAGATCTCTGCAGCTGATATAAATGCACTCCTCCACTCCACTGACGCGCGCACAAGGTAGTAAGGGAGAGAGAGAGTTATTACAGAAGAGAGAAGACTTAAGTTGTGTCTGCTTGTCTTGTATGATGCAACGGCATGCTCAGCCCGGACTACCATCGGATGTACGGACGGGGTAAGGCGACGGCTCCCCAGCCGGTGAGCCCTCGCATCTCCTTTTCCAACGGCTTTGTTCTCGACTCCGCCACCGGGGCCTCCTCAGTCAAGTACGAGCGCTCCTCTGCCGTCTCTCCGTCTTCATCAGACTTCGAGTTCTCGGTGGGGAGCTACAACATGATGACAGCGGACGAGCTCTTCTTCAAGGGCCGGTTGCTGCCGCTAAAGGATACCAGTATCAACGCCCAGATGGGGCGCACCACTCTGCGCGACGAGCTAGTCTCGGGGGAGCGCGACGCCCACGCCTCTTTAGCACCATCTTCGTCCAGGATGTCCACGAAGATGCCACATAGGTGGAAGAGTCTTCTGGGCCTGAGCAGATCTCATTCCTGGGGAAAGAAGAACGAGAAGAAGCAAGACAAGCAGCAGCCACGGCATCCAGTGGAGGGAATAGATAAAGAACTAGGGGAGGTGATGGTCTCTTCACGTCAAGTTCTTGAGCTTTTAATCTTATTGAATATTTGAGTGAGGTTTTTTCCCGTTTGTTTCAGGATCGCGTCTCAATAGGCAAAGACTTAGAAATGTGATCGGAGGCACAACAGATGGATGACTCGTCGCCCATTTTTGCTCATCTGTCTCCTTTTGTTCGGAAACTGCAGATCGAGACTAAAACAAAAAGTTTATATTTTTACCCATCTGTTTGTTCTTTAATGTAGTGGGGTACGCGCTTTTTATGCTGTTTACTGTGTGGCTAGATAAATTTTCTTCCAGTCAATTGGATGTACTCTCAAGCCTCAGTTAAGGCCTTCTCTTCCGGCATTGAGAAGATGAACTCCTGTGCTGTAGCTGACGACATCATACTATGTACTCTTTCGAAATATCTCTGTGCTCTCGCTGTCCGTTGTGTTCATAGCTCGTTGATCTATTATAGTTCTGGAGGGAGTCAGACGTCAAGAAGAGACAAGGTTCCCTCCGTTTGGGAGTCCCATGCTTTGCCAGCGACAGTCCGCAGAGCCCACCGCAAAGGTTACGGTTACAAACTAACATACGGCAAAGCTACTCCGGGGGTTTGAAGACGCATCATTCCCGAGAGCCATATCCATCGAGAGAACCTCACATTGTTACCCTCCGGTGGAAGAAGACAAAGGGGAGGGGGAGTACGAGAAGATGGGGCCCAGAACAAGGGCGAGGAAACGGACAAAACGACCCGGCAGTCCCTGTTATTGGTCCCCACTTCCGAACACGGGACTGGTCCAAACCTGATTCCAAGATTTTGACTATAGAATTAAAAACACACAGATTCTTATCCAGTCAAACTGGAGAAAGTATAGTCAAGCTCTGCGCGATGGCGGTCAAGAGAAGTTAATGCCTTTGCACGGCCTTTCAGAAGACTACTAAGATACAATGTTCCTACTATGATTTCTTGAGTCTTCAACTAATCAGAACTCCTGGTCATGTCTACTACGCTCAGTGGGGTAGACGTAAAAGCCAAGCCCAGCTTTCTGATAAATGGTTAGGGTTTCTGATAGAATCTCTGAAAGACGAACGGGGAAGCAGCCTACTGCCCCAACCCATTTAGCGGTCAAAGAAGACTTCGAGGTCTCTGACAGAATCTGTGCCGAGCTGCGTCCGATATCTCCGTTCTTTTTCTATCAAACCGTCTAGTAACGTATTCATTGACAGAAATAAAGAGATAAACACGGGAGAGGGAAAACACAGACAGCAGAACCCGAGATGCCTCTGTATGTCATTAGTTAGAACAGGCGAGCCTAAAGACTAGACCCTACATAACCTTCAACGACATAGACAAGGACGCCAGTGATATCTAACTTAAACCTCTATAGCTAAATCAGGACGTTCTGAACACACTTGATGAGTCCTCAGAGAACGTATAATGTTTCAGGTGACAATAGGGATGGAAATTCTCACGCTCACCTCACTTCACACTTATTTCGCCCACTCTCACGATATTAGGAAACTTTCAAGTTTACACCCACTCATTCAGGGCATCGATTTTTGAAGAATAGTGTCCAAGATCTAATCGCATCTGGGTCCACGTTCAGGTTCAACTTTGGTGGGTAGCCATATCCATTGCGTGGCGCAGTAAAATGTCGTTAATCCATTTCATAGGACGACACTATATATTGACCTATAGTTCAGCCTTCAGTTCTCCGCATACGCTACTGTGGGGTAAAAACGGATCGCCAACACGGGTGCTCTTTCCGCGGCAGACCCCTGCATAGCCGTGGCTTTCAAGGCCTAGAGAAAGTATATAGAGTGAGCTCCGGGACAGACGCCTAACGTGTACGGGCGAACCACGCGTCTGGCACTAGAATCAAAGAGATGAAAGGGGATCGCTGATGGGCACCACCATCACAAAGGTGGAGGTGTAGGAAAACTATGCTTGGGAAGATCTGGAAAGGAAAGGGATGCCGTCGTAAAATGGACCACAAAGGATAACGTGGGGCGGGGAGGGGGAGGGGGAGAGAGAGAGAGAGAGAGAGAGAGAGAGAGGTGGTAAGTGTCGTTGCATATTAACTAAAGAGTTTCACTGTGGAAAGCTTGAAAGGATACAGAAACAATTTGAGGGAACTCAGGTACCAACAACCAATTGATATATATTGCAAATACATGGACAGCGGCGTAATCATTAAACAACGAGTAGGAAAAATTGGAGATATTTCGAACTGGACATGAATGAGATAATCGAATTCTACTAGAAATAACCTTTCGAATAATTTCCGGCAGAAATGAGAAGCTGGAGACTATCGGTAGATTTAGATCCCCAAAGTAAATTGTCATATTTCTTTTGCTTTAACAATCCACAGGTTCGCGTTTACGATCTTTATTCTAGTCTGAGACGTGCGGCTCAGCATTTATTTTTGGATGGAGTATGAATATTTAAATATAATGATCAACCCACCATGGTGAATTCGTATGTTTCACATAAGTTTAAGTGATAGTGTTGGAGTATGACCATCTTCATTACTCCCATGACTATTTGGAAATCCGTTGGCATAACTGCTGCATAGTAGATATTTCAATCTGCACCAAAGTGACTCCATGCCATCTCATCAATGCCTAATTCTCCACGTGGGAAGTTTTGTTTTCTATCCATAGCTAAGGCTATTGAATGTTTATAGACTTTTCAATGAATGTTAACAAGAAAAGACAATACTGACAATCCAAGTATGTCCTATTTTCAATATCCCAGTCAAGAGGTTAAGTATTATGATATCGTATCGATTATGCTCATCACCACCACAATCACATAGGAAACATACGTCTATCATTTACTCGATGAAATGACGACCAGTATTATTAAATTGGCTGTTTTCCATATGAAGCTTATATGTCAAAGCAGTAATTCTATATTGGCAAAGCGTAACAATCATTTCCTTTACTCCAGCACAGAGAAGTCAGATCGGTATAGATCAGTCCTTAATGCTGATCTGAAGGCGTGACCATGAGTTGGATTAAATATCTTCGCATGCGATTTGTTCATGATCTTTTTAAAAAATTCTCTAGATCCCATCTACATGAGATTGTAACATATATTCAGGCCGCTGCTCTAGCACGTCATCTACATTAGAGAATGGATCTTGATATGTCATCTATTTATGATCTTTATAAAAAAATTTGTATATGCCAGAAGAGTAAAATCATCGGTTACAGTCCGATGCTAATGGGAATGATTTGCCGAACATTGTCTTCCTCACGCAGTGAGAGTGAACAGAGTCATATGGACAATAACTTGAAGAAGCCCCTCTGTACGAAGTAACGACAGACTTGAAAAAGTCTGTCGTTGCCAAGGGAGAGAGTGTAAAAGCAGCGAAGAAGGGCAAGGTAGGCAAGGGAATAACGCTAGGGGACTATCCTAATGCCGAGGACTCTGTGGGCAAAGGCCGCGAGATTTTCGAGTTCATTTTCGTCGACAAACCCGTTGCCGTCGAAGTCAGCTTTTCGGATGCCACGGCCGCTCCTCCAGGTACTGAACCAGCAGCCGACGCTGCGGGTGGCGTTACGGAGCTCCTCCTTGCTGATGCGCCCATCAATATTGTCGTCGAACCTCTTCAGCCAGTTCTTGAATTCGTCCAGGGTCATGTCCGTGGCCCTGCTGTGGAGACGAAACTGCTTGATGGCCATGGCAGCGTCTCTTTGTGCTCACGAGCTGGTGGCGGAGGATGAACGTGCAGATTCTTCCAATGTAGAGGAGAGTTATTTATGCTTCTCAAAGACGCGGTTTCTTTCTTCCTGATCTTTCTGTGCGATTCGTATTCGTGCTTATCCAGGTGAGGGAACGTCTCCACTCCCGACACAGGTCAGCTAGAGTAGAAGGTTGCTTCGAATTTGTGCAGCTAATCAAGTGGATAGATTCCCAGATAACGATTCTCTGAGAATCAAACGAAGCACTGTCTATAGGCAATCGGTGAGGTTGACGATTCTCGCCTGTGGCATCCATGGATGCGTGGGAACAGAAAGAATCATAATGAGAATATCGATTCAAAACAAATTCACGAAACACGAAACATAATTATTATTCCTGAGGACCCAGTATTGATCGAAAGGAACGAAAGTGAATCAACGAAGTAAAGCCGCCAGTTGAGATTCCAACGCTTTCAACTTCACGATTCACTTCTTTCTTATTCAAACTGAAAAGATGATGCGTTCCGTGTGAAAGATTTTCACGCGGATGACGTTTAACGTAATATTGACTCGTAACAACTCGTCTATGATTCATCCGCTCAAGAGAAAATTATCACCAGCTTTAACCAACCAGAGATCTGGACTGATTGACATCATTCTGTCATGAACTATTTTTAATCTTGTACTCTGTCATCTTTGTAGGTTATGAAAGATAACGTCTAATAAAATAAAGATTATCATCGACAGATTCACACTTCACGAAAATTGTTCAATTATAAGCCATGTTTTGCCTGAAAAGCTATATGATGGAAGTTTAACAAGAAAAAAATATTTTCCTGTTAAAGCTGGACAAATATCTTATATGATCGTGTTGGAGAATCATATAAGATGGAAGTTTTTCATCATATAAGCTTTATCATCAAATAGTTTTAGAGAATCTATATTTTTTCTTGTGCAGAGTAGCCAATATCCTATATGATCATGATAATTTCTAGGTTCGTGACTCTGTCCCTTAACTAAAGGAAAATATTTTTTATTGTTAAACTTCCTCATCAACAGATTCTCCAAAACTATATGATGGAAGTTTAACAAGAAAAATATATTTTCCTTTAGTTAAGGGACAGAGTCACGAACGTAGAAATTATCACGATCATATAAGATATTGGCTACTGATAAATAGGGGAGAAGAATTTCATTGTCATAGCTATCAGTTTTTCCCAAGCTTGTCTAATTTATATGGTACAGAGAGAGAGACAAAAGGGAAATAATGAATTTTTTCCAAGAGAATCTGTTATCCTTCCAACGTTGAGCTAAATGAAGATGGATATGAAGAGGACAACCCTGCCCATGTTTAATTCTAGTTTGTTCATAATCTACAAACCTTTATGTAGAAGCTTTGGCCAACACCTCTTTCTTTTTGTCATCATTGACTTAATCTTCAAAGGTCATATCCCTAGTTCATAACATTTTTTATTTCTTTAACTGTCTAAATATGTAATTAAATGTATCATGTGGGTAGCCAAAAAGTATATTGTTTTGTCTTATCACCTTATCTGAACCTCTCAGCATTAAGAATATGTGCAAAAGTACGACAAAAAAAATGCCATTGCGTCCTTATAGGAGACATCTTTTCTTAATTATGCATGCTCTACATCATCATTATCTTGAGGTATATATGATGCATGGCTAATCACATCAATTATTATCCTCAATTCTTAATCCCAAAATCTTTTTCATAATTGATGTGTGACAATAGCCATTTAACCTTCTCTATGATGGTGTGGTTCATTCTTTCCACAACTTACGTTGTGTTGAGTGTTTAGGTTTGTCATCTCATGTCCAATACCATGAAATCTATAATAATCATCTACTAATCTTAAGTACTCACTACTATTATCTTTTTTAATATATATTAATTATTTCTCACTCTTTCTTAACCTGATGTGAAACTCCTTAAGAAATTAACAACCTAACCTTTAGTTGTCAAACAATAAACTATAACTTTCTTAAAATATTTATCAATCAAACTGAAAAATAGTGTGAACCACTAATCCCATGAGAATCAATGAATTAATATGGAAACTTTATTTTGAATGGACCATAAAAAATTTTATGAATATTGTCCAGAAAGATGAATTTTTCTAGCCAAATGAGAACTTATAAAGGCAACAATGTGTTGCTTAGTGTCCATGCAATCAACATGAGTTCAAATATACAGCTTTGAAGTCAAGTTGCTCATCTCTCTTAAAGAGGACTTGCAACCTTTCCTCAGTAATATGTCATAACGTTTTATGCCATAATTTTATATTGGAATAGTTTTCTTAGTATTTAACTAGTTGTCACAGCCTTTATATTGTAGCATGTACAAAGGATTTATGCCTCTTTACTAGAAGCTACAACAAGTGAACCCTTACCAACCTTCCATTTTCCTTGACCAAAATTTTCATTAAACTCTCTATCATATAATCTTTTGAATAAAATTAAATTCAATTTTAAGTCAACTATATGTCTCAAGTTTTTTAATATCAACTCATATTCATAAGCCTAGAAAACATAGGAAATTTTTTATGGTATTGTATGATAGGATGCACTTGTGTTAAAAATCTATTCATAAGCCTAGAAAACATAGGAAATTTCTTGTTAGAGAGAGATAGAATTAAATAGTTACCACTTTACATAGTGATGATTGTGATATTTTCAACTTTCTATTTTCTACTCCTTTTTATTTCGTTATCCTTTTTGGATTACTTTCACTTGTTCTTCAAGTATCTTTTTTTTCCATGATTATAATAAATGATGTCCTTCCTTGATTTTGACTTATTTCTCTCCATGTGAGTGAGGGATTTCTATCTCTTAGCTTGAATCTTCTCATACTTTTATCTCCTTGTGATTCATTATGAGAGCTGGTTGAATTCTTTTTTAGTTCTTCATTCAATAAGCCACTTGTCACTTGAGTCATAAAGATAACAATTTCTAGTGATAAAATGTTGAGGGAGACTACTAGTATCCTAACTCTTTCAGAATGAGTTAACAAGGTTCATAATTCAACATTAAGGCACATCTTTACAGATGATAATTTTTTAATAGAAATCTACATTTCATTCAAATTCTTAACAATAGAATATCACTCATACTTTTAATTCATAAGTCTTTTGATAAAGAAAGTCTTATAGTAAGTCATCTTTCTTTCATGAAAACTATTAAACTTTTTCCAAGAAGAGTGCAAAATTTTTTTAGTAGAAACATGAGAAAAAATACTATAACCAAACCATGGTCTTACAAGCCCAATTATTATCTTCTTTAAATGTTTTTTTCTCATCTCTTGACATCATCTCAAGTCTTGTGCAATATTCTTGTAAAAGTCCATGTAGGTTCTTGAAATATTAGAGATATTCTATTCTTAATTTTCATATCATTTAATTTTTACTATTCAAACTAATCATGAAAAAATTATTATTGAGCTCTATGTTCATACACAAATAATAAATACATTATTAATGCCCTTGGTTTTGATATTATAATGTGAAAACTTATTTATTGATTATGTATATGATGACCATTTTAAAATGGAAAACTACTAGAGGATGACAAATAATATAATAAATAAAGCTTGAGAGGAAAGAACTAAATTTTGCAATGGTCTATAACACACATCTCTCAAACTACTTCTGTTGTGAGCTCCAATGTAGTACAAAAAGCTGCACCCCATTGTTTATGTAACTTTGGTGATCAAAGTTACATTTATATTAGAGGCAACCACTCTCTATCAGGCTCTGATGTAATGGATGGTGAGAGGAAAATCATTGGACAAAGGCATGTGGTGTCACATTCTTAAAAGACAAGGTCTCTAAAGTGATACAACTAGTATGATTGGATGGCTGATCTCATAAAAATTGGTGTGTATTTTTCAAAAAAATAATAAAATATGTCATGAAAATTATTTGGGACTAGAATTAGCCAAGTGAGGGGCAAATAAATACAAAATTGTGGTATTCTTGGTAAGAAAGAGAATTTTATGTGAAAGCTCTCATATAGAGAAAGAGAGCTTTGAGAAAAGCCCCACATAGGAGAAGGGAGAGCTATAAGAGAACTTGTGTCAACATATCTATTGATTGGTAAAAAATCAGAATTGACAGAATTCAATAGAAAATTAATTCACTTCCCTTGTCTTGGTGTTTCACCTAGCCTCTTTTGATCCTACATATACAAGAACCTTCAACTCTTATACACTCTAAAGGATAATGAAATACAATATATATAAAATTCAAATATACTTCTAATCACCAAAAGTTCAAACAGTCATCAAGTGATATATAATATAAAGATATATATGAAAAACAAGTTAACTAAAGATGAAAATATTATAGACTAATAAATGGCAAAACTAAAGCATCCAATAATGAAAACATAAAATTTATGGTCTCTTGATATAGACCCAAGTGATGAATACCAGAGAGAAATGAAAGATAAATGATTATAATAATCTGCACATATTAATAAGATTCTCTCACTCGATCTAGAAAGAGATATGCTATTAATCTAGTCTTTTTGTTGATGGAATTCTATCTTAGATAACTCCTTGTCTTTCTTCTTACTCTCTCTCTCTCTCTCTCTCTCTCTCTCTCACTCTCATCATAGTTTCCACAGGCCACAAATAGAAATAATGATAATCTTAGTGGCACAACAAGACTTAGGGATGCAACCTCCTCTTTGCTGCTCAATAATCGATGGCTCTTTAACCTTTTGGTCCTCAAACAGTCAATCTTACTCTCTTTTTCCATAACCTTAGGCATAAAAAAAATATGGAGAAAAGTGGATGGAATGCTGTAAAGGGGCTCTTGGCCACTAAGATATGGGTGGTGTGTCTATTAAGTGGGTCATTGGCCCAAAATTGCGGGCTATTTGAGGCTCTTTCCAATCAGTTAAGTCATTCTTGTCTGCGTCAGCTAGAAATAGATAGCTGAGGGTCTCCATGACATCATAGTTATGTTGGGGTGGCAGCAAGAAGAGCATCACTTGAAGGCCATGTCTGAAATTCAACATATAGTGGCTATAATAATCAGAATAATAAGAACATTCTACATTATTGAGAAAAAGAGAAGTAAATGAAAATACTTGATAGTAATTCTCTCAATTCATCTGCTGGAGATACATATATTTGATGCCTTGTTCCTCCCAATGGCCTAATGATGATTTCACTATTAATGGAAATCCTTGAATATCCAAATTTATAAAGTAATGAGCTCTATTGGAGTTGTCTCATTAGCCTCTTCCCTTTTATTGCTCTGCTTTTAGTTTCTTCCTTGTGCATCAGCCCATTCTAGTGAACCATCTATCCTAACTATGTGCAAGGATTGAAAATCTGGTTGAACAAATATAAGAGTACCATTAAGATAGGTTTTTATCCTAGAATAATATGGCCAGTAATTGATATTTGTTGTTGGAGTTAAATACCTTGTATCTAATAAAATTTCTAACTAAAAATTAATTATTTTTAGTAAATAATATGAGGAGTAGGAATAATCTATCATGAAGATTAATTTTGATTTGGTTTTAAAGTGGTTGTAGATTTTTTAGAAACATGAAAACTATTTTAGAAAGAAAACCATAAAAAATGATTAATGTGACAACCCATGAGTGAATCAAATTGATAAGCTTAATGAATCAACTCAAAACTTGGTGAGAACTCCAAAGAGAGAGGATATAAGATTTCTCTTCGAAATTTGATTTAGCCATGATCTAAAGTTATTGACAAGTATTAATGTAACATTGAGGAGTTGTTAAGACACCTGCCAATGTAGAGAACTAATGTAAAAAAATATAAAAAATCAATGAACATATACACTAATTGCACACATTATATGAAGATTCAACTCAAGGTCAAATGAAAATAAATTTGATCAATCAGTTCTCACTCATTTGAATTCCAATCTGCTAGATTTTGTTCTCAATAAATAACCCACCTTTTCAGCTTTCAGTGCATGCATCAACAATGTGAATTCATGCTCGAAAGTGCATCTCTCTTTCTACTTGGTCCTTAGAAAAAAATGCCACATCAAAATTTCAAATGTTACATGAACATACCTTAATGAGAAATTACTCCTGTAATCTGGGAGGACTATTTACAAGTCAAACTGTTTACATCTCTATAGGTGGTATCATACAAGGAGAGTATTGACAATAAATGATAGGTAAAGTTGATGTCAAGGTAAAGTTCATGCTCGTGAAATATGTTGTACACTAGATATCATTGACATTGTGAAGTTAAAAAATATTTTTAAGAGAGAATAGTGGAAAATAATGGGTGGACAGGTTATCAAAGGCTGAAGAAATTAACATGTTTATGCTGGCCATCATAGAGTAAGTCTACTTAAGTGATTTGGCACAATTAGTCAACCCTTTACATTTTAATAGGAGTAATTAAAGTCCTTGATTCAAAAGTTTTAAAGAGCTTACTCACCTCCCTAACATGCTATATAGCCTATTTGGGACCAACATCTTGCTATTGAGTAGCTCTCAAAGCGAGATAGATGTAATACTAGGAGGGGTAAATTTGTTCCTCCAAGTAATTTCTGAATTTTCAGTATTGTTTGCTTCTTTCTTGTAAAATTATGATAAATTGGTCAACATTCAACCAAGTTAGATTCAAATAATCTAAATTAGCATAATATATTGACACAATAATTTTATATTTAAAACTACACTAAGATGAAAGGGGGGTTGAATTGATCATATTACAATTTTGGCTTCTAGTCAAATATTATAATTTCTTAATTTTCTCTTATGATCCTAATTTCTCTTTGTTATTAGATTTAGATCTTGATGATAGAAAAAATTCAATAGTCATTCAACTCCTAAGTTACTTTGCTTTACCAACCACCTAATTCTTGTAGTTATCTGAAGGTATCAATTCAAATGTAAAATTAATTTGAATTACATTAATTATTTCAATGTAAATTTCAATTAAAATAATGTCCAATAGAACATAGATGTAAAGTATGCTCACTAAAACTTTCACATTGGTTTTTGAAATCAATAATTTTTTGATTTTTAAAAATTTAAAATCATTATTAAAATATTATTTTAATTACCATTCATATAGTTTAAGATCTTTCTTGTAAAATTTCCTTGAGTTTGAGGGTGATTAAATGTTTAAAAAGCTTCAAAAAGGTCACTCTTACAGTAAAACTTTGTTGACGAATTATTTAACAAGTAGGACTTCATTTCACCATCTAGACACACTTTGAAAGCTCTTATGATGGGACTTTCTATAAAGTCAAAAATATTTGACAGATAGAAAATTATTTAAGTGAAAACCTAGTTTGACTGACTGAAAATGTATAAATATGCAAATTGACGAACTTTTTCTTTATGTCCTTTTCTTTAAGTGATTAGAATTAAAAATTTAATTGAAAAGTCACAATCTCATGTTTTAGATTGATAAAGGATGAAAAAGAGTTTTGGTTATATTCTTAACTAAGGTGGATTAAATATTAACCATACAAAAAAGACTAATGATACTAAATTCCTTGTCCAATTGTTTTGGTTTAAGCTCTAACAACTAAATTAAAGGTTTTGTATCTATGACATTTTATTTCTATCTTAAGAAAAATTGACAATAAATAAATACTAATTGAAGAGGGATCCATGAACAATAGGTTAAGTTTGTCATATAGAGTCATACATTGACACACATTTTATTAGATCCATGTGCCAACTCATTTGCTAAAGTAGAAATTTTCATCTGGATTATATTCATGATGAACTAACTATCATTTTTTTATGTTTATCTATTTATTTTTTTTTACTTATTTTTAAATACGTTCTATATTTGTTTTAAGTGTGAAGTCAATATGAAAACACAGAATAGAGTAAAGATTTATTTTAATAATTATTTTTTACATGACATGTCAAACAAGTACGTCGATAATAATATAAATCATATTAGATAATTGGGAGCTGATGTGAATGATAAGGTGTCCTCCACAATTTAGGAACCAGTAAGTTAAATTTAAGTTCAAACAACTCTAAAATAAAGAAAAACAAATATTTAAATATTGAAAAATAAAATCATGTATTATGAAAATGACAAGACTCTAAATGATTAAATTAAATGTTGGAGATCTAAGGATAATTAAAAATTAGTATAAAATGAGATCCTATAAATCAAAAAAAAGTTTTGGACTGAAATAACATGAAGTTACTCAGAGATAAAGTGTTCTTCGTCAATATCTTTATACAATATGTTTCAATAACAAATAAACTGCAACATTCTCATTATGAGCTCTATCTCTAGATAAAATAAATATACAACTAAAATTAGTGCTGTTCATCAGGCCTTAATCTAATTATATTGTGAGAGAAGAATGGTTTTGACAGAACCACAATACTTATAGTCATATTTAACTTGAAAGGTGCTAATGTGCTGAGATATTTCCTGATATCATATTTGACTTGAAAGGAACTTAAGGCAATTGAACCATTGACCCTATCCTAATCAGTATGTATTATTAAGGATAATAGTCAAAACTAAGACTAGAACTAACATACTAGACAGTATTGTATTATTGAGGATATTTGAGCCCTTGTACCTATTAAAATCAGCTTGTATTATTGAGGATAATAGTCAGAACTATACTAGAACCAATTTTAAATCTTAGTGCTCTATATTCGACCTCCTAATCTTACGTAAATAAAAGTTTAGTTATATAACGTTTTATGTTCAAGTTTTTTTTTTGTCAAAGGTAGATCATAAAGTTATAAAAAACGAATGGGGATGTCAAGAAGTTTCCATTGCATGATAAAAAGTAATTAGGTTTTAGTTCCAATCTATGTGCTTAGATGTTAACTCTATCCCTAATATATCAAACCAATAAATTTTATAGTGGTTTTGTTAGAGCACTGACTGAATATTATTTTGATAATTAAAAACCCACATAAGCCCAATTAAAAATTCAAATGCACGTCAAAATAGATTCACGAATAAAAAGTCTTTTTTTGTGACCTTAAATTTAATTGAATATAAATTCAAGAAAGTTAAAAGTAATAATTTTGAAATTCAAAAGAGTAATTCAAAGAATATATTAGTGGTGCAATAATATTGAGTTTTCGAATTTAAGGGATTTTATAACTCATAATTGTTACTTCGTATATTGATGTGAAAATTATTGATATTTACAAAAACTATCATTGGAATCTGCACAGACTTTGCTTCGCTAATAGGACATGAAAAGCTTTCAGGTATATTATATGGATTGCAAAGGCTTGCAAGTAGATTTTCACATGTATGTATGCCGAATCCTAATTTTCTCTCTACATAAGAGACTAATCTAACAAGCTCCTTACAAGAAGACACCTCTGATCGTGACTAGGTAATGGCTGGAACGGAATGAGAGAGAATGATCCCCAATAATGAAGGGAATGAACCAAGTTTTTTATTCTAAACCTCAACCATTACAAAATAAAAAGCTGAATTAAAAAAAAATCTCAACTACCATTAGGTACTTTGGGTTTTGGAGCTTAAGTTATTCCCAAATGCTCGGGGTCAAAGGTACTAAGTTGGAGTCAGGTTCACTACGGCTACTCACCTCTTCTCGTGACAGTTGACGCTTTAAGGGCGTTGGCATATAAGTGTCAATCATTAAATTCAAATGCTCTGCAGCCTACTGGAATAAAATTTCCCACAGGAAGTGAAGTATGCTTGCAGTGAGCTTCCTCAGATTTATAAAAAAAGAAATTCAAATAAAGAGTTCATTGAGATTCAAACTGCTAAGTTTTGATGCCTTAACATTTTAAGCTCTCAATTAATATAACTGCAAATAAAATTTTGAATCCTTAGTTATCATTATTGATATGTTGGATCTAGCTTTCGTACTAAAATTACACATCAGATGAGCTACGAAAGTAGATCGTGACTTTGACTACTTAGCTCGTGTATCTGAACAGATCCTACGCTTATATTTTGCTCTCCTTTGGGAAAAGCATTTTCCTAGTCCACTAAGGACGGGAAAGAGGCAGACTTTTGATTTTCATATTTAGCTTTTCCTGCAGATGTCCCTAAGTTCTGCAAGTGTTGTATTTTAAGAAATATTGTTATCTGTATTTTGTTTCTAGTTCTATTTATAGTTGATATTTCTTGACTAGTATATCACTTAGGATGAGATGTAAATATAAGAGTGCCAATAGTGCTGCCAATCAAAGTTCAAACTTTACGTTCTTTTTGTTTTTACTTAATTCCTTGAAGAATTGGAACGGTATGGGCTGGACTGGGCTTCTAAGGTACCTAGGCAACCTTCATATGTTCCCCAACATGATCTATCATAAAATTTGTTCCCATGGTTTATCTTCATTAGTTGTTTCTCTTGAAAGCTAGCCACGAAGGTTGGAAATAGAAGATACCTTTCTTCGTTCTACTATAGAAAGTAAGGTTCTTTGTAAAACATAAGTTGGTAACCGAGACGTCTAGGTATCGATCTTTGACTCTTCTGCGGCTGCATTCCACTTGAGATGGGTCTCAACAGGGGAAATTTTTTCCACGGGGAGCCTAAGTACTCACTAAAAGTTTTATAGGATCAGTGTAGTTCTTCGAATCAATTGAATCCCATTTTTCAGAGTTAGTAGCACTCCAAATTGAGAAAGATTCCTTAGTGTGGTATGCGAGATACTTATGGACGTTTGAGTCAGAAAATTTATGAGAATCATGAACTAAAGGAATAATAGGGGAACATCTTCATTGAGAAATAGTGTGAATCAGGATACATGCTGCAATTCCATTTGCTTCATCGTGATATTGGCTTCATTGTTGTTGTCATCATGGCCATGAAATCATCAATGCTTACCATCTCGCCACCGCTCTTGTCCAACCGCCTAATCATCCTCCTGCAATCCTCTACTGAGCAGTTCTCCTCGAGATACTCCATTGCCATCCGAAGGTCCTCGACACTGATCTTCCCGTCGCAATCCCGGTCAAAGTACCGAAATGCCGCTCGAATTTCCCCCACGCCGACGTTCCGGTTGATCTCCATGAATTTCGCCAAGGCGATGAAGCTGTTGTCGTGGACGTCGGCAACCCGCATTATCTTGTCTGCTAGGGTCTCCACATCTCTCATCCGTACAGCTTTTAGAAGCCGCATGAGGTCTTCCCGCGAGATCCGGCCATCTTTGTCAGCATCAAACTTCTCGAAGACCTGGCCCATCTCCTTCTGGTTCGGCTGATAGACAGGGGAGAGGAATGAAATTTTTCTCTCTTTGTGGGATAGCCATCTGGAGAGGACCTTCTTCTTTCTAGAAAGGCTGTATTGGTAATCAAGGAATCGCATTTGCGACATCTCTCCCAATCCATTTCGGTTATTCAGAATTTCTATCTTTTATAGAATAGATGTTGAACTGCACTAATCTTAGGGCCCACGGTTTATGATACTTGGTCATTTTGTTCAAGTCAGAAGGATAGGAAGCCTGCCAGCAAGACGTAGATGGAATTAGATCCCTTACCAAAAGCAGAAGAAAAGGAAAGACACTGAAAGTGGTGAAGAATATGTCATACCTTGTTTGTTTTCTTACGGACTATCCATTCTCCAAGTCTCCACAGGTCCTCCACCATCTGGGTTCGATCATTGGGTTCAAAGGCATTGCTGCTCACCGCTCAGAACACTCTCTTTAGTAAAACAACTTTTAGGACTCTTGATATGAACAGACGCAGGAACAGTAGATGAAGGGCCAATGCTTCCCTTTTATCGCACGGTACCAAGCACTTGTTTTGAAGATCGAGATTCATTTTTAGTGAGCATTATTTAAGGTAAGCTTAAAATTGTGTCAGCAATTCTTCCATTAGTTCTTTAAAAGAGTTTGCTTGATAACTCTATAATGCATTTTTACTTGAGAACATTATGAATTAAAACAAAAGGCTGTTACATCCTATGCTGCATGAAGAATTGAAAAATATGTGGTTCCTAAAATGATCGAGATAAATGATAATGTCAAAGAAAATTTTCACACAAAACTTTTTGGGGATCTCCTTAGAACATTTGAGTACATTAATCATTTTATGCACATCTGCTCTAGCACATAAGATGATGTGTGTTGATAGCTGTAGTGAACAATGTCTCTAGATTTTCTTGCAATAAGGTCATAGAGATAAGTATAATCAATTAAGGAAGATTTTTTTATGAAATTTGAATGAAAAATTAAAAATTTTTAAAAAGGACATTTTTTTTTACATAATTTAGGTGCCTTCATCAACAAGAGTTGCTAAAATACATAGTGCACTCTTTCTGTTTAAATCATATCTAAAGATTGTAGTTTCATTTTTTTCAACAAAAAATATGAATCATAAAAAGCCCAAAACTATTTTCATGGGCATATCAACCCCAAAATACAAGAAATATTATAATATCACCAATCTTCTTTTATTACACTGGATACAAAAAATGATAGTCATAAACACAAATGACTCAAAAGTCATATTCTATATCACAACTTTCCTAAAATTTTTTGCTTAATTAAATAATGAAAGAATGAGCATTTTAGGGAAATGCTTTTTTAATATGACTAAAAAATCATAGTAGTTATTGGGCTTTAAATAACAACACCCATTTTTTATGGCTATAACTTTAAATTTAAATTGAAATTTTACATGGCATACCACCATGATGAGTTGACTTCGGTTGTAATGGATTGAGCTCACAAAGTTTGTTAACTTGAAAATGAAAACACTTGTAAAACATAAATTAAACTATATATTGTTTTGACATAGTGGCTAATGCAATTGTTGGCAAGTAATCATGTAATTATTGGGAGAGATATGTCAATTTGTTCTGCAGAATAAGTGACTATTCTTGGCATCGGAAGCATTCATAAGTTTGATGATGTCAAAAAAGCATAGAAGGTTAATACAGTAATCTCAATGTATTAGCATTACTTTACCCAATCAATGTAAATCACAAAAGAGGAAAATAAACATTGAACTAAGAAAAATAAACTCAATAGTGAAATGAACATCAAAAATATACTTGAACATCTTTGTGACCCTTGAGAATTTTTAATATTACAACAAATGCTCTAATATCCACTATGGAATTTTATTATATATCTCAACTTGTTTTTTTTCAAGATTACATATATTCTTCTTTTTGGGTCTAAGATTGATACTAAGAAGAGGGCATTGGATTTTTTGGATCTAATCGTTTCATTTTATTATTCCCTCCTTTCTTTTGCTAAGTTTTCAAAATGATCAATTAATAATTCAAGAAATTTTGTAGTGATTTGGCCTTGTTGACCTGCCTTCCTCTTAGACAACCACCATCTGTGAGTTCACTAGATACCTAGAATTTGACTAATAGTTCTATGGGCTCTGCTCACAAAATTTCACTAGACTCTTGAATGTTGAACCACTCATTGTGAGGATCAGCTCCCTCAGGTGACAAAACTAACTTATCACAAGTTAACCCCCAAAATAATGTAAAACATTTCACTATTTGTGGTGATTATACAAATAATGTGTTGAAAAGTAATCAAAATTTGAAGAAAAAGAAAACTAATTTGTTATTGATTTCTATATTCTCTTCTCATGTTGAAGCTTTTTGAAAGATGAAGAATTTTCATTAGTTTACCATTAGAATGAACTACTTTATTGATTAAATTGCAATCCCAACTTCTTGCTTCCATTGTTACAATTTGAGATTTGAATTTTATTCAAAATTCTTCTTATATTTTTGTTTCAAAATGTTAGCACATAAGTGCAAGAGAATAGGGAGTTGAGATATATATTCAAGTGGATGAAAAAGACTCCTTATTTTTCTTTTTGTAAACTTATGAAAACCAATGAGAATATCTATAATGATACCACCTTGGAGTCTTTTTGATATGCCCTTTACGTTTAAGTTAGTAGTGAAACATTTAAATAGTTACATATATATCTGATGATAATGAGTCCAATAAAGCCCAACATTGGGTATGATATACATAAAATTAATATATGAGTATTCATTGAAAATCCAAATCATAATGTTAAAAATATGGGTATCAAATATCACCTTTGAGATTTCATATCAAAATTTTAAACAACACATGCAATTTTTTAGGACTTGTAAACATTTCTTCAAATTCAAGTGTCAAGTATAAATTAGTTTAAAACTAAAGAATGATTTAAAACATAAATTGAGAAATATCTTTACTCCCGGATTCTCAAAATGTGTTATCATGTTCAAACATTCATCATATCACTTTAAACTCTACACATTAATAATTTTCAAACATTAAAATCATGCTTTCTAATATAAGGGTTTACTATGTAATCTTTATTAAAAATGTATCCACTTATAAAATAATGATTTAGAGAATATTTTTAAACCTTTTAATCTCAAATCATGAGAGCTAAATATCATCTTTGTATTTTAATTTTTAAATTTTAATGTCATAAAGATGTTTTCAAAAATCTCATAATCATTACTTAATATATGAGCATCTAGTGATTTCTAAGGTTATTTTTCCATAAAATATAATTATAATTTTCATTATAATATATGTGTTTATTTTTCATCATCAAAATATATCATGGCAATCTTTGCTTTTAATACAAGCAATCCCAACAAGAAAAGAGTCTGCACATGAGTCAACCTATGGGTCAACCTACAAGAGAGAGTTGTTAATGACTTCATTAAAGGGATAAAGAAAGGACACAACAAACCATAATGTTAGTGGCCAGAAAATTATTTTTTAAAAATTTTAAAACATGTAAGAAATTCTCTCCACGAATCTTTAAAAGTGGAAAAATCATTTAAGTGCCAAATGTCCCACTTGAAGCATTCAATGTCTTATTGCATAAATTCTACTTAGATACTTTGAGTAGAGAAATCACATCAAAGGATCTATGCTTTTTTGGTAAGAGATACATAGCTGACTATAGCATAAGTATTAGTACTCTAGAAAGTTAGAGTTATGAATCTAAAGAGAATAATTAAGTGCTAATATAGTTGGGATTATAGAACAGTTTTTCAAGGTGCAAATTTGGTTTGACCTTCTAAATTGTTAAATTTCGAAGAAGTATTTTAAGTTGAAACACTTATGTTAGGTAGAGCTATGAAATATAGTGAGACTTAACTAATGTCTTTATATTTGATACAAGTTCACTAAGCATTTAATGGACATAATGATGAAATCTTTGAAGTGTGGAATTGATCAGATAGGCTTAGTTGAAAAATCTAAAGGCTAGGCGAAATACTAAGAGAGGGGGTGAATTGATATTTCAAAAATCTTAGATATTCTTTCTGTTTAATAAATGTGTAAACACACATGCTAACATGACTTTGTGTGATTATCTACGTGTATAATTACTTTCTCTCTCCTCTTGTAAGTTCTCTCACAAGTTTTTCTCCCTAACTATGAGATAAAGACTTTTTATACTAGTTCACCCCTCACTTAGCTACTTTCAGTATCAGAGGATCCTCTCTATTGGTTTTCTACTATTTCTCTTAGAAACACATTTAAATTAATAAGATTAACAGCCCAATACCTTAGGTTCAAGTTCTGCAAAGATTCAACTTATTTTAGGCCAAATAAGGCTTAGAACATTTTATGTCTTTGCTCAAAACCACTCTCCACTCATTACCCAGTTATCTTAGAGCTTGATGGAGAGCCTCAAAAGATTCAAGATTTTTCTTGATCACTAATTACTGATGAAAAAGGATGATAGAGTTTAGGTGCAATTAAAGCTCAATAATGATATTTTTTGATCGTGAGAGGGATTACTCATTGTAAATCAAAGTAAAATTATTATTATTGATCTCCCTAGCTTTTTTTACTTGTATGGTGTCATCTTCCAATAGATTTCTACACTTTGCTTAAGAGATAAAATCAGAAAGTCATTTTAAATAATTACCATTTTCTAAAACACATGGCAAAGATCTCTGACCATTATGAATTTAATTTCTTACTATTTCTTAGTCTATTCGATTTAAAATTTGAACTAAAGGTTTTTCTCTCATAGATAAACAACTTTTTCTGTTGACTTCATCTTTAGATTTGAACATTAAATTAGTCATTTTTTTCATGTAAGTGGTTGATGTGTCATTGTCTAGATTTCCGATTCAAGACTCATAAGAGCTCATTTGATATTTCAAACTATTTTTGTTTTTTTAATAATGCATGTGAATAATAAATAATAGTTACACATAAATGATTAAATTAGCATGAATAAATGAACTAAAAGCATAACCATCATTTACCTATTAATTTTTTTTTCTAATAAATACTTATCTATATATATATGTGGTGTTTTACCTATTCATTAATTCACTTAATCTTAAAGTTAAGCATAATGTCACAAGATAAATAATAGATTTATTTGTATGAAATTTATGAAGTATTTATTATAATCTTGTAAATAACATCAAATATGAATAATATATTTTCTATATGGTTGTAATATCAAAAATCTATACCCAAGGGCATTAGCACTAGTAACCATAAATGTTGAAGTGAAAAAAAATCTAAGTAGAAAGCAACAACCATAAAGGCTACAAAATAATGAATTTATTTCCTCTTCTAAGTTCCTCATGGTACCTCATTATGTTCAATAAAAGGGAGTTACTTTGAGAGTCAAGATATGTTGTTATAGATGAATAAGATCAGCTTGAAGATTGTTAACATGAGTTTTTAAATAGTTTAACTAAAATTCACTATAATAAAAAACATAAAATATTTTATAATCATAGACATATTTTTTCTTTTAATTCAGAGACATATCTTATTGAGTTATAATCAATATTTATTTAACTTGTGAAATTTCAAGACTTTATCAAAACATTGAAATATTTAATTAAATTTAGATTAATTTCTCCTAGCACCAAAATTGGTTGTTAGGTTAATCTAAAATTTGAAGGGATTCTTTATGAAATGGTAAATTCACATGCCAAGTAAAAATAGCCTTGTACATATTATATAATCATCAATTTTGCTTGCTATATACATTGCACCATTTATTTTTTGGTGTCAAAAAAAGAACTCTAAATAGGTTTTTATTTATAATTTTAATTAATCATTAAATTATAATGATAGTTAATCAAATATAAAATAATTTTCTTGTGACATAAGCATCAAAACATCTAGTCTGCTCATCAAACTGAGCTCATATATGACAATCAGTTCAATGTTATTAAAGTTTGTAACATCATGGTAAAGATAAGGATTCAAAGGAAAGATTGATGATATATGAAGTTTCTTAACGACGGACATGACCTACTTAAGGAGTTTATAATGAGTGGAGTTTTATATTGATGAGTATGATTCCAAAGGATACGCATAATCAGTGTACTTATACGTTGTAGAGTTTTCCTGTTTCTTCTCCTAGCACATAATTACATTTAATACTTATTTAAATGCTCTAATTAAAAAAATTAAAGAAAAATCATAAAAAATGAAATTATTATCTTGAAATGTTAGATGGTGGATTACTTCGTCAGTATAAAGCTCAACATCTATTCTCAAAATAGAATTAATGTTACTTATAAATAAACTGATAAACATAGGAAGCTGGGCCAAATCGTTTAGCACCTGGGACCGTTGTGTTTATTCAAACGTCTCATTTGTCATGCCGACCGACAAGTACAAATCTTCATAAAAATGCTGGCCAAAAAAATTGCAAAAAGCTTGTTCATCATACAACTAACGATTTGTTTAACTTGTATTAAGAATCCGGGGCAGTTGTAGTTCGGTGGACTTGCTTGTGGGGTTAGGTACTCTGGGTCGCCCCGTTTGGAGAAGAGAGGAAGCATCTCGGACCCCACTGGAGGGGGAACTACCTATGAAGATGGTGTTGTTGATTCTCTCTGCCCAGATCGCCTCTCGTCGTGGTTTCCTCTTTAATAGATTCCTGTTTTACCATTCTACCTATTCTAGTGTCAGCAGTGTTAATTCCGATATTTCGTTACGTTGGTAGGAAGAATTCTCTCTCTCGCCCTCTCTTTGCGCCTCGCTTGCTGGATCATCAATGACTATCAAATTGAAGGTTATGACGCGTTGATAAGTATGAATTGATGGATCTGTAGGCTGTTGAACAGCCGTGGATTGAGCACTCTACTTTGTTTCAACATTCCGTCACGAACCTGCACAAAAATCTCCAGATTTGGCGAAAAAGACGGCTAAGTTCGGGTTGAGACGTCTGAATTAGTCTCATCATTTCCGGGCAGAAATTCTCCATTTTCTATTTAAAGCGGGTTTTAGAGTTTTAAGGTTTGTCTACCTTACCAAGTTAGTCATCGTGAAGACGGGTTATTTAATCATCACTTCGAGGAAATACCACCCGCTAAAGCAGGGGTTGCTCTGATAAAACAGGTTTCTTATCGTAAGACGCGTTAGCAGGTTAGATTTATACATTCGAGAGAAACTTTTGTTACGCTTCAGTTTATCCACAAGTTGTGCTCGAAAGGAAGCCGATTACACAAGACCAAGTTACAACTTTCTCCTCGATTTTTGGAGTTTCTTAGTGTCTTACGTAACTTCGTTGACTTAGGGCCAACCAAGAGCGTAAGATGAAAGCCTTAAAGTAATAAACCGTCTTACAAAATAAAGCTGCTGACATTTCAAAACCGATGACCCAGAGCGGTCGTTAACCAGCTGACGTTGACCACGCAATCCTATGGAACACGCCAACAGCTCTTCCCTGAAAGATTATCATGCTCCTGCCCTTCTTCGTTGGAAAGGTCGAGCTGATTTCTAATAGATTTAAAAAAAATGGAGCCAGAGAAAGGAAGATGGTGTTGCGTTATGGAGATAATCATCGTGCCAACCGATCTAAATCACGTTCTATATATCTCTCTCTCTCTCTCTGTGATGACGAAGGTTAAGATTATAGCGAGAAGCCGGCAGGGAAGAAACTTCGTTTTGTACCGCTGAAGTGAGAGGGCTCCAAATATTTTGTTTGATATCTCTTTATGTTATCCTTGTGCTTATTAATGTCCTCCAGCCACACCAGAACCCTCTCAACTCGCTACTTCATGGATTTAAAAGACTGGGTTTTACATGGAGAGCACGAAAACCAGGTCAGGATTACCTGTTACGGAAACTAAACAAATGAAAGCGGGGGCCAAAAAGGATACAATCACAACGGGGCGGCCTCCACCAGCTCTCCTATATATAGACGTCCATGTTGACGCACTTGTAGGGGCCTTTCTCGGGGGTCTTTTAGGACTGGAGAAAGTTAGACAGAGATGAGAGAGATGATGAAGCGCCTGGGGTCCAAAGTTCAGGTGATCAGACTAAACATCGTCCTCGTCTTGTTTCTCCTCCTGTACGTTGTCTTTCTTCTCCGGCCATCCTTTCTGCGAGAAGAGGCTAAAGCCACGGTGGTCCAGTTGTCTCTGGGCGACCGTCGCTTGAAGAAGGTAAGGTAAATACAACAGCCTGATGATTATTTGATGTCACATTCTCTGATCTCCTCGATAACCAGTCGTTCAGGCTTTCGCAGGTTGAAAGCTCGGCGGAGGTGAAGCCGGGGGGAGCGAACAAGGCAAAGGTGAAGCAGAAAATCCTCGGCTTCGTCAACGGGATTCCACAAGACGCCAACGTTGGCCTCGTAAACATTGGCGAGGGCGAGGTGGAAGGATGGAGAGCGGTGGAGGTGAAGTTCCAGAGGGTGTCGAAGCGTCTACGATGGAAGCAACTTTTCCCAGAGTGGATCGACGAGGAGGAGGTCGAGGAAACCCCGTCGTGTCCAGAGATACCCTTGCCAGATTTCTCTAAGTACGGCGAGGTGGATGCGGTGGTGGCGAGGCTTCCGTGCCGCTACCCCAAAGCCGGATGGGCTCGGGATGTTTTCCGGCTGCAGGTGCACCTGGCGGCGGCCAACCTCGCGGCGTGGCGCGCGAGAAGGGACGAGGGTGGTCGGGTGAAGCTGGCCTTCCTGAGCAGCTGCCAGCCGATGATGGAGATCTTCAGGATTGATGATCTGGTCGGGAGGGAAGGCGACTGGTGGCTCTACCAGTCCGACGTTAGGAGGCTGCAGATGAAGGTAGCCATGCCGGTGGGTTCTTGCCGCCTGGCCCTGCCCCCGAGTGGAGAGGGTAAGTAGACCGACCTCATAAATTTTCCTTCTCGACTCGGCTGGTGTCCCAACCAACCCACTTGTAGAAATCGACGTTACTTCCTTTCTGCAATAATTCAGCAAATAATGTAGTTGTTGTTTACAGATGCAACGCACGAAGAAGAGCAGGTTCCCTGACGTGCAACGTTTGCTGTTTCAGGTCCGAAATCTGTGACTGACCGTTCCCAGAGGGAGGCCTACGCGACGGTGCTCCACTCGTCGGAGAGCTACGTCTGCGGCGCCATCGTCCTCGCACACAGCATCCGCCGCACCGGCTCCTGCCGCGACCTCGTCCTCCTCCACGACAAGTCCGTCTCCGACGCTAAACGCCGCGCCCTCGCCGCCGCCGGCTGGAAGCTGCGGATGATCAAGCGAATCCGCAACCCGCACGCCAAGAAATTCACCTACAACGAGTATAACTACAGCAAGCTCCGCCTCTGGCTGCTGACCGACTATGACAAGGTTGTCTTCGTGGACGCCGATGCGGTAGTCCTCCGCAACGTCGACCACCTCTTCCAGATGCCGGAGATGTCGGCCACCGGCAACGACGGGGTGTTATTCAACTCTGGTGTGATGGTCATCGAGCCCTCCAACGCCACCTTCTCCCTCCTCATGAACAGGCGCGACGAGATCGTCTCCTACAACGGCGGCGACCAGGGCTTCCTCAACGAGGCCTTCGTCTGGTGGCACCGCCTGTCGCGCAACTTCAACTACCTCAAGATCTTCTGGGAAAACACCACCTCGGAGGCCATCCATAAGAACCGCCTCTTCGGGGCCGAGCCCCCCGAGCTTCACGTCATCCACTACCTCGGCCAGAAGCCCTGGCTCTGCTACCGGGACTACGACTGTAACTGGAACATACTCGGCGATAGTATCTACGCCAGCGACGAAGCCCACCGCACCTGGTGGCGCCTCCACGACGGCATCGCCCCAGCCCTGAAGGGCTTCTGCGGGCTGCCCAAGTGGCGCAAGTCCGAGCTCAACAAGGAGAGAAAGGCGGCGGAGGCCGCGGGCAACCCCGACGGCCACTGGAAGATCCAAATCGCCGACCGGAGGCGGCGCTGGGAGCAGCAATAATAAGCCACACGTTTTACGTGGGCTGATCCCACGGAAGAGAGATTTACCGCCTGTGGAAACTTCGTTCCACCCTGCACCGCGTGATGAACGCACGCGCGCGGCCCCCACCGGCTCCCCATCCGCCCCACTCTCTGAGTCTGATCTTCTTGTTTCCACGCTATTTTGTTGCTGTTACATCGTTCTAATCTCCTCCACGTACGGACCCCAGAGGGAATGCCCGTCGTTGACTTGTGGATGTCGCTGGTAACCCAGCGAGGGAGAGTGCTCATTGGATTTGACTCTCTCCTAAGAAGACAGCGAGCACATGACGTCCGCGAAGGTCTGATCAAAATGGCCGCCATTGACGTGAGTGGGCAGGAAGAGGGAGATAAAATAAGGCGGGGGAGATGCGTGCTGTTCCGTGTGCGGTGCAACAACTCCAGCGTCGATGAGGATGGCCAGTCGGAGCACGTTGCCGCGACGGTCAGTGAGATCATTCTTGCCTTCAGGTTCAAGGCAGTCCACTCCCTGTTTGCTTCGACTCGGCGTCAGTACTCACCCGCATGGTCTACGGCGGCAGATGGGGAGGGGAGCGAGAGAGAGAGAGAGAGAGAGAGAGAGAGAGAGAGAGAGAGAGAGAGAGAGAGCATGGAATGTCTCTGTGATGATATTCTCTGGCTTCTTTCGGGTGGGCATACCCTTTTCTTAATCATGCGTCCTTAATACTCTCGTCCAATGAGAAAGTGATGCTGCATGTTCAAGAAGATTAGGAGTCCTCGCCCCCCGCCCCCGTCCCTATCTGGTCGCCAGGACACCGCTGACCTTCCGTGGCGGCGCCGCCACCGCCAGAACGGCATGCCCAGGCGATCAGCTGGCACGCCATCCATCTGGGCTCGAAGCCACTGGCCCGGTCAACGCCTGCAGGACGACCCAGGATGCTCCACTAGCCATAAAAGTAATTTCAGCCGTCCTAGGCTAGCCCACCGACCCAGCATGGCGAACCCAGGGGATATCGTTGACGGCATTATTAGACCGTTAAATACGATAAGTCCGGTCAACGCCACGAGGAACAGCTCGCTCACATTCTGCGGCCATCAGCAGCTGCAGAGTTTGAGCCTTCCTGCCAGGCGGGAGGAATGGCCGAACATGGTCAAACCCAATATGACAGCTCAAATACTGACTACAGCTGGGGAAAAAGAAATTCTTCCCGCCGAAAATATCCTCCATAGCCATAGCCATAGCCAGTAAGGGACACGTCCAGAGATCCATGCCCTGCCATTCTCACAAGATCTCCGAAATCTGTAAATAAATAAATAAGGTATTAATCAATTGATGATTCATATGGCCTCCAAGGCCTTCTCAGTTGAATGATTCAGCGGCTCACATAGATGGGCATCTCGTTTATGAGAAGGCCGCTGCCGTGCTCAAGGGCTTTCAAGGCAACCACTTCGCCTCCCACCACCATGCTGATCACAATTCCATCTGCAGATGATTGATTATGCACACATTAACTAGCATCATGCTGTGCTTGCAAAATACAGTGAGAGACGTTCGTTTTACACAAGTGGGACCTGCAGCCAAACAGGTTGACATTCGCCTCATGTAGGTTTCCTGAAAAGTCAACGCCAGCATCCATCAGAAACAGACGAGTATCATCTCCCCACAAAACATCAGTTGCTTCTCATGGATCATGCATGGCGACCATCTGACGAGGGATAGTGCCATAAAGTCAACCACTCGGACATCTGGCTGTAATTTATTCGTAAGCTTCATCTGAGTGAGGTCAGAATAACATTATAAAATAAAAAAAATATATCATATCACTGCACACATAAAAATCATTATCTTAGGGATCTCTAAACGGGCAATCCGGGACGTTCTCCTGAAATAAATCATTAAAAACTAAGGGCAGCCTATCTGGCCTCCAAAAAACATCGATTTTTTCCCGTCGCATCCCTCTCTTAAGCAGAAAAGGCAGTCATCTTACAAGAAAAGTTGTCCATATCTGATGTGTTCAGCTGAAGCTTGCAATCTCTTTTTCCCTTGCTATGTTCTTCATCTAAGATCGACAGCAAGGTGCAAGGACCGTTTCTTCCGTCCATTACACAGTTTCTACGAGCTGTCCAGATTACACAGGCTTAACTGAACTGAATTCACAATAATTTTGGATCTGAACTAGAATACAGAGGTCATTTCACCTTGGTTGGGCGAGTTAATTTCTTCTTTTCTGATAAGACAGTGAAAAGACGGCAAATGCTCTTGCTAATTTCTTTTACGAATTTGGCTCCAGCTACCTCAATTCTTAAAGAAAACTTTCCAAGAAAAGCCAGGGTTGCATTCTTGATTAACAGATGCAGAATGGCAAACATTACGATCCGATTGCAAATCTCAACATCTAATACAGCATATTTTATTTCCGACATGGTCTAGACTCCGGATTAGTATCTATTCCAATATATCTTTTGGCTATGTGATTCAATGTACAAACAAATTTCCAAAAAGCAAATCAATAAGAAGTGCTAACGATCAGACTAGTTTACACAGAGAAAATTACATTTTTAAGAGGGGAGAACTTATGTAGCATTTAAATATTCTCAATATAAGCATAACTATAAAACACATAATCTTTCAAATAAAATGTTATGCTAAAAATGAAATCTGAAATCAGTTTGGATGATGATCCGACTGTGATCCAATCATCCAGGATGGCAGGCGGGATCGGCCAATGTTTTTTGGGTGTCAAATGAAAGAGAGACGTTATAGTCAAAACTACGTAAATTATGTTAAAGAATTACTTAAATAATGCAAAACCGCAATAAAATATCCTTCAGGGGCATTTGGACAAAAACCGACGACACTAAAATCTCGCCCAGAAATGAAAAGCAAGGCAGACTGATGGATTGGGGAAGGAACGTATAAATGGCATGCATAGACTGGGCTCCGGCGGAGAGCCCTTCCCCTTATCTTCTAATTTCTCTGATAGCCTTTAATGAACAAACTGAGCAGGAGTAGATGAGATCAACTCAGAAAGATAATCAGACAATGCAGCCTATTTGGTGCAACGTTTTGTATTCAAGGTGGATCAAATTCGGGTCCCTAAAGCAGATTAGCAGGTGACAATTATGATCTGAAGCAGCTGATCTCACGCACTACGTTCAAAAGCTTTCTTTCCTGACTATGACTATCATCAGTATGTTTTGTAACAATAATCTAACCGCGTCTGTAAAGGATTCAGATCAATTTTTTCATGCCTACCAGCGTCCACACATCTGCTAGTAGTGCTTTTGACTGGACCTTCGGTCAAAGGTCTTTCCCTCTGATCACATAATGGGATGAAGGGTGCAATTAAGGTCCACAGGATGGCAACAGCATTTAGTTAGTCTTGACTATTGGTTTTTTCAACGTGCACTGTAGACAAGTTCACATGTCAATATCTTGCCTTGTCCGAGAATATTTCTTTATGTTTCATCATCAGCATCCACCAATACCACCTGATGGGGTTCCCAAGCCATTATGTCTGAGAATTTGAAAATCAATATGTCTATATGGATCCATCTGTCCTTCCACAAACTTCCATTCAAGTGGCTGAGTACTTCACTTCTCCTTCTTCTACCCCAAAAAACATGATTATTTTGTTCCTTCATCAGAAATCCAGCGTACCTTCTTTGCACATTCCTCACTTTAAATGATATTCATCCACGTACCTCAATGTAACTGTTATCCCAAATTAGTGGTACCTTCGAAGTATTCGTCATTAAGCTGCCATGCTCTGGACCAGTTTAATCACGGCTACCATCTCCATGTTAAGAAACAGTATTGCATAAGACAGTTCCAAATTTCTACGTATTAGATAAGGCAGGTCCTTGAACAACTCTAGCATTACTTGCATAGACCACCGGCACTAACTCGTGCCACAAGATGTAATGTCAGATTTTATTTAAAATAACATTGGAACTACAACATTGAAAAGCCCCATTGTTCTTCTATTTCATTGGCTATTTCAAACCACTTTGTGAGCAGTTCCCTTAAGTTTGTGAGACTTCATGACTGCTTTAGATATTGCATGCCAGTTTCATCTCATCAGCAATTTTACATTTCTAAAGAATTTTCGTATCATTAGAATACCCAAACCTTGATTGATAGAACACTCAACATTAATAAAATCCTCTAAAGACTACAGAACTTGTCTCCAATAGGATACTTACTCTTTACAGGGGACATTTATTGGGAGTTAATCAGCCAGTTAACATGGGATTTCAATAATATTATATAAATGTTCCGAAAAAGTAAACCCAGCCTTTAAGGACAAGCAAAAACCCTTTTACAAGTCATTGCAATCCTCCAGGATTTTCAGGCCAGCCAGTGATTATCCCTCATCTAGATAAATGACAGGGAGTTAACGCTTCTTTATATTCACGTGTTCTAATTTGAGTAAATGCATTAGCTCATAATCAGGATGTAATATTTTGTCAGAGGAAATCATAAAAAAGAGTACACTGAGTCAAGTATAAACTTAAAGTATCAACACCTATGCCTGATTCCATGCAAAAGTCTTGGATGATTTTATCAGATAGCACGACATAAAACATGATGGATGACTTTCACAAAGGCACATTCCAAAGTTATAACCACCAAATAGAATAAAGTTACCATAAATTGCTCCAGCGTTGACAAGAATCATTCGCCAGTCTTACATTAAAAACAGCCGAAATAAGTATTCATTACATGGTGAAAACGAGTTTTGCGAAATCTACTGCTAATCCCAAAATACAAAAGATGAGCGTACCAAATTCCTGACAAAAACTACCACAAATTATCTGAAAAGTAACCACAGATGATCTGAAACATGTGGATCAGCAATAGATCTATAAATGAATAACAGATGCCACACCTTCTTTGCAGGTATCTCAAAATTAATCAGGACACGAGCTTGAACTGACGCTTCCCCAGATGCTACCATTGGGAGGCAAGCATCAGTTACAACCATCAAATGTGACTGCATATGACCTTCAGTTCCATCAGGTCCAAGAGGCTGAGAACTAACAGAATTCCACTCTGCAGTCGCTCTTCTAAACTTGTCTAGTATAAGGGCACGTTCAGCATCTGCCTGATCACTGTACTGCATTGGAAAATTAAAGGCCATAAGAGTTTGTGCATCAGTAGTGCATCGATAAAAATGACAATACATAGTTTTAACGAATAATGACGATCCGTGCCCCAGTATACCAATTGATGGAGTGGTGGGAAAAAAAATAATGCATACGGTGGATTCCAGGGCATGCCCCTCACAACGGGATAGAAAATTAACCACTTTTCGCATATCCTCTAGGAATTCCACTTGTTTCTGAAGTACCACTGTTAACACATGTTTACCATGAAGAAACCAAGAAAAGCAAAAAAATAAACCAGGCATAACTTAGAGGAAGAAGCCTGCTATACCAGGTTCAGTCCAGTTTTACTAATTCGGTTCGTGTTAAAAGGAAAATGCCACCTACTGTCAGTTCCTGTTATCTAGGTTAATCGCGTACACAGACAAGAGAAGGACACAATGGGGATGTAGGAGAAACATCATAAACAAAAACGGAGGCTTGATTCAACAGTATTTTTTTAAAAAAATCATTCGTATTGCAACTGCCCTGGATCCGTATCTAAATTTTCTGCGAAAAATATATGATGGGATTTAGTTAAATGCGTAGTTCAAGACAACTGACCCAATCCAGGGCAATACTCCAACCATAAGTCTATTTGGGCCACGACTTCATGGAATCATTCTGATTCCTCAATTAGATCGTTTCAGTTAAAATTGCAGTTGCTATGATTGATGTAATTCGACTAACTCAATTGCTGCTTTGAACGCCTTCATGGAACTCACCTGACTCTAGGATCGAATTAGGAACCGCCAGTAAACAAGTTGATGTTGAAAGGCCATTATTTGAACGCATGACCTGTCTATGGGCTGAGAAAAACAAGAAAATATTCCACTTGAAGAAAACTTTCAGCAATTTAAGTCACAAATAGGCACGTAACATTGGGCTCTAGCATCTCAATCTCGGAAGGTCATCCAACATCTCAAAGTTATCTGCAACTATAAATGGAATCCAGTCACAGAGGACAGCTGACTCGTTTTCTAACATAGTAAAAAGTTGAGGGAAAATAAGTTATATATTATTCAGACTACGAAACAAGAAAGACTGATTTCTTAAAATAGTTAATGACACAATAAAGCATATTCATTGCGAGATGATTACAACCGAGCAAAATGAAATAGACTGTCAATAATCAGAATGACTGTGGTAGATACCAACTTGGAAATAACTACTTTGCACTGGCTCCATGCGGCTATGATGAAAGAGACATCTTTTGCAATGCATGACAACATTGCTGAGTCTGTCAATATATCTGCCCCACCGTGGTAATTTGGCACGGTTATGATAATGAGTCGAATGTCATAAAGAATCCACTCAACATTCAGAAGTAATTTTAAAAAAAATTATCCGCTGACAATCATAAATTGCCTTTTTCGTATACTTTCAGAAAGAAGGTATAAAAATACAGGATTTGTTGGATAGGTAAGTATCCTTACACTGGAAAATATATCAAAACTAAGTGAATCAGAGCTATCAATGACCAGAGCCAATAAAGAGTAGCGCCATGAAATTGTATAAAAATAGTTTTCAAACTAGCTCCAAAAACAATATCTGGGTTCAGACCGAGCAGAAGCAGGATAATTACCAGATACGAGAGAGAGACGTAGGAGAGATTAGACAGCGTCGCACAGACAGTATCTAGATCGTCACGGGAGCTGCAGCATAGTACGATTGGAATACACGCGCGACGACCCACCACACCCATCAGGTCAACCAGTGTCTCCTATATAAGGACCAGCGAAAATGAGGTAAATATTTGCACCGACTGTCGCGGACAGTACACAAAAATAATGCACACATGAGAACGGAAAAGGGAGGGAATTACGTGCCATTTTGAAATGATGCCGATCCACAGCAACGTAGAAATGACGGCCGGGGCTGAGAAAATGTCCGACAATCAGAGAATGTGTGAAAGTCTCGACTCACAGGAAAATGCAAAGAAATCGGATTAGAGGAGGCGGAGTGTAGGCAAACGAGAAGAAGCTGCAATCAAACCGAGAAAATGAATGTAGAATCGAGCGGGAAGAGGGGGGGAGGAGAGAGCGAGAGAGAGAGAGGGAGAGAGATCGGGAACAGGAAGCGAGAGTAGAAAATCTGACTTGACGCAGGGGCCCTGGGACGTAGAAGATAGCGCAGGAAAGGGGCCTGGGAGCTCGGCGGGGGCGGCGCCGTCGATCGCCATTCCCTGCCACACACCGTCGCCGAACGAACTCCCAAGCGGCCGTCGCCAGGAGAATTGAGCACTAAAACGTTCGAGAGAAAATGCACACGGCCGGCCTTAAAAAGGCCCAGAAAAATAAATGGGCCTCGGCCCAGGCAACAATCCAGACCCAGCCCAATCGAATTTACATTTCATGAGTATATTTCTTATGAAATTTAAAATGAAATTATTCTTTATTTCCTATTTTTATTTTCGACAATCGCCTCGAGCTCAGTACTCTGCTGGGAATAGAAATCGATTATAACTGGAATCTGTTTTTATTCTTTCGGAAAATATAATTATTTTTCAATATATGTTTTTATTTTTCAAATCGGTAAAAATATTTCACCGATTTCTATTTTGCAATAATTTTTTAGAATACAATTATATACTCTATAAAGTATAATTTGTAAAAAAGTTTTCGAGTTCAACAAAATTATTCGACTCAACATCGGTCCCGCGCTCCTCTCCGGTCACTGCCGCTGCGGCATGCTGTCGTCGTCGGCGCTCGTCCTGACCGGAATCCGCCGGAGCCGTCGCCGGGAGGTCTCCCTCTCCCTCCTCCGCTCCATCTTCTCCTCCGCCGCCGCCACTGTCCGGACGGAAAACCGCCGTTCCGAGATCAGTACAGCGGCCCCGATCTCGCCGGCCGACCTCGAAGCCCTCGTTCGCGGCCAGTTCTGCCGGGGCAAGTTCCGCGACCTCGTCCGCTCCGTTGTCTCTCGTCCGTCTGTGCTCCTTACCGCATGCGGCAATATCACCCCTTCGCGCCATGGCGACGGCGGCGAGAACAAGGTCTGCTCCCTGGAGGCCGTCGCTCGTTTCGGGCTCTCCATCGAACAGCTTTCGTGCGAGCTCCAGGGGGGTGAATTGGACCTGGAATCTTGCTGCATCAGGATGGTTCCATCGCGAGTGAAAGGGGAGTCCCTCGTGCTCCCCAACCTGAAGTTGAAGGTCGTGATGGAGGCCGTCCGCATGACCTTAGAAGCGATCTACGACCCTCGCCTCTGTACCTTCTCCTACGGTGGGAGGTCCGGAATGGGCCGCCACACTGCCGTCAGGTACCTCAAGTCCACCGTCGAGAACCCGACATGGTGGTTCCGCGTCGCCCTCCACCGCGAGCGATTCGGCCTCAGGCATGTGCGCAGACTCATTGGGATAATGGAGGAGAAGATAGAGGATCCCAGCTTGGTCGACCTCCTACAGGGGCTCTTCGTCTCAGAAGCACTGCTCATCGAACTTGGGGGACTGACCATTGGGAGGGGTTTTCCGCAGGAGACCGGCCTCCGTTTGATTCTTTTGAACATCTACTTCAATGGGTTGGACCACGATCTTCAGGACCTCCGATTGGACATTCAGAAGCAGAACCCGAGGATCCTCCCAGTGGATGGGCGCACGGTTTTCCACAATCCGGTCAGGCTATATGCTGTTAGATATCTTGACGAGGTTCTGGTGATCACTTCCGGATCGAAGACATTTACAATGAATGTGAAAGAAAGAGTCATCAGATACCTGGAGACCAGTTTGGACCTGAAAGTGAATAGGTTGGATACAACAATTCATAGTGCTGTCGATGAGAAGATGAACTTCATTGGAATGGAGCTTCAGGCTGTGCCACCTTCAGTATTGCATCCTCCTATGTCCGAGAAGGCCATTCGAGCTAGGAAGAAGTACCTCAAGCAGAAGGCAGCGAAAGCTTTGGAATTGAAGAATGCTCGAGAGACAATACGGAAGAAACTAGGACTGAAGATATTGAACCATGTGTTCAAGAAGCTGAAAAAAAGTGGAGAATTCAAGTTTGACTTCCGGATTGAATCCGAGGTTAGGGAAGTATTCAAGGACTGGGCACAGGAGGTGGTGAAAGAATTCTTTCAGTCAAAAGAGGAGCTTTGGCATTGGCACCGGCTGCTCACATCTGGTCATTTCTTAAGTTTGAAAGAAGTACGAGATCAATTGCCAACAGAGCTCATCAAAGCGTATGACCAGTTTCAAGAAAAGGTCAATGAATATATGAAACCTAAGGTTGCTTGTAGGCTCATAAGGGAGGAGGATGGAAGAGAAAGTTGTGTTGATTATGACAGGGTAACAGAGGAGGAGGAAATAGAAAAAGAGGAGGTCAGATACGCAGAAAGAACAGTGGAAGATTTGAGAAGGCTGTGCATGAGAGTGAATGCACCGATAGAAGCCATAAGAAGAGCAGTTAAGATGGCTGGGTTTACAAATAACATGGGACGACCGAGGCCAATCAAGTTACTCATTTCCTTGGAGGACATGGACATCATCAAATGGTATGCAGGTGTGGGAATGAAGTGGCTAGAATTCTTCTGTTGTTGTCGTAACTTCAGAGTGGTCAAAACAGTTGTCAACTATCACATGAGGTTTTCATGTTTCCTCACATTAGCAGAAAAGCACGAGTCAACTAAACGTGAAGCCATAAAACACTACACAAAGGATCTTAAAGTTATGAACAAAGATGGTCAGGAAGAGGTGTACTTTCCAACAGAAAGGGAAATCAAAATGATGGGAGATCAGAGGCTTTCTGATCCAAAGCCTGTGGATGGTGCTTTATGCATGATTTTGGTTAAGTTAGCTTCATGTGAAACCTCCCATTCCTGTGTGGCCCATTTTTGTGGTCGAGATGATACGCATCTTTATCGTGTACGTCTGTTGCAGAATCGGTTGAATGTGGATCCATTAAAAGAAGAAAAGTGGGTCCAAGGGATGGGCGTTGTTCATGAAAGTTTGAACAAGAAATGTCTTTCACTTTGTTCAAAGCATGCTGATGATCTATACTTGGGAAGAATCTCTCTTCAGGATATTGACTGTACTTCATTTGTGGATATCTATTGAGTCACAGTTGTAAGCAGGTTCATCATAAACTAGCTCTAAAGTGTCTTCAGCAGAAAAAAATTTCTTGCTTACCACAGGTGAAAAAAAAACCCTTTCAATAGTCCAATTAACCTTCTATATGAAAGTAATACTTGGAGGCTATAATTAGTGTTAAAATAAAATATAAAGATTTCTCAATGGTTATCTGATGTGTTTAAAAACATTTCATCTGACTGTCAATCTAAATTTCAGATCAAGTTTGATGCAAGAATCATGTATAACTTTGTCCTTTGCAGTTTGATATGTTTTTACTAAGTATTTCTAGGCCTTAAATACCATACAACATTTAATCGAATGGACTAAAATCCGCCTGAAGTCTAGAAATTATATGTTACAGCTCAAAATATATCCATTGAAAGGGCTCAGTCCCCTCTATTTTTACCCATTCTCATTCGCTACTGGATTCAGGGCAGTTGCAAGACAAATGAAAATTTGTGGAAAGTATTTTGAATTAAGCCTCTGTCCTTGGTTTCGACCAGTAGCGGACCTTTGACCGAAAGATAGAACTGATGGTGTTGGGTTAAAAAGGGGAAGATACTCCGAATGACGCCTCTCCTACACCCTCAGTCTCTCCTTCTCTAGACTATGTACGCTATTAGTCTAGAAAGGGGGGACTGATATTAGGTGGGATAACAGGCTTCTTCCTCTGGGTTATGCCTGGTTTATTATTTTGCTTTTGTTGGTTTCTTCATGGTAAACATGTGTTAATAGTGGTACTTCAGAAACAAGTGGAATTCCTACTGGATAGGTGAAAACTGGTCAATTTTCTATCCCGTTGTGAGGGGCATGCCCTGGAATCCACCGAATGCATTATTTTGTTTTCCCACCAATTCGTCAATTGGTATACTGGGGCATGTATCCTCATTGTTCGTTAAAACTATGTATTGTCATTTTCATTGATGCCCTACTGATGTCCAAACTCTTATGGCCTTTAATTTTCCAATGCAGTACAGTGATCATTCCGATGCTGAACGTCCCCTTGCACCTGTCAAGTTTAGAAAAGAAGCTGCAGAGTGGAATTATGTTAGTTGTTAGCCTCTGGGACCTGATGGAACTAAAGGCCATCTGTAGTCACATTAGATGGTTGTGACTGATGCTTGCCTCCTAATGATAGCATCAGGGGAAGCGTCAGTTCAAGCTCGTGTCCTGATTAATTTTGAGATACCTGCAAAGAAGGTGTGGCATCTGTTATTCATTTATTGATCTATTACGGATCCACATATTTGAGATCATGTGGTTACTTTTCAGATAATTTGTGGTATTTTTCGTCAGGAACTTGGTATGCTCATGTATTTTGGGATTAGCAGTTGATTTCGCAAACTCTTTTCAGTATGTGATGAATCCTTATTTCGGTTGTTTTTAATGTAAGACTGGCGAATAATACTTGTCAATGCTACTGCAATTTATGGTAACTTTACTCAATTTCGGGGATATAACCGTGGAATGTGCCGTTGTGAAAATTATCCATCATGTTTTGTGTCGTGCTATCTGGTAAAATCATCCAAACCTTATGCATGGAATCAGGCATAGGTGTTGATGATGTGAGTTCATATTTGAATCGGTGTACTCTTTTTTATGATTTGGTCAAACCAAATAATACATCCTGATTATGAGCTAATTTATTTTCTTAAAATAGAACATTTGAATATAAAGAAACATTAACTATTTGTCATTCATCTAGATGAGGGATATTTTCTTCTTTATTTCTTTTGTGAAAAGTCCTGCTTTTTACCAATTTATTCATATTTTATGCGTTTATGATTTCTACTGTTGTTATTGTATGCAAATTAATCACATGCTGGCGTGAAAATGCTTCTCGAGGATTGGAATAACTTGCAAACGATTCTTTGCCTGTCCCTCAGGGACGGATATACTTTTTGGACCACTATAAGAGTATTCAAGTCACATGTTGACTCGCTTATTAGCTCCCAAGAAATGTCCCTGCAAAGAGCGAGCATCCTATTGGAAACAAGGTACGTAGTCTTTAGAGGATTTTACTGATATTGAGTGTTCTATCAATCAAGGTTTGGGCATTCAAGTGATATGAAAATTCTTTGGGAATGTAAAATTGCTGATGAGATGAAACAGGCATGAAATGTCTACAAGCAGCCATGAAGTCTCACAAAGTTACGAGGAGTTGTTAAGAAAGTGATTTGAAATAGCTGATGAAACGGAAGAATACTGATAGGAACCAGATCCAGAACTACGAATATTTCGTATTAGATGAAGAATAGTCTCTAGAATAGAAATATCAAGATAAAACACAGTAAAAGAAATCAGAACAGATAGAGGGTCGCATACAATCCTAGAACTAAAATAGATGGAAGGTCGCATACAACCCTCCAGCACTTTCTTGTCAATGCACAAGATACTAACTCCGATTCCTCCCCCTTTCTTTCTTGATCCGCCCCTCTTTATATCTTCTCATTTCCCTCTCTTATTTAGGAAGTTAGTCTCCTGCCATAACTGCTCTTGCCATAACCGCTTTTTGCCATAACTGCTCTTTGCTGTAATTGTGCCTTCCCTCAATAATACGAACTGTTATTGACTTATTGGGCTTTGGTCCTTCTTTCTTCTAACATATGTGCATGGAGCCTTATCAAATACACGAACTTTTCAATGTTGTAGTTCCAACGTTATTCTAAATAAAGGTTAACGTAACATCTTGTGGAATGAATTACTGTCGGTATTCTATGTAACTTAATGCTAGAGTTGTTCAAGGTCCCGCCTTTTTGAATGCATAGAAAAACGGAATTTTCTTATGCAATACCCTTTCTTAACGTGGATCTCATAGCTGTGAATAAACTGGTGCAGAATAGGAAAGCCTAATGATGAATACTTTGAAGTTATCGCTGATAGGTGAAGAAGATATCTTAGTGGGTATTGTGTATTGTATGTACTGTTGGATCAAATGAAAGGTCATAGTGAGGAGACGGTATTATGATGAGATTGATACGGTCTAGTGATAGAAAAAAAGTATTATATTTGAATGATTATGGCTTTGTGAAGTTAGGGATAACAGTTACATGTATGGATATCATTTACAGTGAGCAACGTGCAAAGAAGGTATGGTGGGTTTCTGACGAAGGAACAAAATAATCATGTTTTTTGGGGTAGAAGGGGAAGCAAAAGACTCAGCAACTTGAATGGAAATATGTGGAAGGACAGATGGATCCATTTAAACAATGTGGTTTTCAAATTCTCGGACATAATGGCTTGGGATCCCAGTCAGGTGGTATTGGTGGATGCTGATGATGCAACATAAACAAATATTCTTGGCCAAGGCAAGATATTGAAAAGCAAACTTATCTACAGTGCACATTGAAAAAGCCAATAGTCGGGCTAACTAAATGCTGTTGCCATCCCGTGGACCTTAATTGCACTCTTCATCCCATTATCTGGAGAGAGAGATAGACTTTTGACAGAAGGTCCAGTCAAAAGTACTGCTAGCAGATGTTCGGACGTTGGTGAGCATGGAAAAAATTGATCTGAAACTATTACAGACCCGATTAGAATGTTGCTATAAAAGCATACTGATGGTAATCATGGTCGAGAAAGAAAGAAAGCTTTTGGACGTTGTGCATGGGATCATCTGCTTTGGATCATAATTGTCACCTGCTGATCTACTTTAGGGACGCAAATGTGACCCCCCTTGAATACAAAAAATTGCCGCCAAATAGGCTGAATTATCTAATTATCTTTCTGAGCTGATCTCGTCTACTCCCACATAGTGTGTTCGTTAAAGGCTAGCAGAGAGATAAGAAGATCAGGGGAAGGGTCCTCCGCTGGAGCTCAGCCTATGTATGCCACTTATACGTTACTCCCCAAATCAATGAGTCTGGCTTGCTTTTCATTTCTGGGAAAATTTTTACTGTCGTTGGCTTTTTCTAAATGACCCTGAATGATAATTGTTGTGGTTTTGCATTATTTAAGTGATTCTTTAACATAATTTATGTAGTTTTGATTATATCGTCCCTCTTTCACCCAAAAAACGTTGGCAGTTCCCGCATGCCATCCTGGATGATTGGATCATAGTCGGATCATTATCCAGACTGATTCCAGATCCCATTTGCAGAATAGCATTTTATTTGGAAGATTATGTGCTTTTATAATTATGCTTATTTTGAGAATATTTAAATGCTACGTTACTTTCCCCTTTTAAAAATGTAATAATTTCTGAGTGAACTAGTCTGACAGTTAACATTTCTTATTGATTTGCATTTTGGAAATTTGTTTGTATATTGAATCACATATCCAAAAGATATCTTGGAATAGATACTGATCCCGAGTCTAGACCATGTCGGAAATAAAATATGCTATATTAGCTGTTGAGATTTGCAACTATCTTATACTGTGTGCAACCTTGGCTTTACTTGGGACGCTTTCTTTAAGAGTTCTTGAGGTAGCTTGAGCCAAATTTGTAAAAGAAATTAGCAAGAGCATTTGCCGTCTTTTCACTGTCTTATCAGAAAAAAAGAGATTAACTTGCCCAACCAAGGTGAAATGACCTATTTAGTCTGGTTAAAATCCACAATTATTGTGAATTCAGTTCAGTTACATTGATTATTATATGAAGGGCAAGGGCAGTGTAAATATCTTAAGCTATCGCTCTAAAGTTGGCAACAAGGGAATGAGTCAAATATTTATATCCTTCTGAAGAGAAGAGTGTATGTTGTAAGTTATTTATGAGAATTATGTCTCTTCCAGGATTATCATTTCGTGGCTCTTTAGTATTCTGTTTATTTTTGGCCATTTTGAGGAGACTTCCATTCGACAGTTGTTTATCTTATCGTGGTCTCTGCGCAGTGAGCGAAGATGTCCTCAATATAATTGTCTTTTCTAGTACAATGGGTATCCAAAGTAAGTTCACCGCCCAGTCGTTGAATATTTGCAATAATTTTGTGTTGGAATTTAAGGGCTAGGGATCTACAGTCGTCATATTTTCCCGGACCCAGACAGCTCGTTCACAGATGAAGAACACAGTAAGGTAAAAAGAGATTGCGAGCTTCAGTGAGAGCTGAACACACCAGATATGGACAACTTTTTTTTGTAAGATGATGTGACAAAAGAAATCGAAGTTGGAGTTACCAGACAGATGCTATTTCGAGCCAAGATAGGTTGCCGTTTGTTTTTAGTGATTTCTTTCAGGAGAATGCGCCAGATAATGATTTTTATGCGTGTAGTGATATGATATTTTTTTAATTGCATAATATTATTTCCTTGGGGAGATTGTTAGATTATGCAGAGTTTCCTGTTTCCCACGTCATTTTCTGCAACATTTCTCACTGCGTTTCACAGATGCAGCAAGATGTTAGTTAATGTGTGAATAATCATTTGCAGATGCAAGTGTGATCAGCATGGTTGTTGGAGGTGGAGTGGCTGCCCTGAAAGCCCTTGAGCACGGCAGCGGCCTTCTCATGAATGAGATGCCCATCTACGTGAGCCGATATCATTTAACTGAGAATATAATATACCTTGGAGTTCAGGGGAATCATGAGTACATTATTTATTTTATTTATTTATTTATTTTCATGTGTGGCAGATTTCAGAGGTCTTGTGAGAAGACCCGTGGGCACGAGGATCGCGAGCATGGGGAAAGCAAGAACTTGGAATGGAAGACGGCGATCATATATATATAGAATGCGCAATGTGTAAGTTACTTTCTCGACAATACTTTCTCGAGATTCACGCATGAAAGTAGAGAGAGAGAGAGAGACAGAGACACAGACACAGAGAGAGTAAGTTAGTCGGCAATAGAAGGATTCACACATTAGCTGGAGCAGGGTGTTCCCCGCTGGCCTGGCTCGCCCACAGTAGCGGGGGTCACGGAGCCGGCGTGAAGGGGCCTCGTGACGTAGGAGAGACCTCCCAGTAATGAATGAGAATGGGTCAGAATAGGGGGGGATTGACCCATTTCAATGGATGTATTTTGAGCTGCAATATATAATTTCTAGACTTGGGCAGTTTTTGGCCCATTCGATTAAATGTTTTAAGGTATTTAAGGCCCTAGAAATACTTAGTGAAAACATATCAAACGGTAAAGGACAAAGTCATACATGATTCTTTCATCTGACTAAATCTGAAATTTAGATTGACAGTCTGATGTAAAGGTTTTAGACACATCAGATTACTATTGAAGCATCTTTATTAATAGTCTCAAAATATTTATTTCATATAGAAGATTAATTGGACAATCAAAAAGGGTTTTTTCTTTACCTGTTGCAAGCAGGATAAAAGTTTGCTGGAGATACATCATAGCAAGTTCAATATGAAATAGGAAGTTAACTTGTTAAATAATAAGTTAACTTATTTCTATCTAGTAATTACACTTTTCAAAATATTGAATTCATAACTTCAACATTTTGGCCGGTCTTCTATTTTTGACCCCCTCAATTAAAAAGAGAAACAAATTTAAATATTATCAAATACTTTTCATAAGTCTTTCAATATATGATTTCCATCTAGATTTTATGAGAAACAAAATCCATTAATCTATATTCTGTATGCTCCCCTTGAATATAGTTTGTAATTGGAATTGAAACTAATAGAGATGATGAACTGATAAAATGTTGTGCAATAATTGGCATCATTGTATGAGGTATCCCATCGAAAAAAGATGATGTAAATACTTATGGGAAATCAGAGTTTAGTGTGCACTACTTTTAACATGGCAAAATGAGAAAGCTCAAAGTTATTCCTGGCTTGGAAAGAGGAGAAGAATCTTGAGGATTAGCATTGTGATCCTAGGGGAAACTATGAAGAGATGATGTAATGAAAGGCTTTATCAAAAACAATCTATTACTAGGATTGTCTTGAGTCCAAGATAACCAGTGCAAAGAAGAGAATTAAGCTTAGTAGCCTCCCCTGGTTAGCATGGAAAAATATCTTCTATTTCATTTTTTTGGGAAGCAAATTATTTTGTTCTTTGTCCATTTCTATGTTTTATTTCCTGTCTTTGATTCAATTGCTTTACTTTATTTATATGTTACTATAGTAGACCGAATCAGGACAGTCTGAACTGATTCAATTTATCCCTTGTTAACTAGTTGGTATAAAAATCAACCTTGCTATAAACTTTGATGTTTATCATACTAGGGTTTTTCCTTTCTTCTCTTGTGTTCTCAAAGTATTACTATTAGAGGAGGCTGAAGACGACATAATAGAAGAGATTAAGAGAAGATATTGTAACATGGTATTAAAGCATCAAGTGTGATTATTCTAGCATATATCTTCATCTTTTACTGTCTTAAGATTTACATCTTACCTCGAGTGGCCTTTCTTGTCTCCAGTCATAAGAACGAGTTTTTTGTGACTTAGATAACCTAAATTTTTAGTTGTTTGCAGATTCTATATTACATGTGAGAATCTCATGCTAATGAATCCTATAACATGAATATTGGATTCGTGCCTTGATAAATCCTTCTTCTACTTGTTGGTGTCACTATTCAAAGTTTAGTCTACTCTTTTTTCCTCCCATCGATAAATATGTCTCATTCAACTTCAATTGTAGAGTGATCTTGAGTAGTGAAGATAGAACCAAGTTATTTGTATGGGGACTTGTTATACCACAATCAAACAATTTAGATGGTTGCAACTATTTTGAATGGTCACAATAGGTGAGAGTTTTTTCAAAGGATTAACTAATCACTAGTACAAACCAGGCCCAAAATTTGATGAACACAAGTTTGAGGCTTGAGATCAAAGAGATTCAAGAATCATGGCGTGGCTATGGTCCACCATGATCCTTGAAATCCATAGAACTTATTTATACTACCTACAACTCATGTTATTTGGGAAAACTTACGTCTAACCTATTTGCAAGCAAAAGATGCAGCTCAAGTTTACAAATTGAAGTTGAAAATGATGACAATGAAGTAGGGAGTAACATCAGTAATAGATTATACACATGAGATGAAGACATTATAACAAGAGTTTGATCAATATAAAATTACAAATATGAGGAATCCGATTAATGTTGCACTATACAGATAAGAAACCAAAAGAGAGAAAACTTGTGAATATTTTTTGGACTGAGTATGATCAAATTAGAATTCAAGTTCTTGGCAAAGAAAAATTACCCCCTTTGAATGAAGTAATATCTTTGATTAAAGGTGAAGAGAGCTGTCAAAATCTTATGCTTGGGCTTCATAATGTTGAGGATTTAGTATTAACAGCTTGAAATAACAAAAAATCTGGATTTAATAACAACATAGACAAAGGTATATCGCCTGGACAAGAAAACCTACCAACAATGATTTTTGGGACACTTTATGGTGTACATGTTGTCAAAAACTGAGACACATTGTTGATAAATGCTACAAATTACATGAGAGACTATAATATCAAAAGGAAAACCAAAAGGGTTGTGATTAAACTTATGTCATCATTACACAACAAGGAGACAAAAATTCATTAGACCTTAGGCAACCTACTATAGAAGAAAATGTACAAGTATAAGAACCACAAGCCTCACGTTTACTTACATGTTCAAGTTTTGAACATTTATTGGATTGTGCCTCAAAAGATAGCAAAACCATTCATTAGATTGTCGACTCTGATGTCACCAAACGTATGACATATGTCTTACACTTATTCACCTTTATTCTCCTTGTCTTAGTGATAGGAAGATTGCCACAGCCATTAGCTCCTCAATTATAGTTGCTAAAATAGGAACTATTCACCTATCTCCTCTTATTATTTTTAAAAATGTTATGCATATTCATATGTTGACCTGCAACCTTACTTTGGTTAGCAAACTCACTAAAGACCTAGGAAATATTAAATTTGACCCTAATACTTGTCTATTTTTGATAAGAAATCAGAGAGGACAATTGGATGTGCTAGAGAAAGGGGCAGACTATAATATCTAAAATTATTTTGTCAAACACACCTACTAGTAGGCAAGATGCATGTGCCCAAGGAGTTTAACATAAGAAAATCCTAACTCTAACATTACAGATTATGACATCTAACTTTTTTTTTTTGAAAACTTTATTTTCCTCCTTGTTTTATAACTTGAATGTAACTGAATTCATGTGAAGTATGTGAGTTTGCAAAATATTATAAAACATCTTTCCCTATGAGTAATTTGAAGTGTTACATTCTCTTCTATCATATCCATCGTGATGTATGAGGCCCTACCCCCACACTTTTAGCACTAGTGGAGTTAAGTGGTTTATCACATTCATTGATAAGTGCCCTAGAATACAAGTGGTCTATTCAATTAAAACCAAGTTAATGTCAGTAGTGTATTTATGCAATTTTTGTCTTAATTAAATTTCAACCTTTGTTTGAATAACACTAGAGATTATGTTAATCAAATGTTAATTTTCTTCTTTGAAAAGAAAGAATTATACATAAGTCATTGTGTGTGTATACACCCCAAAAAAATGGTCACTTGACTAGAGCCCTCCACATACATAAAAAAGTACCAAAATTTTATTGTGGTGAAGATAGCCTTATATCTGCTGAATTCATAAACTACCTACCATCTACGTCACTCAACTTTAAATGCACTATAGAGATGTTATCCTTTTCTACACCCATGTTTCTTTAAAAATAAATCTTCCGCCAAGAATATTTAGATGTCACTTTTCTCCATGTTCACGAATAATATAAAGACAATTAGACCCAAGATTTCTAAAATGTGTTTTCATAGGATACTAAAGGGTATCCCCCTTATCACCTTCCATCAAAAAGGTTTCTTATTTCACAAGATGTCTCCTTCAATGGAGGGAAGGCCTTCCATAACTCATCAAATAATAAAGGGAAGAGTCAAGTCATAAAAGACTAAGAAATTAATTTTTGATCCTTATCTTAGAATATATATGTAATTCTACATTGGTACCTAGCCAACAGCACATAAACTACTTTTGACTGTGAATTTGAACCTAATAAATTTGGCCAAGTATATTCCAAGAGTGTAGAAAAACAGAAAATATGAATACACTCAAGAGCCCTCCTAAGAAGAGCTAAATGAAGTCTCCTTTGATAATGAATACCTACATATAGCCCTTAGGAAAGGTGTTAGGACTTTTACAAAGAAACTTTTATATCCTATGATTGCCTATCACCATCACATAAAGCCTTTATCACTAAGCTACACTCTATTAATATTTTTAATACTATCATTGAGGCCTTAATTGATGAAAGATAGAAGACAACTATGAACAAAAAGATGGAGGCTCTAGAGAATAATGATACTTGGGAATTAGTGAAATTTTCAATAAGTAAGAAAAGTGTGGGTCGTAAATGGGTCTACATAATCAAGTATTGAGTTGGCAATTCCATAATGGTTATAAAGCACGATTGGTTGATAAATGCCACTCACAAATGATTATCTTGAAACCTTTGCTCATGTGGTAAAAATTAACACAATTAGGATCATATTATCATTTATTGTAACCTTAAGGTATGCAGTAACTTAATGTCAAAAATTTCATTTCTACATGGGGAACTATAAGAAGATATATATATGGACATTCCACTTGAATATGAGAAGAAGATGAAGTTAATTATGGTGTGCAGATTAAAAAAGTCATTGTATAAAGGTCATAGAGTGTGATTGGTTACTAAACATCATGATGTCTTATTTTTGAAGTTTCTCTTACTTATAGAACATTGATATCCAATAGTTTATTTCTTTGAAAATATCCAATAAAATTGAGAAAGTAATTAAAATTATTACCATTTTTATAATGCATGGTAATGACCTTTGATTGATTCGAACATTGCAACTTCATATTCCTTAATTTGTTTGATTTAAATTTGAATTGGAGATTTGTCTCTCATAGAAGAATAATTTTTTTGCTGACATTGACTTCAAATACTATCATTAAATTAGTCATTTATTCTACATAAGCAGCCAATGTGCCACCATCTAATTTCTAAGTTCAAGACTCAAAAATGGGATAATAACATATAGTGCTGCTATTTAATCGCACAATAGCATTCTATGACCATATTTATGTGACTAAAACTATTTTTTATTCCATTAGTTGACTATCTCTATTAGTTTCAAGGGGAGCATATGGACTACAAATTAATGCATTTTGTGTTTCATAAAATGTAGATGGAAAATTTTATGTTGAAAGACTTATAAAAACTAATTGATAGTATTTATATTTCCTTATTTTTTTCACTTCAGGGATCAAAAATAGATGATGGCCCAAACGTTTAAGTTATAAAAGCAATATCTGGTAAGTTGTAATTACTAAACAAAAATAATTTTTATTTATTAAATGAGCTCCCCATCTCATATTGAACTTGCTCTAAAGTGTCTACAGAAATTTTTTTATCTTGCTTACCATAGGTAAAGAAAAAACCCTTTTCTATTGTCCAATTAATCTTCTATATGAAAGTGATATTTTTAGACTATAAATGGTGCTAAAATAAAAGATAAAGATATTTCAGTAGTAATCTGATGTGTCTAAAAACTTTACACTAGAATGTCAATCTAAATTTCAGATTTAGTTAGATGAAAGAATCATGAATGCCTTTGTCCTTTACAATTTGATATGGTTCTACTACCTATTTGTAGGGCCATGAGTACCTTAAAGCATTTAACTAAATGGGCCAAACTCTGCTTGAAGCCTAGATATTATATACTACAGTTCATAATACATCCATTTACATGGGTTTTTGAAAAAATCTGGAAATATTTAGGTGAATTTTGGAGAAAACCAAGTCACAATATTGTTTCTTCCAAAAAGTTGATTCTTTGTAGGAGTCATGTATTACTACTAAGCTTTTCTTGTAGTGCTAACAATGTTAGGGTGATAGCTAGCAAACTAAGAAAAAATAGAAATGGGGAATAAAATAAAACAGTTCAGAAGGTAAGGAGATGGGAAAAATTATTCTCTATGTTATTTTTTAGGAGATATTCCTAACAAGGAACTCATGTATATTTATTTTTTTCTGAATTATTATTTCATTAACTTCCAAAACAACTAAATTTTTTTGTTACTTTTATCAATGAGGTTAAAGATTATTTATTTTATTATTTAAGATAGAAAATTTGAAATTTAGCATCTTTAATTACCATTTTAAATATGGGTTTGATGGTTTGCTTTTTCAGTCTCATTGCCGATACTAAGTAGCAGTCAAAAATTTGTATCCATTTTTCATGATATTATGCATGGATCAGATATATAAAATTTATCTCATCTACATTTCTAATTAATATAGTACTCCTAGATATTATGAATAGGAAATCCTTAAAATTTTCATTTAAGATTTCATAAATTATTTCCATATAGTCTTATTCAAAATATTAGTTTTTCAGCAAAATTTTTACTCACCATGCACAGCCTTGTTTTTAATGAATAGACACAATCAAAAATATATATCTTCTTAAAATTGTAAAATTTCACTGAAATCTGTAAGAGCATTTCTCAGATTCTGGTTTATATATCTTGTAACCATTTTTGCATGATAAATCTGATTATAGCATAGTAGAAGTTGCTATTTGATGTATTTTTTCTATGATTAGTTCCTGTTTTCTATATCTTGTCCTATTCTACGTTTTTTTCATACAAACTAAATGTACTTCTTAGGCCGATTAATTTTTGTCAAATATTTACAGGTATTGAATCTCAAATTTTTCAAAGACTTAATAGAGAGTTAATGCATAAAATGATATTATAGTAATAGTGATTTTTTCCTTTTTTATGTTTTGTTAACATCAATATAAGATCTACTCTAAAAACAATAGACACCTAGAACTCAACTTTCAAATATTGTTATTGTCTATTTCTACTCTCTACTTGGTATCTTGTGCTGACCCGAAAACATTAAATAGTGACATTTATGTCAATTAAACATGTAACAATTAAGACTAGTCCATCTTGGAATTTTTCGTTGAGAGAGGCACCTTCTTGATTCAGTAGGCTTCTTGATGCTTGAAGAGGCTTAGAACATTGTAGTACTTCAATTAGGAAGAAAATGTTGAATTACAATATTGAGGTTTCTATGAAAAGCTGTTAGTATCAATGATTTATAACCAAAAAAGTTGGCTATTGCAGTTCAACTAACTGAGATTTAATAGGTTAAAGCAATTACAGGTTGACCTGCTGTATTATCTTTCTTGGTTGACTAACTTTTGACTGATGCATTAGTAGAAGATTATCTGATTTATTTACAATTTATAATTTGTTAGGTTTCATCCAACTTAATCAAAGATGTCCTAAGTGTTATATCTCAAAAGCAATATTCATTCTCTTTACTAAGATTGATTCACCAATCTTTAGGTCTACCTTTGAGTCAACACAAGGTCTACTATAGTGAGCTTACCATTCTTTAATTTTTGACCCATGGGCTGACCCTCTCTTGGCTTAAGTCATTCTTTCTTTTCAAAACATTTTGTATTTTTTCTGATTTGGACATTCTCCTGTTGTATGTCTTCATTGATTATTCTAATGAACTTATGCCTAAGAAACATAATCAAACAACAACCAGACGAGATCCAACAATTTAGATTTTCATCAAAGGGTCAGTACAACGATATTATATGTACTTTTTTTTATTTCATCTTTTATTATTCCCTATCAACATCAAAACACGAACCAACAGTACTATGATTAGAAATGTTGCATAAAGGATATTCTCAACAGACCAATATCATTTTGATACATAACTTCCTAGAGGATCATGTTCATTTATAAGGATGATATTGTATTAAACTTACCAGTACAGCTAATACAGTTGTTCATCTATCAATTGCTAATTTTGAATTCATTTTAACGATTGCTATAAAAGGAATTGATTTTCTAATGTTTTTGTACATCCAAAGAGGGTGACACAAATCGATTTTTTTTATATGTATTCGTATTTTCCTAAGGATCCTCTTTTCCCATCTTCAGTTTTTGTAACCATTCCCTTAAAAATCATGCTACCTTTCACTATTAACTAATTTAACTTGTTTATCCTTTATATTATGTTGCTGTTTTGACAATATTACGTTTGAACAATTGGATCAATGCATGATGTTCAATTCCAACCCTTTGATCCAAAAAAAAGAACTAATTCATTCAGTCCCTCCTCTTCTTGGAATGAGACCAATTGTGTTGTAAATTAAATTACAAGATTTTGTCTATTTCTTCCATTGTGATATTATCCTAACACTTTCATACACGAAAATTGACTGTGTACCAATGAATTCGTTATTTTTCCTTTCAGTAATGACTAGAATCATAAAAGAAACATGTAATCATCAACATATCCAGCTCCTTGTTGGGAAGGTGAGTTGGTATTATAAGCTGTTATCATTGCAAAAGGATGTTTAAATAAATAGGTTGATACTTTTATCATAGAAGTATGTAAGTGAATCAGATATAATTTTTTTTATTTTGAATTATGATAATAGTATCCAACTAAGTAAGCTTCCTTTTTTGTTCTTGAAAGAACATTGTGTTTTATTCCATAAAATTTTCCATATGGTTTTCTGTCGAATATGTTTTATTTATCTTATCAAGTTGATTCCTAGAAAGGTCTAAAATAACATCAAGTATACTAGCTGCCATCTCGAAATCAAGAAATCTTAATATTACAAATGTTTTCTTGGATTTCAGTGCATTGATCATATAGTTGTCTATTACATAAAAAAAAATTAGCTCAAATATTTTAATTTTTTTCTATAGTTTCCAATAATTATTAGTCAATAATCACGATTTAAAAAATTATTTTTTTTATTATTACTATTACTAGTATGATTATTATCATCATTATCATCATTATTTTTATTAATTATTATTATTATGATTATTATTGTGGCAGCATGACTTTCTCCTTACAATTAATCAAAGGATATCTTGTCCATGGCACACCAGGTGTATGTGATAGTTATTGGGATAGACTTCAAATAAATCGGATTGCCTATCTCATTCAACAGGGTTCAATTCAAGTTCATATTACTGATGTACAGTTCGTTCCAGATGAAGCTTTTGTACAGTAGCACAACATTTGTTCATCCAGCACAAAATCAATTGGTGAGCGGAGCAGGTTCCTATTTTTTTGAGGCAGAATCTTCTGCTTGACCACACTATCTGGCACTATCATAGGAATCAATTAATAAAAACTGGCGAGGGAAACTGGAAAAGAAAATCTCTGCTGCAAAGCGAAGAAGAGTTGTATGATAATAAAGGAGGCAAACCATAACAAATTTTTTCGTGACAAAAATTAAAGCAAATACATGACAGATTTCAATGTATTTCACAAGTATAGATTACTACATGATATTAAAAAAAAAAACTTGAAATTTTCTGAGGATTTTGGTGGGCACTTATGCACTACACTGGAACAGGCACATGGTAATCGTGGAGCAGGCAAAATTACAAGAATATAAGCCTTCCTCCATGCTCCAAAGACCCAAACCCTGACAATCCTCAGACACTGGAGAAAGCCCACTTGTAGAAGACCGGCCAGACTGCTTTCAAGTACGAGCTCACCTAGCCATCAAGAGGCACTCACATGCATGAATTTCAACTAGCTTGCCTCTGGGAGGTCCCACAAATGTCCAAAGAATGAAGGGTATTGGCACAGCCAACTATTTACAGGGCAACACAAAGAATTGGCCACAAATGGAGAGGAGGCCCCCTAGACCTCAGCATGCATGGCTTCGATTGGAGGCAATCCTTTCGTTGACTTTGATGCGCGTATGCCTCCCCAGCCTCGAATGCTCCCCCTCTCGGCGACGACGCCCCGAGGTTCCCTCTCCAGTGAGTGAGCGATCAGGACCTTCACCACTCGTTCGAATCTTCTCCTGTAGGTTGGGAACTTTGATATGCTCCCCGTCATGCCCAGCAGCCTACATATATTTTGGCTCTCAGTTCGATTCCATCAAAAAAGTCTCTCTCTTGGTGATAAAATGGGACTTAGTTGCTGTACCAATTTCCATTTTTCTATGTATTTTTCGAAGAAAGCAGCAGGCTGGGATTTCTTTAGAAGCCAATCAAAGACATAAATACCCCCCAGAAATAAATTTAATGATGATAAAACCGGAGAAAAAATCAAGCTCCAGTTTTGCTATGTATTCGATGGGATTTTGCACGATGCTGAAGGAAATGAGGACGGAGAGAAAACTGCTCCCCACGGTGGTTGACCCAAGAACAATCTTGGGCCATTTTAGGAAACCATCATTTATTTCTTGCACTCGGAGAAAATGGAAAGTCAATGAGAAAATAGCAAAGCCGGGCATACCTCCTGCTGATGGCCTGGATTTGGGCGTTCCTGAGAGCATCTTGGGGAGCCACAGAGCCGTTGTTCCAGGAGTCCATGCGCTGAGCGTTGTTACCGAAGACGACCAGCTTCTCCAAGAACCGCAGCTCACCTGGCTGCAGGTTGATGACCCTGATCTGCTCCTTCAAGACCATCACAGGGTGGAAGAACCAGTCCAAGAGCCTGTCCTGCGGGCGGTTCTGATGGTTGACCTCGCCCCCGTTGCTCAGCACTATCCCCGAGGACCCAGCCTGGATGGACTCCACCAGAGTGTCCAGCAGGCAGTAGGAGGGCAGACCCAGCCCAATGATCCCCCCCTTCCTCCCCCTCATCTTGACCCACTCGTTCAGATCAGCCAGTTTTATGACCTCTGCATCCACCAGCTGCTTCCCTCCCTCTTCTAAAGAGGTCATCAGCTCATCCCATATCTGTTTCATAAGAAAGAAAGAAAAAAAAAGTCATTTCCTTCGTATGATCTTACTGTTTCTTTGGGAACATCGTAGATTGTTAAATAGGAAAAAAAAAAAAAAAAAACTTGATGCATGAGGGACGTGGATGGCGGTCTTAAAATCACACCTGCACCATTTTCACTTCATGAATCACCTCTCTGACGGATCTCGACGGCGCTAAGCTTGGCACAAGTAATGCAGGCGGCTCCAAGGGACCAGAGCCAGTCCGCCCACCGTTGACAGTACTAGAACCGACAGATAGCTCGGTTGAATGTGGAGCCTTTCTCTTCCGGTATTGGGGTCTGGTTCAAGCACGTCGGAAAATAAATTTAACATCAACATGCATGCATGCATGCATGCATGCATACATACATACATACATACATACATATATAGATGTTTTTAATAATAAATCCCAATAGCAGTCTTTTAATATAGTACACTAAACCTGACCAAGAAAAATAGGATTCCATTATTTAACCCGTCAGGGAAAAGAAATCTAACCTTGGAAATATTGTTCCCTCGCTGAGATACAGCCAATCATTGGTGTATTCATCAAACTCTGCCACTGTGGCGACGACATAAGCTAGTCCTCTGCGTAGGGACCTCTCCTGCGCAGCCAAACCATGGCATGAGCCTCAAGAGCGATGGAAAGAAGTTCCCTTGCTCCTGAACAGGCAGGCAAAGAGCCTCAGAAGATGGTCTCCGCTCACCTGGTACACGATGACCGCGCCATACAGCCCGAAGAAGATGCCCGACAGGAAAGCCAGAGCAACGCAGCCGATGACTACGAGAGGCCACAAGAGGATGGCCAGACCGGCGATGGGGACGCAGGAAGTCTCGCGGAACGGCCCTTCCCCGCTTATCAAGTCGTGCAGCAGCCTCTGCCATCCCTTGAAGAGCATGTAGGGGCTCTTCACCACGGCGATTATGGTGTAAAGCGGTAGGTCCACGACGACTCCCGCAATGGCCACCAGAATGCATGCTGGCACGTCCACGAACCTATGAACAATAGCAAAAGCTATGAATTTCAGCTGCTGCAGAGCACGTCCCTAGGGCTTGGGGCTGATTAAATCATCTCACACCTGGTTGTTGTCTTGTGGAATCGAAAGATTCTAGTCAAAAAAATTGAAGAAAACGATGAAGTATATAACCCAAGAATCAGATTTCAGCACATTCAGTGGAATCCGATCCAGGAACCAAATGGAGAGAGACTTATTGGGTGTGGCTATTCTCCTTTTAGATCAGAATTCTGGTTGCCGGACCCATATAATGCGAACCAGTCCATTATCAGCTGCTCCTACCGTGTTACTGTCAAGTGCCATCAGAAGAGCTGATGAAAGAAGAAGAAGAAGAAGAAGAAGACCTCGGCTGATATTTCACGCTATATAGCACTTCCTGCAGCCATTTCACTTCGACGGCGGAGGAAAGAACAAGATTTTCAAATCATTTGTTTCACATACTTTCTGGGTTTTAGCTGCCAGCCCTTGAGGAATGATCCACAACTGCGGCCATCATCCCGGCCAAGAACTTTAATTTTTATGTCTCAACAAACAGTCACCATCATTCCGAACTAGAGCATCACGAATCTGCTGCGCATAATGCTGGTAAAAACACGATGGAAACTCCGAAAAGGAGGAAAAAAGAGAGGCTTAGGAGAGGGGCAAACCTGATTTTATGTGGCTGGGGCACCTCGGTCGCCTCCCTCAGTTCCTTCATGTACAGTGGGATCGAGTGGTAGCAAAAATCAGCAAAATCGCGAGTAACTGTGCAGCTCCCTTTGATGGTTCCCCAAGTCCCATCCTGGTTTTGATTCATCACAAGAAAGAATCTCAGAGATTAGGCGGACTCAGGGGGGATGGTGGGGATGCACCAGAGTGAGTGGCTAAACCAATGAAGCTGGAGCTGGGCTTACGACGATGCAGTGAAAGAACTTATTTCTCTCCCCTTCGAGGCGGAAGGCATCGAAAGTGGCCATCCATGGCGAGATGAACCCGTAGCCGAGCCCCACCAGGACGCTCCCCACAATGCCGAGAGCCAGCCAGAGCACGAACACGATGGGCAGTGTGAATAGGAGGACTACCTTGAGCGCCGCGCTGACTAGGTTGGTCCTGCGCCAGGATTCCATATTAGGGAAGAATGCATTGGGAGCCCTGCGCTGAGCAGCAGTTACTTAAAAATGGGGTTCTCTGCCCGTGTCCCCGACGAGGACGCCTTCCAAGAGACATCACCCACGGAGCGCCCATCTTCTCCACAGATCACATCAAATGACGTCTCGTTTGATGTGATTTGTGGAGAAGATGATAGGGCCTGAATTTGGGCACTCCCTCTGGTCAATTCCGGCGTCCATTTTGCGTTTCGCGTGGGGAGATTTAGGGGCGCGTGAGGATTGAAGCAATCCGAGAGGGAATCGGGAGGTTTGGAGTTGTGCCCGGCAGCCCGGGTCGGCGCAGGAATTCGGCCTCCGTCAGCCGACGAAAAATCTACAGAGCAATGCGAGCTGAATGCGCGAGGAGCGACAGGAAGAGGGGAGCGGGCGGCTGCTTACTGGACGAGAGTGAGGACGGTCCAGTAGACATGAGCAGGAAACAATCCCAGGATCACCCCGACGTTCCCGATTATCAGCACGAGAGCCGCGATGGGTCCGATCAGCAGGCCTGAGAACAAGAGAAGCCCAGTTGGCCACCGTCGGAGTCTTCTCCAGGGGAAAACAAAAGTTCATACATTTATAATATACATATATATGCGCGGCAGAAAGAGAGAGAGAGAGAGGGGACCTTTGAAGAAGCCGAATAAGAGTGCGCAGCAGAAAGCGAAGACGACATAGACTGCCCAGAGCCCCGTCTTCGCCGATTCAACAGCCTGAGGCGGCATCACCCGCGCCATGAATGCCGAGATCCGTCGCCGCTGCGGAGAGCCGAGCCGGTATCGGATGAGGAGGAGCTGGGTAAGGAGAAGAAGAGTAAGAACGCCGGCGAGTCCCAGAGAGAGAGAAAGAGAGAGAAAGAAGAGGGCCGCGCTGACCGAGAGCCGACGGAGATTGAGGGCGGCACGGAGAGGAGGAGAAGACGAAGACAGAGCAAGCGCCCAAAAAGAGTCTGGAGGAAGGAGGATACGACCTAGAAACCGCGGGGCGCAACCGAGCTGAGTCCCACCGCTTCACAGCATCTTGTTCCCAATTCCTCTTTCTTCTCGAAGGGAAAATGGGGCCGTGACTGGAAGACCAGAAACGCTGGATCATCATCCCTCCTCTGACTTTCCCACTTTCTCTCTCCTCCGGCTTTGACCCTTCTTGCTCTCGGCTGAAGCTGGCGACAGCGAAATCTGACCACAAGGAAATCAACAGTTGTCGCCACCGCCGCCTCCCTGGGCCGACGGGATTCACAGTTGCGGATTCCCGTAGCCAGTTCTCGGCCCCACAGCGATGATTGAAGAGTTATGAGGAGGAGATTGAAAGCTCAGGGGCGGCGTAGTGGGACGTTAAGCCGCAAAAAAATCTCCTTTGGATAATTTCAGGGTCAAATAAATGAAGATAAGAAGGGAGCTGGATATTATCAGGAGTCAGCGTGCCACGCGAACGAACGTGAGCCCGCCTCGTGGTAAGAATCCGACCAGGCTTAGTTAATAATTCAAAAAAAAAAGTCACATTTAAGCGCGATTTTGGAAACACAAATTTCAACTATGTTTTCAGAAAAAAAAATTAATCAATGAGACCTAAATAGAGTTTTCACGAGGCCCCTTAGAATTCTACTAACAATTTCTTTTCATTGTGGAGCAAAAACTATATAACCACATGTTCCTCACTAGAAGCATGTCTACTCAAGCTATCTAATAATGGTACGGCCCTATGCTAGCGAATATCCAACGATGATGTGATTCCCAAGATTATTCTAAATGAGGATAATATGATCGAAAAATACTGACATATTCATAATTTTTCTTTACATATGCTACTACGGAATTTATGTGAGTGATGAGCATATGCCTACTAGATCTGGGATAACGCTCACGATATCCAAGGTAGTCATCCACACCAATATGTCTATGATGAAGGGCGAAGATCAATTGTGAAGAAGGAACGACAATCTAAGATCATGGGAAATAGTTCATACGTGTGAAAAAATAGTCAATCATATAGAGACAAGATACACTAACGTTTGTAGTTTTGCCGTCCTTGTGTGATAGAAAGTAAGAGCAATCTAATGATAATGTGAGAGCCTACTTCTTTCGGTCAACCTTCCGGCGAAGGAAAGAACGACCCCTGTCAACTATTTGGATCCACTTACCCTGCGGAATCCACACGTTAATTGATGGTGAAGTCAATGAGATGCCTGACTTTGTTCCGATTTAGCCGTATATATATATATATATATACATATATATATATATACATACATTTGATCGTCATATTATGTTTGAATATATAGCTTTGTCTTTGATCGGAGGTCTCATCATCTGGACGTCCTCCATCGGCGCGACAGCCTCGCGCCGAGTTGACCAGAGGGTTTGATGATCGGAATCGGTTCAACGGTGCACGTCACCAAGCAGTCAGAGAGATGGTCAAAGACGGCGGCAGCCAGCCGCCATCCAGGACGGAACTTCCGAGATCTACTTCGACGGGTCAAACTACGCGACGCGGGAATGACCAATCTCGTTGACTGTGAGGCTTCACATGAGGAATTCACGTGTTAGCGAAGGAAATCCCAATTCTTTTGCTAATAAGATGATTAAGATAGGAATTCAACTTCTCCGGGGCGTGTGAAGATTATGCGGCCTTCGGGGGAGTCGGAGTACTCTGGTTCAGATACATTCATGCACGCGTGGGGTGGGTGTCTTCTTCTTTCCGCCTTCGTGGGCCTCTCCTGGTTCTACGGACTGGCCTTTTCTCGTGACGACAGTACTATCTTATCTGCCTGGGGCTTCCCCTTTGACAGCCATTCTCTCTCCCTTTATCTCTCTCTCTCTCTCTCTCTCTCTCTCTCTCTCTCTCTCTCTCTCTCTCTCTCACACACACACACACACACACCCCAACACCCACACACACGCATAAAAGATTGAGCAGTTAACCGTCCATACTCTGCCTAGGAGCTGCGACGGGTCAACGTTCAAGACTTCTGGATAAGGATGACGACGAGATGAGGATCCATGAGATGCTGTAGGATTAATTCTACAGAGTATGTAACCACATGTTCCTAGTTTCTAGTGCGAGAGATTCAGACGCGGCCATAAGAAACGCAGGATTCTTCCTACCAGGGAAAAACAGCTGACAACACAGATGCGGAGGATAGTAGCCGGGTTTTGAAAAGAACAGGAAGAAAAGGGAAGAAAAAAACCGGAAGAAAACAGCAAGTCTTGCCATAGTTCAGGTGGGCGTTCGTCCATGGGCGGCCTGCAGCGTCAACTCTCACTTGCAGACCTTGGGAAACACCTATCCAGTTGAACCAGAAATGCTTACTCAGATCTCGAAAACTATCATGGGACATAAATATTTCAAGTGCACTGGTAGGAGTATAAATCCATTGTAGCCTATTTGATTTTTTTAAATACGAGGGTGGAATATTTATATATTTTAGATTTGTGGACAAAACTTAGCAAACTAAGAAAGTTATTGTTTGACTTAACATCTAAGAAGTGGACATTAACATTTGGAGTCAATCATAGTTTGACCATAACATAATGTTATTATAATTAGATGACATGAACATAGTATATTTGCATATTAGCCCTTGAAAGTAGAAGCCTTCTTACATGTTTTGAAAAGTTAACTCAATTAGTTGACTCATCCTACATAAAGGAATCAAGACCAGGGAAAATACTAATTGTTGAGACAAGCTACTAGTACATGTACATGTAGTCATCTACATGTATATAAAAAATCATTTGGGGACAATTGTGGCCATTAAAATTATGTTATGGTATCCATATAAACATAGCATCATGATCATTCAATGATAGATGCATTTTCACAAAAAAAATTACATGGTTATTAAAGAATTTGTTTTAGAATGACAATATGATTTACAGCCGGTGCATTTTTTGAAGAATGGAAATAAGACATAATAATGTACCATTTTTTCAAGCTAGTATATTCAAGAAAGCACATTAACAACATTCATAGAAATTTTAGTCCTTAAATTTTTTATAATTTTATTTATCTTATTATTTTTCCATCATTTGATAAAAGTGTTTTGTGTTCTTGAAGCATAAAGTTAAAGGTATATTTTTAGGGAGGCCAGTAAATGATGTAACTAATATCACATCCATTAGTAGAGAAGACTTGAAGACCTGAAGATTAACTTTCTATTTTTAGATTTTTCTATTTTTAAAACTTTATATTTTTAGAACTCTTTAGACCCTTCTATTTTTAAAACTTTATATTTTTAGAACCTTCTATTTTTAAAACCCTTTGCACTAGCTCATTTACTTTCTATTTTAGATCTCATCTTATTATTGTCACCATAAATCTCATTTTTTATTCAACACCTTCCTATTTTATCCTTTTTAAAGCCTCTTTCTATTTCTCTTCTTTCCTCTATTCATTTCCTTTTTATAATTGTCACTTGCCTTTACACCACATTCTAGAAAAGTTTATTTCATTCTATTTTAAGTTAATTTATATTTCAGAAACTTTCTCAAATTTATTTCCCTCCTATTTTTCGTTTTCGTTCAAATTTAAAAGTTAGTGCCCTTTTCACAAGTTGTGACCTATTTAAGGATGCCTCCCATATAGCCTACGGGCATTACATCTTTGACAAAATAGAAAATTCATGAGTTTCTTCTCCTTGAGAGTTTCTCCTCTCTGTTGGTGGACTCTAACATTCATGTGGACTCAAGGAGCTAGTTTGTTAGTTTTGTAAATTCATGATCCACCCTTGAACACCCAAGGGAATAGCTTCTTCATTTTGTGGACTCAAGACAATGAAACTTCACCAAAATAAAGTCAACTTTAGATTAATGAATCTAGATGATATTTCCACCCTGGATGTTGAGTGTATTGTCCATTTAACATGATGAATAAAGTCAAGAAAAGTAGGATGGACCATCTAGTTGTATGAACAACCTGATGTCATTCTACTAAACTATTTTACTCTTAATAAAAAGTTTCTCATACTTTAGGCTTGCTTATACTTTTAGTTTCCTATAAAGCATATGTATTAAATAGTTTGTATAGACATTATTCAACTTATATAGTTATAATTACATGTCATATAACATCAATTTTCACTTTATATTAATATTATCCTGATAGTGGTTCTAATTAGTCAAACTTTATCCTAAGTTACCAATATTATTCATCATTCATAAAATTTTTTTTATTGTTCCATCTTGTATAGTCATAGTTCATGCATATGTTATGTAGTTCTTGCTGCATTAACATTGAAATCGTGACATAAATACAATTATTATGAGGTACTTTATATCTATATGCTCATTTCATGAAATACATGATATTACTTTGTCTTCTAGTTTAGGTTTGACTAACTATTATCAACCTAGGATGTTAACATCATATTTGACCATCTAGAATCACTATTCAAATCATAGAATGATAAACATGATAAACAATCACCACTAACAAAACCTAGGTGAGGTATTCTTGTAGAAATGACTTGTATCTACTCTAATGCAGACAATCAAGAACAAGGAGTATGCATATGCATTAGTCACTCAAAAGTGCTTAGCATACTATAACATGGAAACCCTTAAATATTTCATCAGATGCTATTTCACATTATCATTGTCTCAATCACCTAAACTATCGAAGAGTTTATTAGTATAACAGCAATGTGACCCTTTGTGAAAGCAACCATACATTACTATACAAAAAAATTTGTGCTTTCCTTCTAATGAAACCATTCATGCAAGCTGCTTCAAAAAAATTCTACTATTTATATTTCAGATTTAATTTTTTGATCTTATTATAAATTAACAGAATCTATTGATATAAAAAAGTTACCTCGAAACTTGCATGTCAAGGCATTGGTTCCATGAGAGTGCTCTTTATTGACTAATTATCCGTCAATGTCTTGTAGTGGAGAGTCTATACTAGGTTTGGTAAAGTTGTCAATGTGAATACGTTAATAATGACGTTGAGACCATCAGAAGTTTGCAGCATTGCTTACCAACGTTTGATTTCTTGGGTTGGATGTTGGTTTCACCCACGCTTGTGCAAGAAGACAAAGTAGGTTGGCGTCATGTGAAGGACACCCCACCACCCTAGGAGATAAAACAGTAGAGGGTAAATCGAACAAGGAATCAGAAGGCAGAAACAAAACCTAATATGCCCCCCCTCCCCCACTACAAGACGTTTGTAGAAAGGTCCCTAAAATACCATGGAAATAAAGCGCAAACTAAATGAGACTTGAAAAGGGATATACTATGAAGGGAGACAGGTAGAGGGTCAGGAAGGCTAGAGTAAGTCTTAGCTTGTAGGGTTTGATTGTTAAACATTTCCAAAACTTTTTCCTTGCGAAATCCTGAAATTTTTAGCTTCTCATACGTTGTAAATAAGAAAAATGGCAATAGCAATATTTTTTCCACAAAAGCATGTCACGCGGATGAAGGAATAATTGTATTCCGAATAGTCCTAATGGTAGGAAATAAATATTACTATTTTTTTATCTCCTCTTCAACTCAAAAGCTAGGGTTTCCCCCTTTGTTATACGTAAAGTGAACCATTTACTGAAGCTAAATGGTCACCTGTTGTTGCATCCCAACCGTCGATATTTATGGCTTGGTTACATCCTTAGGAAAGGACGTGGAAAGAGCCGAGCTTCATTGCACCTGGCAGCTCTCCTCTATTCTCCATGACGGCAACGAGCCATTACCTTCCTGTGAGAAAGTTCGCTGGCCTAGCAAGAGAGACGATGGGGATCGCTGTTCATATCTCATCCCTCACTCAATCTATGATCGGGCCCCGAACGGAAGCGAAATTGCCGCCTGTATGCCATCACTCTTAACCCACTGGATGCATTGCCTAACGTGGTAACTTTCTGGCGATTGGAAAGACTCCACTTTTGCGCTTCTACAGGACAAAAATGGGAGCTACTGACAAACCTTGTATGCCTTCGTCGTCTCCGTATGCATGCATCGCAATCGGTTGCACGTGAACCCGGAGTATGGGAGGCAGGAGACGACGGGACAGCCCAGCTGTGTCTTTTTCTCGAGGTTTTCCCATGGCGGTAGGACCGCTTCGCCGTGGCTTCCTAGCCGTAGAGCGTTTCCAGCAGGGAGACACGCAGCTGCACCGTCAGAAGAGCGGTACTAAGCCTAGGGCTTCCCTCAACGCGCTGGTGGACCGGTGGTGAAGACGACGAAGGCTCTCGCGGTGTGCCCGCCTTCAAGCTTCCGGGTCCTCCATCTACACGCCTACGCCCTCCCCTCCGTTGGCCAGTCGGTCTTCAAATGGAACCTGCTGCGGTTTGATTCTGCCACCCCCGTCTCCGCTTAGAATCCTTGGAGAAGGGCGTAGGGGTTGGCTAGCTACAGCCGCCTGCGCCGCCGCTAGGCCTACGGGGGGAGTTTGAAATGCGTTAGTTAGGCGGTACCGGGGCAGCTGTCGGCGTGCGTTTTGTGGGACTCCGCTGCGCCTACGGGTCTTGTCCAGTTCGTACCTATCATGATATTCACACGAAACGTAGAAGTATACTTGTGGAATAGTTGTTATATGTGAATAAAGTTGAGAAAATAAGATGGGCTATGTCGTCAATTTCACCCCTAAGATTAATAAGGTGTGCTCTCTCTCTCTCTCTCTCTCTCTCTCTCTCCTCCCTCCCCTCCCTCTCTCTCTCTCTCTCTCTCCCTCCCTCCCCCTCCCTCCCTCTCCCTCCCTCTCTCTGTCTCTCTCTGTCTGTCTGTCTGTCTGTCTGTCTCTCTCTCTCTCTCTCTCTCTCTCTCTCTCTCTCTCTCTCTCTCCCCTCCCTCCCTCTCCCTCCCTCCTCTCTCTGTCTCTCTCTCTCTCTCTGTCTCTCTCTCTCTCTCTCTCTGTCTCTCTCTCTCTCTCCCCCTCCCTCTCTCTCCCTCCCTCTCTCTCTCTCTCTCTCTCTCTCTCTCTCTCTCTCTCTCCCCACACACGCACACACGTTCACTCACGTATCCATGCAAAGCCACGAGCAAGCTTTCCTCTTTAGGCGACCGACAAGGTAGACATATACCGAACGAAGAGTTTAGTAATGAAGACTCAAATAAGCGTCATGCATAGAACCTAGCAACGGAGGTCGTGCCATATCATTGCGAGGATGATTTAGTGTTCTTGCTTGTGTTAAGGCAGTAGTCTCCAAGTAATCTCAAAAGTAAAATAATGCATAATTCGTAGAACTCTAGTCATCATCTACTCTCCTTACGCCACCTAAATATTGGTGATCAACTAGCATGATTGAGCTGTATCATATATCCTAAATACATAAAGGGATGGGGAAATCAATCTTGAGTTGTCATTATATCATTCAAAAATAATGATAAGATTGTTCACCAGGATAACTATACTGCTTTCAGATATATGTAATTGATTTGTATCAAGAAAATTTTTGTATATGAGAAAATTAGCTTTGAGATATTGCTATGTTATACGACTGGTCAATAATCAAGAATGTATGCATCATCTGATCTAACTAATGTTCTGATACACCCTCGAAGAATTTAGATGCAATTAGAGTGTCTAGAAAGAGCCCCAAGAACCTCAAGATGGCGTCATCTTAATTGAAGGAAATTAATTGATTTTTGGCTATATCACCATACATAGCTTGAGTCTTTTAATACTACATACAAATGGGTAAGATTAGTAAATAACTTTTTTCTCAATCGATTGGATCCTTACACTTACGTTTTAACATGAAATAAATTGAATTATACCCTAACTAAAAGTTCACTACTCTTATTGGTTTTGATATTTACAGTGTATGCTCTACAAGTGTATTTTTCTAATGTTATCGACTATCATGCAGGAGTGCATGATGAATCATTTAATCTATGAGGGCATGTAAATTAGATTGTATCAATTTTATTAATATGAACATTAAACACTTTACCGTCACCATTCTCTGCATCATATTCATCAATCCCCATCGGATCAAGTAATCATCGTCTCAAAGACACAAATGTCTACCATGTGCAATGTTACTCGTTTTGTCCCCAAAAGAAAGAATGATAATCAAAGACAACCAGATATTATAAGATGAGAACGAGTGATGTTGGAGAAACAATTAAGACAAAACAAAATTCAAACATGTTTATTGACATAATATGATGTTCCTACTTTTCATATTCAAAAAGAAGAATATTATGCATACCTCCATAGCCATTAATCTAGATGCCGACAATTTCCTTAGTCTTTATAGATGTAGCCTTCCTTTAAGTCAAACTTCTTGCTAGGCAATTATAATTTTGGTACACGACAAAAATTATCATCAACACACGCCCATATCTTCAAACATCACCTAATTGTAAGACCAAACATGATTTTAGGTGGGAGGATAGCTTCCATAGTTACTAGATATTTTAAGTCATTTATGAGGGAGCTGATGAGGGCATTTTGAGTCAGAATTGAAGCTTGGTTAACCTAAATAATCCCAACTAATTATCAAACCGGCGCTTGCTTAGCCTACATAATCCTAACTTCAAGCGGACGGGCGGCGGCAGGTTCATCGCCGCCGCCTTCAGTCCGATCACACGCCGCCCGTGGAACCCGCCGTCCTCGGTCCGTCCTTCCCGCCGGCGCGGCCCCCGGGGGGATGGCCCGGCATTCATGGCGGCGTTGGGCGGCACGTGATCCTACCAACGAAATATCCATCGTCGCCCCCTACTTTCCTCACACGGAGTAGAGAGAGAATACAGAACAGAAAGTAGAGACAGTAGAGAGGGAGTAGAGAGAGAGAGAGAGACAGACAGGGAGCAGGGGAGAGAGAGAGAGAGAGAGAGAGAGAGAGAGAGAGAGGGAGCAGGGGAGAAAGAGAGAGAGAGAGACAGGGAGCAGGGGAGAGAGAGAGAGAGAGGGAGCAGGGGAGAAAGAGAGAGAGAGAGAGAGAGACAGGGAGCAGGGGAGAAAGAGGGAGAGAGGTGGTAGTGGTCAATGATTGGTGACGATTAACGTAGCCTATTTTTTATTGAAATTTTTTCGCTCCCTACAAAGGTAGACATATCACAAAAAGCCCTGAAGTTTTCTTTTTTTTTTCATCATATGTTCCTTGTCCGCAAGTCTGGAGGCCACAGAAGGAGAGTCTCGTTTATTATTTCCCACTGAATTTCATTCGGCGGCGACATGGGGGCGTATTTGTTATTTTTTATTTTATCGGGGTACTCTGAAATGACTCAAGTTCAAAAATGAGAAAATTGGGCGTCTTAGAAAAGTGTCCCCGCTCTCGCTGACACCGACCCGGCCCGGATTTCCCGCGCTCAGATTGTCGGCGCCTCCTCGTGTTATTTACATTTCTCACCCCGTTGGAAAATTTCCTTACAAAAAGGTCCCTACTCCGATGACGTGTCTCCACGCGTGTGGGGCCCGGCCTCAGCGGAACGTGCAAAGGAAGATTCCCTTCCCGACGAGTGGCAGCGAACAGCGGCGTCACACACTCCGAGGAGGGGGGGCGTTTTTGTCGTCGAACCCGCAGACCCGCTCGGATCCGACTTGGGTGGTGACGTGGCTGTGTGTGGGGCCTACCGCCTCGGCCATCGCGCCGGATTCTAGATACTAATTAAATGGGGAGAAATAAGAGAGAGGGAGGGGGGCTGGTGGGGGGGATTGAACAGTGAAGAGGAAGGCGGCGGCGATGGGGAGGCGGGGCAGAGGGATCAGGAAGGCGGCGATCATGGAGATCCAGCAGGTCGTCGGGGTGCAGACGAGAGCGAGGGCGCTGGCTCTGGCGGCGGAGAAGGCAGGCGGCGCCGCCGGTTCGATAGGGAGGAAAGCTGGGGCCGGCGGTTTGCAGATCTCCTGCCTCCAATTGCGCAGCCGCAGGCTCGCTGAGACGCCGGAGAGGAAGAGCAGAGCTGCTGGCGCGAGAGGGATCGTGGCGGATGGTGCTGCGGCGGCTGCACCTAGAATGGCTACTGGTGCCGGAAATTCAGTGGTGGGGGGGTTGTGTCCAGGCGGTGGTGGCGCTGAGTGTGGCGGCTGCGTCTCCGAATGCTCGAGCAATGCGTCCTGCGAGCCGGTTGCAGCGGCGGCGGAGCGCAAGAACGGGAGATCCAGATCTGGTTGTCTCGCGTCGGAGGTGAATGTGTGGAGACGGAACTCTCATCTACGTACGCAGCGTGGTGTAGCGTTTTGTGTGGAGAGGATGATCACTGACCACCCTCCGTTTCTTTCTTCGTCTGTCTGTCTGTCTCTGTCTGTCTGTTTGTCTGTGTGCATTGTTTACGTAGTTTCTTAGAGTTTCGTGTATTCGCCGTTGGCAGGACGGGGACGACGCCGCCACCGCCGGTTGTGACAACGATGGGGAGCTCGAGAGGTAACGCGATTCGTTTTACTATCGACCTTTCTTGCACTGTCTTCTGAAGTCTGGTCTTAAATTTCCGCATCCTGGAACTCTGGCGTACAAAACGAATTTTCTTAGGCCAGAAGGGAGTCGATCTCCGTCCTTCTCCCCTCCAATTCTTCTTTCGAGATTGATAGTTTTCTCCCAAAGAAGCCTCGGCATCATGGATATGACTCACTGGCCGTGCTGTGGAGCAGATGGAAGGAGAGCTCGTCCATGTCGTCGTCGGAAGAAATGGAGTCTTCGGCGAGACCCGCGGAATGGGGCAAGCCATCGCGCCAGATATCGAGGGGGCCGTTCGGGGAGTCCCTCCCGAGCTCCTCACCGCCGCCATCGGCGACCGAGATAGAGGAGTTCTTCCTCGCGGCGGAGCGGCAGGAGCGGAAGCGCTTTGCCGACAAGTGAGTAGCCTCCGCCGCAATATCTCTGCAACCACCCCCCGCCTTCAAAGCCGGCTCTCGGTCGGTTGACCCTTTTTTCCGCCTCCCTCCGCCTCCTCGTTGCCTGATCGATGGCGGGCAGGTACAACTACGACGTGGTGAAGGACGTGCCGATGGAGGGCAGGTACAAGTGGTTCCCGATCACGTCCTGAAGCGGCGGCCGGCCGCGCCTGCCATCCTCCGCCTCCTCGTCCTCTGCGGAATCAGTCGGCCGCAGCGCACGAACATTCCAGCCGCCCTCACAGAGACCGAGAAATCGGATCACCGCCCTGGCGGTAACTTACTTCTTTATAGCGCCTCCCCCGAGAGCCCCCTCGCCCTGTGCAGGAAAAAGATGGCCTTTCTCCGTCTCTCAGACGGGAGGGGCAACCCAGGCGAAGAAACGGTGCAGACGCCCAGGAACAAGACGAGGGCGGAAGCGGATCAAAACGGGAATTCCTCCCGAGGAGGAAGAAGAGAAGAGGAAGAGGCGGCTGCGTTGGGCGGCGTGCCGCCTGATCGCCGGCGGCGAACGTACGGCCGAAGGGAATGTCACCACTGGCGCTGGAACAAAAGGCGACGACGGCGGCGGAGAGAGGGAGGGGGGTCGCTGGCTGGCCCGTTATTCTGACCCATTCCCATTCATTACTGATTACTGGGAGGAGCGATCTCCCGCGTCACGAGGCCCCTTCACGCCAGCTCCGTGACCCCCTGCTGCTGCCACTCGAGCGAGCCCCGCGGGACCACCCTGCCCCCGCTATTGTGAATCCTTCCCACGCCGGCTAATTTACTCTCTCCCTCTCTCTCTCTCTCTCTCTCTCTCTCTCTCTCTACTTTCTCTCTCTACTCTTTCGCCAGCGTGACGAACCCACTCGAGCTTGCCTTCTCCCGTGGCTCCGGGAGCCCACCGGCAGGCCGTGGCCCGCGGGGAATAAATACGGGGAGTGGGACTCTCTAGGGAACGACGATCATGAGGAACCAGACTCCATGACCGCTGACCGGGAAAAGTCAGAAGCTCCCCCCTCGATCGATCCGCAAAGAGGGCTCGAATCTCATCCCTCAGCTCGACGGGACGCGCTTCTGGAGACGATGGCATCCGGACGCGCCAAGTCAAACCCCTGATGATTTATTAGGTAGCCCATGCTTCTAAAATGCTCGCATTCCCGGATATTCGGATCTTTATTTTCTATTTTTCCTCCGGGATAATCTGAAAAATGAGGACAAAAAACAACCATAAGTAAATAAATAAACCTCTCATAGTTATTCTCATTAACTCATCAAACTCCCAAAAAAACCAAATATATATATATATATATACAGCAATAAGAGAAGTAAGTCAGCTGCTAAATATTTTCCGGTGGCAGGGAAGAGTTGACTGTCAGTCCGACAGAGGTCAACGCCTCTGTCGCATGGGACGAACGAACAGGTGGGAACATCAAGAACAGATTCTCGACAATTTCACCAGGAAAGCAGTTCATTTCGAATAATCCGATCAGCAGTTTTTTAACGCCCATTTATACATTATTCGGAAGCACGAACAGAGGAGAGGAGGGGCCATCCTTGCAAAATAAAGGAGACGACGCCGGCCACTAGGGGGCCTGGAAGCTGCGGAGGGCCTCCTGCAGGATCTTGATGGCGCCATCGTAGTTCACAAAACCCATGAACCAGAACTCGTGGTTGTCGATGGATATAATCTGTATGTACTTTTCGGCGGGGTTGACCTTGCTTCTTGAAGGGTTGACTTGCCTCAGCTGGTGCAACGGGATCACCACCTGCCAGTCAGAGGGGAACCAAATCAGCATGGGTTTCGACAAGCCAAACCGCCAGCTGTCTGTGAACAGAGCCATCGTTGACAAGTCAAAAGGAGCCATGGGAGAGCCCCCCAAAAAAAAGTCAACTAGAGCATATACCCTTCCCTTGCTCTGTTCTTGATTGGAGTGGGCACATCGAAAAACTGAGTAGTGGTCAGAGAGAAAGACGCTAGTGAAACTGGGTAATTAAATTGATGATCAGTATGATTCACAACAAAAATCACATGGACAGCACGGCAATTCAAAAAAAAAAAAAAAAATCTCATGGCAACGGCATGAAGAGAAACATATTTCTCCGGCGCTTGCGTTGTCTTCAATCAATATTTATTGAGGTATAAACCGAATTCAAGCAATAATACAAGTATCCTCCCTCTCAGAAATCCACCGTTAGCCGTGATGGACATGGGAACAGCCTATATATAGCTAATGAGATGAATACTCTGTTCCCGTGAATAATTGGCAAGGCATGTGTTTATAATCTATACTAGTAGGATTAATTAATGGGCCTCTCAGGAATTATCTGAAGGTATTCCAGTTCCTCTCTCTCTCTCTCTCTCTAGAAAGAGAAAGTTTTCTTTCTATCATGAATGAGAGAGCATCTCTGAAGATCGCTCCTTTAGGCAATCAAGGCCTCTTCATCATTTAATGAGAGAAGAGACAGGCCTCTAACGATGAATCCACACATTTCGGACTCCGGGGAATCTGAAAAAGTCTCTGAACTGACTAAAAATTAAACTGGATCCCCTCAATATTTCAAAAAAACATCACAGCTATGTGAAATTCGCCAAAAAAGCAAGTAGATCATTTGAACTGGATGTCGCAACATGAAACGCCAACCATATGTTAAATTTTTGATCTTTTGATATGGAAGTTAAAAGAGGAATTCATATGATTGTAGGCCAATTAATCTGTCAACAAGCATAAAAAAGTGATGTCTTCTATCAGATTCCAGGGAGGGGAAAGAAAGCCCACCTTTTATGTTAGGAAAAAATAAAAACGTATAGATTCAGCCATAAATCAACGAAAAGTTAAAGCTCAGTAAGAAATTTACAAAAACATTTTATCCTCAACACAAACCTCGACTAAGAATAATTTTCCCGTGACCTAGAAAAATGGGAAATAAATGTTATTCATCGCCATATTCGTCCAAATTTCTCAAAGCCAACGTAAAAACATCACTACGAAGCTAATAACTTTTGCTCCATTATGTGGCGATTGTCAAGTTCCAATCCGTTTACCGCAAAAATGAAACGGGATCATATCCAATTGTGGCTGGAATAGCTCGCAAAATCAAACCATTGGACCTAGTTTACTGTCCCCAATCGTTTCCCTTGCTTCTGTTGAAACATAACGGTTTCATGTTCTTTCACTGATTGGCTATTCCTCTCTGTTTGTCTCTCCTTTGCAAATTCGGTCTCAATTAGTTCACAAGATTGAATCGCCAGATCATTAAAAAAAAAGGCATAAAACAAGAAATATAAATACATTTACCTTATAATAGCTCCATTCAGTCTTATCCTCAACTTTGTATGAGAGAGGATTGTCACTGCAAAATGCAAGTTTTGCTGAAGAGAGATACAAAACTCCCATAACAGGCCCAGCAGAAGTAGACAAATAGCAAGCATAAGAATTCTTAAGTTCTTCCTCTGGAAGTGTCTCGAAAGTCTGTCTGAAAATTTTCTCATAGCCACCTTCGGCTAAGACTTTGGTACCCTGAGCAATTCTTCCCATTGCGGCATCAGCAATACTAGGTCCCGTTTTCACTGGAAAATGAAAAGAATGAGAATCACCAATTCACAGATATAATGGAAACATCTCAGCATTTTCACATTCACAAGTGGATGAAAGCACAGACAAGAAAAATGAATGCTGGACCTCCAGTAAGGGCAAAGATGAAAAGATGATTTTAGGTACCAGTCTCATGGTATTTGTGACAACAAAACTGCGCCCAAAGCAAAAGATGACAGAAATGGACCAGAAAAGCAATGATAACTCATCCAACATGGAGAAACTGAAAGATGTGCGAAAGAAAGATAGGGGAAACATTGTAAAGACTGAGTTCAGCTGAAAATCAGGGATGAATTTCCCCTAAAACCGAGTCCATTTCGGATATGATAACTACAACTAAAACCGAGTCTAGCGATTTGGAAGGGAAAGCAACCTATTTCCCGAGACAGTGAATATGAAAAGTTTTCCCAAAAGGAAATCAATCCAAATCTCAACTGTTTGTATCTATACCACCAAAGCGTACGTTAGGAACACTATTCTCGCACTCGGACTAGGGTCCAAAATAGACATGAGCATATGCCTGATAAACCTTCACCGCTAGGTAAAATATGACAAAGATAACATATACTTTCTGAAATAGTCTGAAGAGACTTCTCATTACTCTTTCAACCACAAGGGTGCCTAACTTGTATTACCAATTAGTTCTCAATTGGACTCATTGCATAAAGATGATCTAAATGGGGCCGAACAGCCCTTCACAAACTCAGAAAGTAATAGCAAACAGTGAATCAATGTAGTACTCCAACTCAGAAGAAGCTTGCTGTAATTACCGCAACTAGATACCCTAAAATAAGCTTTTCACTTCATTTGGCAATACCAATCATGCGATAAATAAGCTAACTATATGTCTTGTTTTCCAAAAATCTAGCATCGGAACATCTCTTCATTACCCCTCTGTTTCTGTCTATTTACTTCTTCACATTATGCCCTGTACTAATCAGAGGTTAAGCTCACAAAAACATGAAATTACAGAGGTGGTCATGATCTACTTAAAAGACAGGGCGAATGGTTACTTAAAAACAGTGGAATTGAATGAACTGATCAAGCACTGAAGGGAGAAACTTATAGCTCCTGCTTGCTGCATGGTTACAAACGCAGAATGTGCTTTGAATATAGTCATGCCCATTAGAATTTGAATTTCAATTACTCTAGGAAGTGTGCAGTAAGACAATGGGAGATTTTTCCGTATCTAGAGTACCAATGCTTAGTTCATGGACCTGACCAAGAGCTCATCAGTATCAGCCATTTACCATACCCATTCCTTCGTTCGCTACCCAGAACAATTTCTGATCGTATTACATACCCAAAGGTTCCTTTCAAAAAAATGTAGAAAAATGAATGTCACTCTTTTTAATTACTAAGTAGGCAATATCAAGAATCTTCGGTCCCACATAAACAACTCCCTTTCTTCCTTCCAAACACAAAAATCTCCCACCACCGTCAGCGATCACCACTGCTCACAAATTATTTCCATTTTGTTATCCCCCTGATATAAGAGAAATCAATAATAGGAATTATCACTGGAATGAGCGTTGCGCTGCAATTGATGCCGAGAGATGCTTGGAGACAGATTGGAGAGAACCATAAGACGAGTTTAAGAGCAAAAAACCAATAAACGTATTGAGATCTTACAGTGCTGCCACACGTTTCCCGCCAAATCCTCCGCCTGTTTTGTAGCTTCTACAACCTTCTTCCCGAAACTCCCAAGAGCATCACGCACAGAATCCATCGTACCTAACCATCAAATACCAGAGGGAAAGAAAAATTGAGAATCATCCACTAGCAATCAGAAAGCTACCCTGGTCTTCATCCTCGGAGCAGACAACCTGAAAAGGGATCCATTGAAGGAAACGGCCGCAGAAAGAAATGTAAAACACAAATCAAAAAGCAGCTATTCATCAACTCACGCTTGGACGACGACGCGGGGGCGGGGGATGAGATAACATAGGCGTTGGGAGTGTCTTGTCGCCCTGGGGCTTCCGCCGCCGCGGACCTCGCGGAATCGCGGCCAGCGTCGGGCGCCTCGGGCGCCGCGGAGATGGGAGGCACCTCCAAGTCTTGGGGATCCAGCTTTGGGTAGAGAGGTGTGGCGGAGGACCCCCGTTCGCCATCAGATTTCACCTTCTCAGGCTGATCGGCCGACGCCTGATCCATGATTCGCCGACCGGAGAACAGCTAACCTCCAGGAGGATGTCAACACGCGGCGACGGCGGCGGCTACGGAGGCGATGATCGACCCCTTCCACTCCAGAAATCGGGGATCTCCTCGCTACCACCCTGCACGCCACCGCCCTTCAGGCCTCCGTACCTCTCCCAGGTGACGCTATGGGGAGCGTCAGGCTCTCCTATTTAAGAGCACTCTTAAATCCTACGGTTTTATATTCCTTTCATTAATAAATTAGCGACGAAGTATTTTCAACGGATGGATCCTCGGCCACGTCTCCAAAATCTCATCCCCCCCCTTCTCTTCCCTCTTTGAAGTTGTAGGTGGGCCGGGCCATAAACTTTACTGGTCATTTTTATAACAAAACTACAGTAAGACCCACCCCGGCGCCCCATTAGAGTATATACCCCTCAAAAATGTATAATTGCGATGCCACATTTTATGGGTCCATTAATAATTAACAATTTTATTGGGAAGAAATGAGATCCGGTCAACTCCTCGTATTTTTCCATAAAATAAAGGGCTCCCATATTTACCATGACACCCAATGCTTTGCTCTAACTTATTATATCAATTTTCCAGAAAAATTTCAAAATTATAAAAATAGACGGAGTGCATCCGAAAGAATTTTTGCAGTAAAACCCCTAGGAAAGTGCAAATTGTCGTATTGGGCGGGGTTTGTTGATGATCTATCTGTATGACAAAAGACAGAATATTATTCTATTATTAATAAAAATGGAAAATTATTTTTTTATAAACTCCGAGAAGGTATCTGGCATGAACGTCAGTGTGTGAAATTTAAGTGGAATTTATTTATATAGACGAATAAAATAAAAAAAGGTAGAATATTAATTATTTAAGAATATGAGAAAGAGCGGTGGGTCCCACTTGCGGTCAAATCTTCCTTCTCCGGCGCACCCGCCACAGCCCGTAGGGTTTCCGTAAAGAAGTCCTGCACGGCCCCGCCTTCCTCTTCTCTCTGCGCCTCCGATCGCGTGCTGCTTCCTGCGCCATGGCGGCGAGCAAGGAGTTCGTCGGCCGGAGCAACGTCCGAGTCGTGGTGATCGGCGATGAGGACACGGGCAAGTCCAGCCTCATCGTGTCCGTCGCCACGGAGTGCTTCCCAGAGAACGTCCCGGAGGCCATGCCACCTACCCGCCTCCCCGCGGACTACTATCCGGATCGCGTTCCGATTACCATCATCGACACGTCCTCCAGGTCTCACTGCTCCTGTTCCGGTGCCGGCTCCCTTTTGTACCTGAGATCGGGCTTCGTCTTCCCGAATGTTTCTGGATGAAAATTGTGGATTCCTTTTTTGCTGGTAGGGAGGAACATCGAGGGAGGCTTGTCGCGGAATGCCAGCAGGCGGACGCCATTGTGCTGACGTACGCCTGCGACCGCCCGTCTACACTCGAGAGGCTTAGCAGCTACTGGCTTCCGGAGCTCCGTCGTTTAGACGTATCTACTTCTTTACTCTTTTTTGGAGACCTTATTCCCTATTCTTTTTAAAGACGTGTCGTCGATGATGTGTTCTCTCTTTCTGTCATTTGGCAGATAAAAGTCCCAGTGATTTTGGTTGGGTGTAAGCTGGATCTACGTGATGATTTGCAGTTCAGCCTCGAACAGTTGATGTCCCCCATTATGCAGAATTTCCGGGAGATTGAAACATGTGTTGAGTGCTCGGCTCTGAAGCAAATCCAGGTATCTATAGATGCTTTGCTCGCTAGTTTGCTTTGCCCAGTTGCCAGTGTCTATAAAAATTCAACGTATGGAGTAGAATGTAAATAAAATGTGCGTCTACAAGATACGTATAGATGTACGTAGAAAACATTGGAGCAATATCTTTCAAATACGCTGAAACTCGAAGCAAATGCTTGAATTTGCTTTTTCAGAAACACTACTTCTCCTGGACATTTGGGAAACTCAACTCAGCATTGGAGCTTTATGTTTCTTAAGGAACACAAAGCAAAGCGGCTCATTGAAGCTGCTACACTTGAGTGCTCTTATGGACATTTACAAAGCGGGGCATGCTGGATTTTCTAAACTTTGTTAATGATCACGTGTGTTTTTGAAATGGAAACCATTTTTTGACCTATAGCTTTCATTTAATCTTTATTCTTTCTTCAGGTTTTGTGTTCTTGACCTCTCTTATTTTGGCATGCATGTTGTTCCCATGGATTGTTTCCGTATACCATGGATTACTTTCTTGAGTCCTCTGGATCTGTTCAGATTGCTTTCTCGAGTCCGAACGAACGTGGACTCCCGTTAAAATTTTCCATTGGATAAAACATAGTAGGTATTGATGAAAATGGTGGCGGAGGTGGGGGGTCGGAGGTGTTGAGCTTTCTCTGAGAAACTTGCTGTGTGAGACAAGCCTGGTTGTGATTTTTCAATCTGAAGCTAAAAGGCGCACGACTCAGTGGATATCTTATTTGTCACAGAGGAATATTCAGACGGGAGCTTCTGTGACCAAATGAAGGTCTTCATTATGACCTTTTCTTAATCTTTAAGTAATTCCTCACATATGCTTCTTAAACCTTTACATATGGTGGAGTTCCTTCACATGTTTCTTCTGAAAACCTGAATGAGTGGTACTGTTGTAACCAATTCAGGGACGGGAGCAGTGATTGCTTCTTTACAATTCTTAATAATTTAAGGAAAGTAGGAGAAGCTGCGCGTTGAATGACACTTCCACCTGCCAGAACGTAGTTATGAGCAGATCCTGATGAACAGATACAGTTTAATAGAGTATCTATCTGCATTCATCCATACTATATTGTTTACTTTATATTATGAAGACCTTTTAGATCACATCAAGGTATGCATTTTGGGATCAAAGCGTGCTGATTGGGTTCGAGTTCATTTGACTGCTACTAGACAAACCAGCTTCTCAAGATTTCCTTGATACCTGTTTGGATTGATCAAGTCTCGTAGATAATTCTCTAGGAAGAAGCGATTCCTTTCAATGGGAGTTTATAATATATGTTGATATTCCTTTCGTCTCCATTCCTTAAGGGCTATCTTTTGTCGTTTTTCCCTTTTCTACTCTGTTAGGTTTCTATTTTTATAATCTCATTAGTTGCTATTTTTAGGTACCAGAGGTTTTTTATTATGCTCAGAAGGCAGTCCTACACCCAACTGCCCCCTTATTTGATCAAGAAACTCAGTCCTTGAAACCGCGATGTATTAGAGCTTTGAAAAGGATATTTATTCTTTGTGATCTTGACAGAGATGGAGCTCTTAGTGATTCAGAATTAAATGAGTTTCAGGTGCCGTTCCTTCTACTCTATTAATCCTTGTTATTCTTTGCTATATCTTAAATGCAGTCACGCTTGAAGGTTCATAAGTACCTATATTCCAGTGTATGGATTTACTGAACCGCTTTTGTTTTGCAACGCTGCTGTGCAGGTTAGATGTTTCAATGCCCCACTTCAGCCTGATGAAGTAGTGGGTGTCAAGAAGGTCGTACAAGAGAAAATGCCTGAGGGAGTAAATGATCGTGGTTTAACGTTAACCGGATTTCTTTTTCTACATGCTCTTTTTATAGAGAAAGGGCGCCTTGAGACAACATGGACAGTCCTGAGAAAATTTGGATATGATAATGATATTAAGCTCAGAGATGATCTACTTCCACTTTCTTTTAAACGGGCTCCTGATCAGGTATTCATTTTGATTTTGGCAAGTTATTGCTGCATTAGATATCTTTACATTTCATTAGTTTCTTATCCAGTCAGGCTGCATCTGTTATGGCAAAAAGATTGGCCATGACCTGGAGAATTTCCTGCTCTCTGTTATTTGTAGATGGAAACTAGAAATGCTATTACCTTCGGATAATCTTATGAATATCAGTTTCAAGGGAAGTGCAGGCTAATTATACCATCTTATCATGCATAGACTTTGTTAGTTCAGTCATTTAGAGAAAAGCCTAAGCATTAGTGTTGAGTATGCTTGCGAAAATTGTATAATGGTTCTTCAATTATCTTCCTGGTTATGTCTCTCAGATTGCTGCCAAATTATGGATACAGTCCGAATACCTCGTGCAAGAAACTGATTTTAAATGTCACCCGATTTTATCATTAAGAATATAGGACTTTTGGTTCACATTACTTTTTTGATGATCTCTGCAGACTAGTTTTCGCTAAGGTACAACTAAAATGTAGCAATTACCTATCTGCTACTAATAATTTTGTATGGGTACTTACGTGTGAAATTGGGGCAGAGTAGTATAAAATAATTTTATCGGATGGTTTGACTGTGTTACAGTCAATTAATATAGCAACGGAACTACTTGGGATAAATGTAAAACGTAGATGTGTTTTCTTTCCGTTATGATTTTACTTCGATTTTATGTAATTTCTTTTATGAATGTCCCCTACTTTTTCCATGACTGGGCTGATGTGAAGATTATCTTAATACAGGTTAGTATCCATTAATCTTTCCTGAAAATAAAAAACAAATCCAGGAAATTGGCTCCGTACAGAAGTCATGCCTGTGCAGTCATATCTTAGTTTTTTTGGATCGCTCAGGGCGTTAGGTGTATATCGAATCTCTTCTATGCATCTTTTTTCACCTTTTGGTTTTGTAGATTTTCAGTGGGAATCATCTATCTGATATTTTTGACACATGTCCGAGTAAATCAGTTTTTTTATTACTCTGGCTGTATAATGATATATCTGCATGTGTAATGGTGTTTGTTTTGCATTAAGCATGATTGTTACCCATGGAAATTTATTCTGATTTGATTCTAGAAGTAAATTTTCTCGTGTAGAGTGTGGAGCTGACAAATGTAGCGGTGGAGTTTTTGAAAGGGATATTCTACATGTTCGATATTGATAATGTACGTGCTACTTTCTCCCTTCTATTATGGCTGTACTACTTTGGTCACTGATATTTTTGCTTTGGGAGTCTTATTTTCAGTTCATGCCAAGTAAATATAATGGAAAATTTTCTTCTATCTAAGTCCAATATCGTGATTTGTCATTTATGTTTCCTCTTTTTGTAACTGAATCAAGCATTGGAGTATCTCGAAGAAACTTTAATTTCTGGATGTTTATTTTTGCATTTCAACATTTGTTACAGTCCTGATCAGCTTATCTGGAATATGAGTTCCTTATATCCTTTGCATTGACTTTCTGGTGATGTTAACTATTTCGCCACTTTTATATTTGGCGTTCATAACAAGACATGGACACTTCTATGTGATCATGACTTAAACTTCTACCCCAAGCATACACAACGGAGCTGTAGAAAGAAAAGTGAAATCCAATCCACGAAATAATTTGATCTATGGACAGCATCGTTGCTGTAAAGGTCGTTATGCCAGAGGAATCATTACCGCATGACATAGAGGGGGGGAGGCCATAGCCATCTTTATTTCTCGGTAATGTTGAACTTTTTGGGACTTTCCTTTGAATGTGTGCGCCCAAGACCCACCTTGACACCCCATTTAATTTTAGGTTGCGGTATAATTTCTGTTGGATAAATTTGTGCCAAACACTATAGACATTTTACATCGGAGGGCATTTTATGTTTTATTCTAATTACATGCATGTAATTTCTTTCAGGATGGTGCGTTGTCACCTGCAGAACTGGATGATCTTTTTTCAACTGCACCAGAGAAGTAAGTATCATAAATTTCCAACTCTATGATGTTTTGCCACTTCATTTTGCTTGATAACATATTACTTGTGTGACGTCAATGGTTCAATGTGCATTATCTTTAATTCCTCCGCATCAATAAAGCAAGGTTAAGGCCTACATCTTCCCTCATTCTCTTGATTCCACTATTTTCCTTTAAATGCCCTACCTCCCATTTCCTTGTTTCCAATTTCCATGTTCTTTCTTTAATTATCTCCGCAAACAGTTGCTGCTCTTTAAACTACAGAAAACATCACGACTAGATTTAGTTAAATGCCCTACTTCCTTTCTGTGGTATTGATATTTTACTGACCCAAAATCTTTCTTGTGTGTATCATCCTTCTTATTTTTATCTTTATGTCAGTCTGTCCTTCATGATAGCTATGTTGAGAGTGCCAAACAGCTGAGTCTTCGAAATTATTTCTTGGGAATGACAGTCATTCTTGTTCTTTTAAAAATGCGGTAGAAGCAATTACCTTGTGGTACAGGACATTTTTCATGCTTTGGGGTATTTGCTTGTCTCCCAAAACGATTTTACTCTTTTAAAAGTCTGTATCCTTGTTCCAACTTTAGTTTTGTTTGCTTTTTATATGATTTGTCATTTGATGACAGCCCTTGGGCTGAGGGCCCCTGTAAGGATGCTGCTGAAAAGAATGTGCTGGGGGGATTGTCATTCGAAGGTTTTCTATCTCAGGTATTTAATTACCTAGTGTTTTGACATTGGCATCAATTCTGACTCTTAGTGTATTTATTCCCACTTATAAGTTTTTATTTAAATGAGATTCTGTGAATTCTGTTGTTATTTTTTTTTCAGGTAGCCTTGCTGCTATGTAATTTTTTGATTACTTTTCTGTGGAAAAAATTGAATATCTAAGAAAAATTTTGTTCCTGCAGTGGGCTCTCATGACGCTGCTGGATCCAGTTAGTAGTCTAGCTAACCTGATATACGTTGGATACACCGGTGATCCAGCTACTGCATTTTGTATAAACAGAAGAAGACGGACAGATAGGAAAAAGCAACAGTCACTGAGGGGTGTTTTCCAGTGCTTTGTATTTGGTTCCCAAAACGGTGGAAAGTCTATGTTGTTAAATTCATTGATTGGAAGGTGAGATAAATTTTTTCTCAATTTTATTCTAGAATGTTTGTGCCTTTGCAGTCCCTTTTACTAGTTTAAATTTTATGATGAGTCTAATGTTTACGTCGTCAATAGCCATATAGCGTTTGATTTTCGCTGAATGGTATGTACAGGCCGTTCTCAGATAAATATACACCAGCGACTCAACAACGTTTTGCGGCAAATATTATTGACTTGCCCAAAGTAAGTGTCGTAACTTAAGTCCCTATTGTAACCTTTGCACGGGCTTGCTGTGCATAAATGGAGTAGGAAACATTGATTCTCTTTTCCTTTTCTCTGCAATAATTCCATTTGATGCTAACAATTTGTCTGTGCTCTAATATCTTATTTGACGTATTACACTTACCGTGCATGAACTTTCCACAATGTTCTTGATATTTTGCGAAGTATTTTCTGAAGGAAACTATGCACTCATCATCCTTTGAGACCTTTAAAAGAAATTAGTCTTCCCATAGTTTCTGGAACTAAATAGTGAATATTTGTGGTAAATTGTTGTGCAATATTTCCTTTAGTTAGTTTTCATTTATAATGTTTTGGTGTTTTTCTCAAGCCTTTATTTCTGCTCGATTTATAATATAAATGGGGGGTGTCTTGGAGATGGTCCTGGTGACGACATCACAAAATTGACCGAAGTCTCTCTTATTGCTGCTGCTTTTATTGCTGCCATTGTTGTATTTCCTGAAATGCCTGTGGATAAATCCTCTACAACGTTTGCACCCTAGTTATTTTCTTACCAGATATTCTCTGCTGTAATTATACATGACAGTGCATTGGGAAGTACTAGCATTGGTAAAAAAAAAAAGGGGGGGGCTACAGAGAAGGGATTGGGTTGGTATAGTCTTCTCAAAGATCCGCCAATTTTGGATTGGGCTGCTTCTACTAGACGCCCCAACACTTCAAGAAGAGAGGTAGAGAAAGTTTAGGAACCTAATTTAATTGTTTCTCAAATTTTTAAAGCAACTTCCAGGAATCTCCAGAGGTAGAGACTTGAGAAGCACGAACTGGGAAGTGCAAACATATTTTAGCAGACTTTAAGTAGATAGCCCTAGCCTGTCAACTAGAACCGTGGGTTTTATTGTAAGTATTCTTTCCGGAACCGACTCTCTCTGTATCAAAGCCAAAATAATCTTCCAGGTAAAATGTCATTTAGAGTAGTCACGCCTTATCGCCATTCTGTTGCTTTTTCATTGCTCGGATTGAATCAGCATTTTTTGCGGGATAATGATCCATGAAGAAGAAAGTTACCTTTCTCTTGGTTCCCGTTATTATTTCCTTTGATTTGTGGGGCTTACTACGATTGAAGTCTGGTCGACATCTGTTCATTCATACTTCTGATTTCTTACCAAGGGAGAGAAGAAGACATTGATCATGCGAGAGATACCAGAAGAAGAAGTGAAAACGCTGCTCTCTATCAATGACTCCTTGGCACCGTGTGATGTTGCAATCTTTGTCTATGACAGGTATTCATGATCTCACGAATGTTTATTTTCATTCTCATTGTTTTGAATCTGACTGCTACATTTTCCCAAATGTTTCGTTCGTTTGGTTTTTGTAATTATTTTCGATTGAATTATAAATTGGATCTGAAAGTCAACAATGGCCGAACAGTGATTTTTTTAAAAAATTTTTTTTTGTGTTCATGCTGTTGGTAGGCTGATTATCCTTTCTTATTATTAGCACAGTAGCGTATGATATTCCACGCTCTATGAAAACCGCGCCGCCCCATCTCCCCTTGTGAAACTTGCTCCTGATTCCACGTGCAGCTCCGACGAGAAGTCATGGAAGAAGGCGGCGGAGTTGCTTGTGGACGTTGCGAACCATGCCGGGAGCCATGGATTCGAGGTTCCCTGCCTGGTCGTCTCGGCCAAAGATGACCTCGACCCATACCCCTCGGCCGTGCAGAGCTCGACGAGGGTACCGATCAGAGACGCCCTCCTTCTTCTCTCTGCTCTCAGTGGCGACTGAGACTCGCTGGAGCTGATATGATTGGGCCTTGTTCTTGGTGTAGGTTGCTCAGGATCTGGGCATAGAGATGCCCGTCCCTGTCAGCGCAAAGCTGGGGGAGCTCAGCAACGTGTTCCAGAGGATCGTCGGCGCCGCGCAGCAGCCGCATCTGGGCATCCCCGAGACCGAAGCGGGCAGATACCGGAAGCAGTGCCAGCTGGTCTTCAAGAGCTCCCTCATGGCCGTCTCCGGTATTTTTCCTCGTTTCCTCTTCTAAAAGAAATAAAAAATGCTCCCATATTAAACCCGCCATTTCCTTCAAGAAAAAAAAAATTTGAAAAAAAGTCTGCCCAGATGATCATTTCCTCAAAACAAAGCAAAACAAAAATCGAAAAAAAAAAACGTTGTTCTAAATCCGCTCATCTTCCTGCCGGATGATAAAATTGGGGCATATTCGATGCAAAATCGTCCTCTGACCAGATGATCCTGTCGCCCATGCAGTTGGCGCCGCCTTCGTCTTTGTGGGATTGGCGGCCTACAGGATCTACGCCGCCAGGAAGAGGGCCTCCGACTGAGCCCCCCACGGAGCTCCGCATTCGAGCTCGCCAGTTTTGGGATCGCAGCTCCTCATCTCCTTGCGAAGAGCCGTACGCAATCCTCACCCTCCCGGCCTCCTCCTCCTCGGATCGCCCCTGTATTTATTACATATCCTGGAAGGAAGCTCCTGAGAATAAGTGTGAAGGCGCCCCTGCTCGTAGGGGCCCGGCCGCCATGGGCGCCCACGCTGCATCGTGAGCCTGTGGAGAGCTCTGCGGGAGAGGAGGCGTCTCGAACGAGCTTCCAGCCTGCAGCACTGGGTACGCCCATTTTTACCCTGGACTTCGTTTTTTTTTCTCTCCGAGTCCCGCGGTGGCTTAAAGACTTTGATCTGGAGAACGATGCTGGTTGGCTTCTTGACGGTTCTAAGATTAGTCAACTGGGGGTGGACTTTTAGCAACTTGGATTCTTCCATCTCTGATCCTCGCCCGCTGCTTGACCCCCTGCCACCCATTTCTTGGGACCCCTCGTTGATGGGGGACATAAATAGGCAGAATATAATGCGAGTTCATTCATCATTCGAGATCTTGGTGGAGCTCTAGGATTGTAGCTGGAACCTGTTGACTTATGCACAGAGTCCACCACTGGGGCGGCTTTTTTTCCCTTTTTGTTTATAATTTCTGGGCACGATTGATGCCCAAGGCCGCAACCACAACAAAATGATATCTGGGGGCAGTTGGGCGAATGGGTGGATGGGGAGTAGGTGGGAGAGAGAGACGTAGGATGGGGTCTCCATCAAATCAGGTGGGCCCTCTTATGGAAGTTGTGAGACTGGAAAGATTTTCTGAAAGATCTCATACAACGTTTTCTTTCTAGACCTATTTTCCATGGTAGGACTTTTCAATTTCTTATCATTCGGCTGACTTAGCGGACCAGTGATCTCTATCCTCTCTCTCTCTCTCTCTCTCTCTCTCTCTCTCTCTCTCTCTCTCTCTCTCTCTCTCTCGCTCTCTCTCTCTCTCTATCTCTCTCTCTCTCTATATATCTCTATCTCTATCTCTCTCTATCTCTCTCTCTCTCTCCCTCTCTCTCTCTATCTCTATCTCTATCTCTCTCTCTCTCTCTCTCTCTCTCTCTCTCTCTCTCTCTCTATCTCTCTCTCTCTCTCTCTCTCTCTCTCTCTCTCTCTCTCTCTCTCCAGCTGCTCCTCTTCTTCCCATCTTAAGTGACGTCCACCGGCTACTCCACAGCATCCCACATCAGGGCCACACGTACCAAGAAGAGGAATAATGGAGCCCCAGTTTCCCCACAGAATCCAGCTTCTCATCGCTGAAGAAAATGCATGACATTCGACCTAATCTCCATACATAATAATGCATCCATTTCTAAACTTCAAGACGAAGCCAAAAAAAATAAAATAACAAGTAACATTCTCTTTGGTTCTAACTTATATTTTCTCCAAGACAACGGTGGCCGACTCAATACATTTATTCATCCCACAAAAAGTTAGATGCGGTGTGCCCATGCTCACCTACGAGATGGGCAGCAATTATTGTTGGAAACTATAATATTAAATTATTACGCGGCAGGTTTGCTCTTAAAGAAATTGCCAATTTGGGAAAAAAAAAGTAAATGCGAAAATATCAGAGATTGGAATACACGACCAGACCACTCTGAGCATCCATATTATCCACAAGATTGCATCTTATTAATCCACTTAAACTGGGGGATCTCGAGATGAGCGTCTCAGATAATGGCTGGGTGCATCTTCGAGTGTGGCTCTGAAATAATTCCCCTTTTTTTCTTCCTCAAATATTATTTCCATGGCTGCGGCGGATTTTTTTATTTTTTATTTTTATATTTTTATTTGTAAGGGGGGCGACTTTGCCTCGGAGACCTAGTCAGAGCATCACCAATTAGACTAGACTGGAGTAGCTAGCCCCGGTTGATCAATCATGGGACGATCCGATTCTGGGTCTTCCGAAAAAGTGAAGAATACTGCAATTAATTAGCACAGAAAAATGACGTGAAAATGATAGTTAATGCTTTTAAAGGGAAATCAACGATGGGAAAATGATTGCCCAACTGCTCCGATCCCGCGAGAGGGGGCCCGCTTGGTCGTCACCTAGCCGTTGGCCACTGATAGCCCCGATATTGTGTTCTTTTTTCTTTTTCTCGGCATTTTATTATTACGTAATTATTCTTCCTCGGCGGCGGCGGCGGGTGCGGCGGAGACTGGCGGCGCCGCCGGGAGAGGGGGGGGGTGGGGGGTGGGACGGGAGTTGATCTTCCCTAGGTTAAGGTGGCGGAATCGTCCCCAATTCGGAAAGCTTTGACTTGTCAACGGCGTGGCTCCGTGGGCTTGCATGCGTATGTGGTGTATCAGCTGCTGCACGTGAAACATGCTTTCCTTATGGATTACGGCACGTAGAGAATGGTTTTTTTCGAAAAACCCCCTGGTTTGGGTCGTCACGCGGATAGGGGCGTCCTGGAGAATAAAATTGGTGTGGGGTTTAAATGGGAATAGCGACGGCGGGAGAGCCGACCCCCACGGGTGGGGCTGAATGGGGCTGGAGAGGATGGGTTAAATCGTTCAGATTTAATTTGATGGTGTAGCTGGGGATTTTTCCTATCTTTCTGGTAAGGAGGAGCACGACGAAGAAGAGGCGACTCAGAGGAAGTACACGAGATCCTGCAGGTCCTCCCATAGCTCGGGGATCTCCTCGGCGGCGGTGGCGGCGGCGGCGGCGGCAGCGGCAGCGGGGTGGGTCCAGTGCTGCTGCTGCTGCTGCTTCAGGAGCTGGTGGTCAAGGGAGCTGGCTGGGGAGGAGGAGGTGGGCGGGCCTGCCGGAGACTCCGCCGTGAAGGGGAAGTTGAGCTTCGCGCGGGCGCCGCGGAAGGTGATGGCGGCGACGTCGTAGGCGCGAGCGGCGGCCTCCGCCGTGTCGAAGGTGCCGAGCCACACCCGCACCGCCCTCCGGGGGTCTCTTATCTCCGCCGCCCACTTCCCCCACGGCCGCTGCCGCACCCCCCGGAATTGCTTCTTATTCCGGCGCCGACCCTTCCGCCGATTGTTGCTGCACCCTCCTCCACCGCGGGGCTCCGCCACCGCCGCCGGGGCGCCCGCGCCGGTGGGCTCCCCTGAGTCGCCAGCGGCGAAGAAGTCGCACCCGAGGCAGCCCTCGATACGGCAGAACTGGCAGCCGCCAGAGTCGGGCGGCGCGCAGGCGAACGCCGTCGCGACCGGGACCTGTTCATGCGACCCGAGGCCGGAAAGTACGTGGATGAGGGCCGACACCATGATGAAGTTCTCCCGTTCCCGCGCGCAGGGCGTGAGGAGCCCCGCCGGCGACGGCGGCGGCGACAGCGGCGACGGCGACGGCGGCGGCGGCGACAGCGGCGGCGGCGGCGGCGGCGGCGGCGGCGGCGGCTCCTCGTCCCTCGCTCTCGCGCTGTAAGGCTCTCCGAAGGACATCAGCCTGTCTCCCACCTGCAGGAAGGAGACATCCCCTTGCGGCTGCACCATCGCCGTATTCTCTGTGCGGCAGAGAGAGAGAGAGAGAGAGAGAGAGAGGAAGAAAGAGGATGAAGGAGAGTGTGGAGTGTGCTGGGAGTGGTGATCGTCTGGTGACTCGCTGAATCGAGTCGTCGAACACAGACGACGCGGCTATATATAGCCAGGTGCTTACGTGGCCGCCAGCTGGGACCCTTGGGGCCGACGCGGAGTTAAAGCGGATCGGATTCGGGCGTGGACGTGGGTAAACACGCGGACCACGTGTTGAAATTGCCTGTCTCCAACACGATGATATAGTTGCTCGTGGACCATTCATGTGCGGCGCTGAGCTCTGGGCCCCGCAGTGGAGCGTTTGACTGGACACCGGCCACGACAGCGACGGCGCGGCGGCGCGACGAGACCAGAGGGGCTGATAGTCCCGCCGTGCGACGCCTGGACAGCTCCCCAGCCGGCGGTTGGGAGTCCAATCGCGCAATAAAAAATTCATTCCACAAAGTACCTTCTGTCGTAAATTCCGACGGGAATTTTTTTAAATATCCGAGCCCAGAGACCGGCGTAGAGCAGCCGCAAGCTGGATTTTTCAAGTCTCCTGATCCTCTTTATCCCATCGAACGGTTCTTATTGACTTTTTATCGGAGGGAAGAAGAGACCGTGCCGCCGCCATATGACCGCTATAACATAATCACCCCGCTCGCTAGCAGAGAGCTTGGACCGCTGGCTCCTCCTGAGCGCGCCCACCGGCCGCGCTAGCCAAGAAGTATCAAAGCGTTGCCCCCTCTATTTATTCCTTTACTGGTTCATTCCTGCGCTGGCTTCCAATCCACGCTATGAAATTCCTGCGAGCGCCTCAAAATAATCCGGCTGCTTATTCAGTCCGGCTCGCGGTTTCGCGTGCTGCTTGCCACTGGACATGGCGCCATTTTCAAAGCTGTTTCTTTTTTTCTTTCTTTTTTTTCCTTGTTCGTCCTGGTCGGCCCTTGGGTTCCATGAAAAGTGTGGGAAGCAATGGGTATGATCAGGGTAAACAGTTCCATCGGGCCCCTCTACGGCCATTGCTTGAGCTCGCTGATGCCCGCCTCAGAGCATTTACTTCCCTGGTTTGTGCGCCGGGCCGGTCGTCGTCTCTCCGCCCAATATCCTCCAGTTTCTTGGTCTTTCCGTCACCTTTTGGTAGGTTCGGTTGCGTTATTTTTTTCTCGTAGAATATCATTATAGCGTACCCACCCGTATTCTTGTGGTCGTCATGGGTTCAAAATCAGAGAATTATCTTCGTTTGAAGCCTCTCCCACTAGGCATTTGACTCTTCCTTGCCCAGCTGTTGACTTTCTCGGTGCTCACCGTTCCTGGGAGGTAGGCGTCCACTGTAATGGGGGGTGGGTTCCGTATGCAGGCTTCCGATAAGACACCGGGATGGAGAGTACGGTGAGAAGGGCCCAGTCTGGTCCACAGAGCTATTTAATCCTTGAAAGAGAAAGAGAGAGGGAAAGGGATCGATCCCTTGACTTGGGGAGGCCTCGCTGTGCCCTTTTGTCGCCTCTCGGGATTTCCTTGTACTGCATGGGCAGACGGAACGAGGGAAAGAGACCCCCACACAGAGGGCGCCATGGCATGCAGGATGGGCCGATTCCCGGTCCGAGTTGCGGTTGGAAGTCCCCATCCGATTTTAGTTGGGAACTTCAATCACCTCCCTTGTCACTGACAGTGAGAGGAAGAACAATGCATCCGTATATAATATTCAGCATGGCCAACTTGCATGCCACCATTGGAAGGCTCCAAAAATATGTCATAAGGAGCCCTACTGGCTCTACTGTAAAATGGGACCGTCGATCTACCCACAAGACGGCCTACGCGTGTCCTCGGACGTATGTGAATAAGTGGTAGTGGGAAGTATCATCGGCACTATCGATCCAGTGATGCGTTCCAGATGCTGTGACACCGCTTGATAGCGCCTACCGTCTGGTTTCCGTCAAGGAGACGGATTAGTTCGCCCTTGCGTGAAGCTATCTTTCGGAGACTTGGAAAAGATGGTAGCTGTCGTAGCGGAGGTCCGGGGGGAGGCGGCACTGAAGCCCTTTGGCACGCCGCTTCTCTCCATGGCTGTCTTATTTGCGCCTGCGGCGAGTAGCCAGCGGCGGTTTTCCTCGGTGGGAAGAGCGGGGATACCCCTCCTCCCTCTACAAAGGAATGCAGATATGAGTTGCGGTTCATTCGGACATCTTCTTCCCTTATTCGCACGTCTCCATGCTCCTCGCGGCGGCCTTAGTCGCGTCATGAACCGTCCCCTCGAGATAGTAAGCCCAGCATCCTTGCACAGTAATCACGTCGTCGGGCATGAAGATCCAATCGTCCCTCCGGAACAGCGTCTGCACTGTGCGCAACCTGGTTCCCGACGGATGTCAACTTGCTCAAGTAGGGGCGGCGCCAACGTAAGCAACTCTCATCAGATCAGGGTCTCCTAGTCTTCCTCCAGCCATTGGGATCTAATTTTCATCACGGTTTTTGCCCACGCAATGGTACTGATATTATTAATATGATAGACAGAAACCCTCATCAAATCAATATGTGCTGGCCGAGATGCTCCTCACCGACCCAAGGAAGCGCGACTGAGGAAGGGCTCACCCTACTTCGTCACTGTAGCGCTTCGGCTCAGCTAGGGCCCGAAGGAAAGCAGAGTAGATGGGTCACTGGCCGGCTGAAAGGGTGGGGAGAGCTGCCAAACTGGAGAAGGGACCGATGGCAGGGGAAGAAGGTAGAGAGCCAGCGTTGATGGGAGCAGCTAGGAAGTTATTTAAAACGTTATAGGGGACTGTTGCGGAAGGATCGATGAGGCAGGGCTTGATTCGCTAGGGGAGGCTCATATGTCTACGTCCCCGTCTCTGTTTGCAACCCTCGTGGATGCAAAACTAACCATAATTTTCTCTGCGGTGCTCATCTTCTCTGAATGTGATTTTCTAGCTGTTTGAACTCGTCTGGGTCCACCATGCCTCGCTTCACCCTCCAAGCATGAACATGCCCATGAATGATCGTCTTGTTGAGACGATTTTTCTGATACCGCTGAACTTTATCAATTTAAATCATTACGCAATTAGGTACATACACAAGACAAACGATAGACGCACGGAAATCGAACGCATTGCTGCGAGCAAATCTAAAAATAGTAAGCATGATTATCGAATCAATAAACGCGATGGTGGTGGGCCTCACATGTTTTCAACTCGAGATCCTCTACGTTTGTTTCTCTAAGGAAGGCTTTTAGACGCTTGACACTGCTCGCCACCCATCGGCCTTTCTTTGGATTTTTCGAGCCTAAATGAACGTTTCTTCCGCTGAATAGGGTGAACCTATGAATGAAATGTGCTTCTACACTTGCCTTTTTTGGGGGGGTTGGGTGGGTCTACGCAAGGAAACGAGGCAGCTAGCACATGACGCAGCAGCTCTTCTCGGTTTATCCTCGTCTCTCTCGCTCTCGCTCTCTCTCTCTCTCTCGGACGCTCAATATTACCCGAGATTAGTCTCGGGTAGTGTCTCTAATCTTCTCCGATTCCCCTTCCACAGTCGGCAGAAAAAAAAAAAGACGGCGGAGGGAACGCAGCCCGAGGGAAATCTTTTATGGGAAACAGCAGGGAGACCGACACGCGGGTGGGGCTACGGCGCCAGGTGGAGGTCAACGAGACCCTTCCTTCGGAAGAGCGTTTCAAGCACTTCCCAGACGGAGACAAAACAAGTAGCTGGACCGGACGGCTCCCACCTGCCCCCGCCCCGTTGTGGAACGATCCACGGATTCATGCCGCGCAGCGGCCAATCAGAAGCGGAGACGTGTATTTTTTTTTATTTAAAAAAGCACCCGATGTAGTGAGCGCCAGTGACTCCGCCTTTTTGCTGGCCCGCGGTCGTAGGCGCGTGGGGGGCAGCCGCGGGTTTCGAGAGGGATCTCGATGTGGGCCCCAGGGCGGCCCTCATGATATTTCATAGGGGACCGTTGTGGGCCCCGCCGTCTGGGCACATCCAAGACAGCCAACCAGTCGAATCGAGGAAGAAGAAGAAGAAGAATCAACGCCCTTTCCACCTTCCTTCCTGCCCATCCACTACTAGCAGCTGCCTGCTGGACGAGACGGGCGCATGGATATCTCTCTCTCTCTCTCTCTCTCTCTCTCTCATCAGCTGACGTCTCCGACCGGCTCCATCTCCTCCTCCTCCATCTTCATCTTCCGCCTCTCTTTCTGTCTTCCGGTGGAAAAAAAGGGCCATGCCGAGGGGGCTCCTCACTCTTCGCCTTCCGAGTCTGCTAGGGGAGCACCACCAGGTTTCAGCGAGAGAGAGAGAGAGAGAGAGAGAGAGAGAGAGGCTCACCGGAGCGGATGTCTTCTCCGACCTTGCCTCTGTTCCTCATCTGCTTCCCGATCATGGCGCATATCAGGACCCACCAGTAGACGTGGAAGATGAGCAGGGTGATGAGCATGGCGTTGAAGCTGTAGTACATCGGGGTGAAGTGCTCCACCGTGGGCACGTCCTCGATCGTGTGGAGGCTGCGAGGGTCAGGAGGGCAGAAGCAACCTCAGAGAGAGTAGAGAGAGAGAGAGAGAGAGAGAGGAGAGAGAGAGAGAGACCTGGTCGCCCGGATGATCCAGAAGGGGAAGTAGACGAGCCGCAGGCAGAGCCACGAGAGGGAGAAGAGGGCGAAGCACACGCTCGCCCCCATCTCCTTCCCCGTGTACTTGAGCAGCTTCGCCGCTTCCAGGAACACGTCGCTCGTGTCGTGCAGAGCGAGAACGATGGTTCCGATCTCGAAGAACCTGCGCGCGCGCGCGTTCATCAAATTTCCAGCACCCAAAAACTAAATCTTTATCCTATAATCACAGGAGCCCATATCATATCTGCCGAAATTCCTCTTCTGCAATCCAATATTTTCTTCTTCTACTCTATTTTATTTTTTTTTGGGTTTTTACCTGGCAAAGTAGGAGTATCCGATCAAAGCAGTGGTCACGACGTGGTGGCACATCATCACGGAGAAGTCCTTCCTCCGGGTCTCCCACGCGAGCAGAGCAGCGATGCTGTAAATGTAAAATCCGCACTGGCACATGTAGAAAAGCTCCACCGAGAGCCTACAGATGATAGAACACGCAGCATCAGGATCCGTGCTAAGAAGAACAATCGGATCGCAAGCCGAAATGTTTAATTCAGATATATGTACGGCGTAAATATCAACGAATGCAGGTTAAAGGACACGGTCGAAGAAAAACCAGTTTGAAGTAAAGATTAATACGTCAGCTCTCGATTCGGCCATCCGTTGAAGTACTGTCTAATATCTGCAGTCCAATGATTCTGATCGATGATTGCGATAACCCAAAGTTGAGCGCTGACATAATAAGTGAGTTTCCACATCGACTCAGAGAACTTGGCAACTTTAACACGTTTAGTGGCGTCAGTCTTTATTGAAGCGGCTTTGTCCCAGAGCAACCTCATGGCTAAACGCTGAAACAAATATATGAACCCACAAAAAAAGACAAAGCTCAATAAAATTTTCTCAAAACTGAAACAGAAACTCCTCGATAAACGCAGATGACCAATAACAATTTTAAATTGTTTTTCTGAGACAATCATTGATACTTTCTCCTCAATAAAATTTTCTCAAAACTGAAACAGAAACTCCTCGATAAAGCCAGATGACCAATAAAAATTTTAAATTGTTTTTCTGAGACAATCATTGATACTTTCTCCTCGATAAGAAACCATAAAAGTCTCATGAGATGAATCATGGTCAATTAGTTAGATAAAAACACAACATCTTTCTAATGTTCTGAGAGAGGCTCAGCAAATCCATCTAGGCACAATTTGGCCAAGCACTACATAAGTGGCTCTCAGGTGCCTCTCAGGTCATGACTGGTACTCCTAAAATGCTTTCTGACTTGGCCTTGAACTCTTGACAAGGCGAAGCTACTGCATGTATAAATCAAAAGGCATTCTTTGGCGAGAAAAGTAGTGCTAAGTGTGTTAAGTTGAGTCATATTTGTCCAGTATGCAGCCTTTAGTTTCTGATACCAAGTAAAAAAACATTTCCCCTATGAGAAAATGCACTCTAACGAATGAGATCCTTGGACCATTCCTTTTCTGAATTCTATTTTATTGGCTTCAATGACTGCTACAACAAGTTTATCTGGATTTAGTTCTTGAAACCCATCAAAGAAAGTAGCTAATGATGTCTCAATGTTTTGAAAAATGAAGGAAAATCAGTTTGAACGGGGCATCAAAGTGCTATTTGTCCAAGTGCAGGAGAATTCCATTAAAAGCATCCAATCCTGTAAGCTTTATAAAAAAATCAAACGCCATCTAAGGTTTCATCATCCTAGTCTTTAGTTGGCTTTTTCTCATGTCTAGAGTTTTTCCAACTTGATCCTCGAGCTATTCGAAATAATTATTCTAGGCTTATCCCGCCCAAAAGGAATAAAAATATTTTCATTAAAAGAGGGAGAAAGAAAAGCTTCAAGATCATGGCAACTTTTACGGTCAGAATTTTCTTTTCATCCTTTGAACTCTGAACAGGGGGAGATTGTTCCCCTCATTCATCTTTCCACTGAGACAATTTCTTATACGTTGTTTAATTCCCTTTAGTCTAGTACTGCTATAGATCATGACACTTCTTGAAGACGATTCTGCAACCGACCATCAAAACTTTCATGGACAGGTTACCATCAATGTTGTTGAATAAAAGTCCACAGAAGAATTTGAAAAGAGAGAAATTAGGCATTACAAAGACCTTCATGAGAATAAAGCTGTCTCCAAGTTCGAAAAGGCTACTAGTGTCTGTCAGAGAAAAGTCAAAGAGAAGACAAGGAAATCGTGCAGAAAAGTCAACCAACTCGTGGCTTTAAGTAACACAGGCAGTGGCACATGTATGTGCATTTTATTTGCAGCACACAGTAGCCCAGGGGGAAATTTTGTGGACGGTTCTGAATCACCATGTGGGGAAAAAATTACACGTTGTCCTTGTTATTTCCTTTTGATTTGCTTTTCTCATCTTTCTGCCTGTCAAAATCGACGATAATTTATTGAACAAAACAGTGAGGTAGTCGGAGAAGAATAAAAGAAAACCACGACTTTCCTCATTCAATTCAGGGGCCGAATTCAGGACATTATGCTCCTCACACATCTTGCGGAAATCAATCTTTCTTGAGATTAATCCTTCTTCATGTATGGAAAATGAATATCAAATAATCGACTGGCTCGACTTTTCCCAGCAAACAAGGACCGGGCAACATTTGCCGTGTCAATCTCCGTAATCATAGTCCTCATATCTTTTGTATATGATGATGTTTTTCTTATCAATGGTAGTGCAACGTCCCACATAATCCAAGAAAGAGCGCACGTCACGATCACCAACGCTTCGATTAAAAATCAAATTATGGGCAGAGAAAATGGAAACAAGAAACTCAAACGTGAGACATCTCTTTCTTCTATGCGTCCTCTGTTACTGGGCCCCACCTTATATACGAAGGCGTCGAGCAGGAATCTCAGCAGCGCGAAGCCAATGGCGAAGCACACCGCAATCAGCAAGTGGCGCGGTTCTGGCACGGAGAAATCGCCGTCCCTTGTCCCCCCTTCCATCGTCACAAGAATCAGAAACCACGCGAGCCGCCTGTCCCACAGCTTCTACAATGAACCACGGCAAACCGCAGTCCCTACGCACGCACTGCCCCGGGGATCGACCAGACGAGAGACCTCATCCTCCCGGCAAACGCAACCACACAATGCCGACGGCAAGAAGAGGAGGCCGGCGGCAATGCCGGAAGCGTGTTTCGAGGAGGGACGAGGAGCACAGACGCTCATCCCAGCCCCGCACTCCCTTCTCCACCCCCCCCATATATTGTTTTGGAATTATTTCTTATAGACCCACAATATATTCCTCTTCTCCATTTCGGCTCTAATCGTCACTCATACCGCCCTAAACCCATCGGTTTGTCCATATTTTTAAATAATAAACTCTTGGAGGGCTATTAGAAAGTATATAAACTTTGATGGGTCCAAAGAGCGGTAAAATCTTGACTGCTCCCGCGGCGTGTCACGTGAGCTGGGCGGTAAAGGCCACCAATGCCCGATGCGGGCCCCACAAACGGCCCATCTACTGTCCACCGCCAAACGAGAGATCCCAAAGCTGCCACCTGTCATTAGATCCCAGATGCACGCTAGGGGAAGGAACTGATGGTGCGTACAATATTTAAAGAATTATATTCGTATTAATTGCAGTCGTATATTCAACGAATTTACTAGAGGAGTTTATTTTATACAGCATCTTTTTCATATATTGAATTTTTATTTCCGAGAAATAGGGCCGCATTTTTTATTAAATAAATAAGAAGTGCCCCCAAGAAGGAAGCTTCTATGAATGAATAGCGACCTGATTTTATCCTGAATTTAATAAAATAAAATTACATATAAGTCCTCTCTTTTTGACTACATTTTATATCGACGTTTAAAGATTTACAACACGCAATATTACTTTTATTTAATCATGTCCTTTTATTCCCGGTCCGGGCGGTCTGATCAACCCAGCCGGGTCTGACACGTCAGCACTGCGCACCACGTCACCGGCGGTTTTAACCACCCAACGGATAGATCGCCGGATTTATTTTTCTTTTTTCAGGTCGCCTCGATTTGCGTTCCCAACCGGTTCCCGTCATCGTCGTCCTCAGCGACTGACCGTCCTCAGCCCGCCATCATTACTGCGGCAGCTGGATTCCCGAGCTGCTCTGCAAATCGGCGCCTCCGCCGCTCCCTCCTTCCTTGATCTTAGGGAGAGGCTGTCTGGTAGGGTTCTCCAGCGGAGCTGCCGAAGGGGAGGAGGGAGAGGAGAGGGATGGCTGGTCTGACGTCTGGATCGGTGCTCAAGGCTGCGGGCCTCCTGGAGCAGATGAGGTTGCACATGGAAACCGACGCGGGGAAGGAGCTCACGAAGAAGATCGGTCTCGTGTATCAGCTCAATATCGCCCCCAAGGTTGATGAAACGGGTGTCCCCGTGGTTTATCTCCCTCTTCTTGGCCGTCTGGATGTTTATCTTTCTTTCCATGCGGATCCCCCTCGATTCCCTTTCTGAACATCCTCTGTTCGCATCTTCAGAAAATCGGACAGAACGAGGAGATCTACGTTGTCGACCTCAAGAAGGGGGAGGTCACCAAGGGTCTGTTGCTTGTCTACTCTATTATGTATTTCGAGTGACGCAGCTCTCCACTCATACGATCTGACTTTGATGCGATTTTCGTTCTCTTCCCCGTTCGATGCCATTGCACGCGGTGTGTGGGGATAATTTCACAGGGCCATATGAAGGGAAGCCTGATGTAACATTCTCCTTCGTCGACTCTGATTTCCTTGCGGTGGCCACTGGGAAATTGAATCCTCAGTTGGCTTTCCTTAGGTAGGCTCTGGCCGAATCTCAACTTCTCTCCCGTGTTTCGTGAATCCGTTCGCTTAATTCTTGTTACTATTTACCCTTAAACCTTGTTTCAGGGGTGCGATGAAGATCAAGGGCAGCATTACTGCTGCGCAGAAGTTCACCCCCGATATCTTCCCAAAGCCGTCAAAGCTTTGACGGGCAGGCGTTGCATTAGGATCAGCTATCTTTCTCCGTTAATTGCAAATAAGAAGCCATATTTACGTCTTAACAGAAGAAATCGTCTTCAGTGGTCAGACGGATAGAAAACTTGTGTGATAAGTTAGGTTTGGGGTGGAGAAATTCTATTGCCCAGAGCAAGAAATCTGTGTTTCTTCTGGGCTATCTGGATCAGATGGGTTCCTCGTTATTTATGACAGGGAGGCTCTCCTACAGGCTTGCACTGTTCTATCCTTTTAAAGTTCTGATAACCCCAGCCTCCTCAACGAAAAGGAAATATCGAGGAAATGAAGAGATGCTCTATTTCTGCCATCATTGTTCAACGTGCTATATAATCTGAATTTCTCTATGTTACCTTTTCTGGTATCTTTTTCATATTGTCATGAGATATTTGACGTCCGAATGATCCTCTTTGGTAGATTATCTTTGAAATATTGAACTTTCAGGGAGAACTCTTTCATGATGGTTCTCAGAATTGATGACTTTTACATACTATCGATGATCTTGAATTTCGATTCACCAATGGATGGAATGCACAGATCCCACATGCTATGGAACTGTTGACAGGTAGTGCGGTGGAATCTTGTTTTGCTTTAGCCTGGCTACTGAATTGTGGTTTATCTTTTCAATGTATGTGAAGGACAAACTTCTCTCATTCCCTCGCGGGATGATCCACTTTGTTTCCTTTATCAAGAAGGAAGATGATTAAATTGCTCATTTTCTTTCTCTGTATGTTTTAATTGAGACAAGGAAATGATTTTCATAGCTGACCATGGATTGCGCTTTCGTTTAAATTTGTTCTGTAAAATCCTATGGTTCCCCAATGGGGATTCTCAGTTTTATTGGCCATCTTTGGTTTCAAATGGCCCGGGAGACCCTTTCCTCTGGAAGCCATACTATTCCTTCAGCCATGAAGGAAATAAATCAGGATCGTGTTTCTTTATTTAGTACAGATTTTCTGACCGACCCCTAGGAATGGAGAGATTTGAACAGCTTCAAGAACTCTGTGTACCATATTTAATAGTTGGAGATTGTCATGACATCTTGTTCTAGTGCCTTTTTTTATCTTAAACCCTGTTTTTAAATCTCTGTGCAATAAGAGCATTAGTTTATTTAGTCGCTGTTTTCTCCTAGATTCTCATTTTCATGGATTCACATACACGAAGAAAACTAAGGAAATCGCCGAAAATTTGGTTCATTCTGTCTACATTCTGGTCACACTCTCAAGAAGTCAGGTTTGGACTTCCTTGAAGCTTGGAACAGAGATGGAATCCACATTCACCTCACAAGCAGTGTAAATTTAGAAATCAATGCAGGATTTGAGACCCAGGACAAGCACTAAGATTGGTAGTAGTCTTTGTGGTTGGACCCCAACCACATCACAACCACATTATTTATCATATTTTGAAGCTATATAAGTCACATGTAGGACGATTTGTATGAATAGTCGAATAGATCAAAGGAATCAAGTCTGATGATCATACAAAGGCAACATGGGTTCTAAAGATATCGGCTCTTGATCTCAAGATGGTCGATGACTTTTTTGAAATCGTTGAAGTTCTTCATAATGTTAGTGTACAGAGTCAAATGATGGACTAATGTAGGAGATTATCTTCATAGAAGAATGATGGTGGGATTTATGTATAGATTTAGTGGTAATATTTCTCAATCAAAGTCATTAAACTTGGACATTTCTCAGGTAGCTATTAATGAAAAGAAATTAACCACAATTTGCGTCAAGGAAGAAAAGAAGGTAGACCAAGGGAAGATTAGTAATTCATATATATATAATGAATGAGGTATTTGTTTATTTGCATAATGGGATGCCTATTTAAAAGCTCCAAAGTTATATAAATTTTCAACATCTATTTGGGAAAAAGTTTTTTCTTCATCTAGTCAATGATCACTTAAAAGGGCCTTCATGTTCTTCGAGCCACGCTTGAATGACATAGAGCTTTCTAGTTTGAGAAAAAACACCCGTTGACCGAGTTTACTGCGTATGCATCGTTGGTAAGGTCAAAATGAGAGGTGTGGGAGAGAGAGAGAGAGATAGGGAGAGAATCGGCGCAGGTTTGTCCAGGAGCTCGTGCGGAACAACAGAACGAAAGGAAGGACGATTTTTAGTGCGAGCCCGGACAAGAAGAGGCGTCGTTCCAGTCACGCTATCTCCCTGTTCGTCATTTCATCGAACGTGTATAGATGGTGGCCGGCATCAGCCGCCCATACCTCACCGTTCCCGTCCAGCTCCGGCGATCCTCCGCCGCCGCCTCCTCGGCGCCCTCGCCCGGTCCGTGTTCCCTTCGAAGGGTGACGAAGCCGGCGAAGCTCTCCTTCAGGGCGGCCGCCGGATCCGCCGCTCCGGAGGACGGCGGCGGCGGGGGCCACCGGAGGCCGGCGATGGACTTCCCCTACCTGTCGCCGGCGCACCGGGATCTGATGCTGGATCTGCTCTCCGACACGGAGAGTCGCCTCGGCCCTCACCTCCTCCCCTCCTTCCGTCCCCCGGACGTCCTCTCCTTCCAGAGCGACTCCGGCAACTGCAAGGGCTCCCTCGACATGCGCCACGGCGCCGACGGATCCATGGTACCGCACGAAAGCCCTAATTCCCCCATTTTTCTTCCCCTTTCCCCTTCCCCCCCTTCCCTTCAAAGATGCTCCTCCTTCCTCGCTGGAGGTAGTATATTTTACTCCCTCTCCGCAGGTGGATTTGATCCTGCAGTCGTGGCTGCACTGCGAGCTGCCCTTCGGGGCGCTGGACATCACCACGCTCTTCGCCTACCTGAGGCCGGAGACGGACGCCCCGCACCTGCTCATGGAGTTCATCCAGAACGGCCCCAATTCCCTCGTCCTCTTCATCGACCTGCTCCCCCGCAGAGACCTCGTCCTCCACGCCGACTACCTCGACCACTTCTACCAGCTGTCCTCGCTGGAGAAGACCAGGCAAGGCCTCGAGAGCGCCGCCGAGGTGGCGCCCTACCGCTCCTCCTCCCTCTACATCCGCAGCGTGCTGTCCCCGACGGCCATTGCCGTCAGCGTCGACTGCGGCGCGGAGGGCGCCCGCCCCCTGGAGGAGCTGATGCGGGATCTGGTTGCCGGGGCCGCCAAGGAGGTGGTCGGAGTGTGGTTGGATCGGTGCGCTCTCGCCGATAGGGAGGTGACGGCGGAGGACAGGGCCGGCCTGGCGGCGAGGGACGATGTGATCAAGAGGAAGACCGTGGAGATCGATCTCGCCGCCAATCTCCCCCGATTGTTCGGCCCGCATGTCGCCAGTCGAGTCGTCGCCGCGATCCAGAAGGCCTTCCGGATCTGAACCTATTCGGCGGCGCCCCCCCCCCCCTCCGTGTCTGCAAAAATCCCAGCTTTGATCCGAGTTTAACAGAATTTAGCTGGAGATTGTGCTTCCGTCCCCTCCACCGGGTCTAAATTTCTATGAAATCCTTATTAAATTGTGTTATTCAAATGAGTAGGAAATAAAATCTTTCAGATTTATGTGATAATTTGCACCAAGGGGAAGATTTCTATTATTCAAATGAACATCAATTACATTAGTTTCCTTGTTAAAATTTGTCCAAACTATATCAACTTGAGAAGATTTCTTCAGTTCTAACAATAAATTTAGAAAGAATTTTAAAAGCTATAGAAGGACACTTGCCCTTGATTTGGAGATATGCAAACATGAATTTGTATGTTTTATTCAATATTTAGTGGGGTTTTCACTTGCTAGTGGGAGATAAATTTGATTTTAATTAGCAAAGCATCTTTTCTTGGTATATAAATTTACTATTATTCAATTTAGAAGTCTAAACTATTTTGATGATGACAAAGTACATTATGGTTTTTTTCATTATAATGGAGTTACTTTGTATTGAAATAGTATCACAAATACATGAAGAAGATTATTCATTAGAAAGAGAGTTGTGAGAGAACCAAAATGTAGCCTTTATGTATGTTGGGTGATGAAAGATCAATCTTGTGAAGTTCCATTGTGTAAGAGGATTGCTGATCCTATGAAATCAGCTATATTCTTGATGATTGAATAGTAGAATCATGATAGTGATCTTGGAAATAGATTAAGGTTAAGATATGTGTTGGGATATGACTCCAATCTACATTGGGTTCAACAAAGTAGATTGTTGAAGTGCCTACTATGCTTTGTAATAATTTGACAAGTAGAAGAGCAACAAGAGACAACACTTTGTATTTCTCTTTTTAATTTTTTCTTTATTTTCTATTTCTCTTTGTACTTATGTTGTAGGGCTTACTTATACTCTCTCATGAGTTGAGAGGGGTATGAATCTTGTGTGTGAATTCTCTTGATGGCTTCTTCCTACCACCCTTTTTAGAGATATTTGTAGGCAGATCTCTAAAGCAAGTGGAGCTAGATTGGCAAGAATATAAGAAGCAAGTGAATTCCATTATATGTATTCTTATTCCATCTCAAATTACATTATCTATTTTTTCATTAGTTTTCTTTTCAATAAAGTAATAAATGGTATCAAAGCAAGGGTGAAAATGATGAAAAAATGGCAATCACCTCTTCAAGCCTTAACTTTGAGAAATGTAATGTTACCTCCAACTATTACGTATTGTAGTAAATTGTTAAAAATCTACTTTTTCAACATAGTGGATTTAGGGTTGACAACAGGTAGTACTATTCAATTGTGTCTTGCAAATATTTAAAGAATAATTGTGAATATTGAGACAAAGTGGTAAGAGTCATTTTATGTTGTAATAATGAACAAAAAGGGTTTTCACACATAAGTCAAATGGGTTTTAGGTAAAAGTATCTTGTCATATGATGTATATTGAGTTTAAATTGGATAATTTGTAATCTATTGACATTAGAAATTAATTTGAATATAAAGGTAAATAATTGATGTTCCTTTGCTCTACCCTTGATTCATATGAGCATTCAGTGAGAATATTATTGTTGAGGAAAGAAAGAATTTGCATTGAAAATATGTGAATAAGTGGAAGGTAAGTTCTAGAAGCATGCATGTTGAAGGGCTAATCACTAGAGAAGAAAAGGAAAAACAATAGAGAGGAAGAAGTAAAATCAAGGTAAAAATTCAAATCCCACTAGCTTAAAAATGTAGAATGTCATAAATTTTCATGAAAAGGGATATATGAGGAGAGACTAACGAAATTAATCAATGAGTAGGGAATTAAGAATGAGCCTTTGAATTCCATGCATATTGCCAAGAGTGAATCATAGAGTAATGATGGGGATATGTTGTGTGTGTTAGTTGCAATAGAAAACCTTGTAGACTCATGAATATTTGATTCAACATATTCATATCATGTCCAAATTTAAATTTGTTTGACACTTATAGGTTGAATAATTCATGTTGTGCTGTTATGAGCCACAATATTAAAATTAAGATGTTTGATGTTACCTTGAGAACCTTAAAGAATGTGAGACATATTTTGATCTCAAATGAACTCTAATTTATTTAAGAACATTAGATTGATATGATTATATTTTGAAGGTTAAAAATGTAACCTTGAAAGTCTATATAAGATCATTAATCATGATAAAAAGGAAGATAGTTATTAAAGTACTTATAGGCTTTTGGTAAGTATTATTTTAAGTAGAGCTTCATCAACAACACCTAAAGACTATACATTAAATGTTGTACAATTCTAATACATGCGGTTTGACCATATTAGTGATAGTAATATAAAGGAGTTCAATAAACAAAGATTGCACATCATACATTGGTAGTAATATCAAGAGAAATGTGCATTGGTGGTATGTATTGGAGTGGATCTTATATTGTTGGAGCTTGCAAATTTATTTCCTATTGAATGGGAGACATGTTGTCAAATGCAAGAGGTATCATGTGAGTGATTCTAATCTACTTTAATGATGCACAAGATAATATTCACAACTATGATTCAATGCTAAATAAGATTCTCAATTCAAATTGTAAGAAGAGTTGAGCTTGAAGATAAAACCATGTGAATAATGCATAGGCAATGTATTTTTCTATGGCATGGAAGAATGTTGAGTGATAAGACCTATAAATTGCTCATGTAAAAATGCTCAAAGAATGATTGGAGATGTGAGAAGTTGTGTAAAATTTTATGGAATGACAATGACATAGAAGAGGGATTGACCAACACTACTATAGTCACAAATAGATGTATCATACTAGTGTCAAAATTGCATTGTATCTATAAGTGATAGAGGTTTACTTGCAAGAGTGTGTGACTTAGGCAAATACCAATGTGCAATATAGATGTACTAAAGATGATAATTGTCATATACAAGAGGCACACCTCAACATGGTGTTAGAATAACATGTGTAATAATGATGGGTCATGCTAGAGACCAACTTAAGCAGATGTATTAGTAATTCAAGTTACTAGAGGTGCATTATATAAAGTAGATTTTTATTGGCACAAAGCATCATGTAAGAATGTAAACTTAGAAGGTATGAGGTATGGTTGCTAACAATCTAAAATGTGTGGAAACAATGCTAATATGTAAAACTATGTAGTGATGCATTGGCATAAAAAATCATTCAAAAGCCATCCATTATACTATATATGGTAGTGTGCATTTGAATGTTTTGCATTATTGTCGATATGGTGAGAATCTCCATTAATAATACATGAAGTAGTATACTTTGACATGTTAGTATTAGTAGGAAACCTCCTATTAAAATAAGTGTAGCATTCATTAGAGTGACATCACTCAACAACAAGTTGGTGAGATTCTTTATTAGGAATGCATGAAGTGACATCTTTTGAAGTGGCACGAATTTTCAATAGGTATAAAAAGATAGTTATTGGACTATGTGAACTAAGGTATTTTGTTTTTATACACAAATTAATACTTGTATGTGAAATCATGAAAGAGAATATTTAGGATGTGTATGCTATTGTGACACAAACATCACCATTATTAGAGTGGAAGTGTTATGATCATGTGAAGTCATGAAGATAATTTTAAGAGGCAACATGTGCTATTACAATTTGAGCTCAATGTGTAGGGACATTCTCTCCCCCTTAAAGGTTTTTTGAGATTTTATTAATAAAAGAGCCACTTTGACCCTTATCACATCCTAATATTTAGAGACCTATGAATATAATATTAAAGTATAAATCTTATTATTTTGTGTGGTGTATCGATGATTGCTCTAAGCAAGTTGAACTTATTCCATGTGGCATAAGTTAGAGATTTGTGAAATTTACATTATGAAAAGTTAGTTGAGTAACATCAAAGCCTTAATGATTTATATAATAGAGATAGGGGATATGAATTCTAAACTTCTAAGGCATTTTGAAGATATGAGATCAAGAGCCACTTCATTATCAAAAATTGACAATAAAAACCAAAGTTCAAAAAATATGAATAAGTTAATTATTGAGAGAGAAAGGTGTTTGAAGTTGAGTGTAGCATTGATGAAATGTTTTAGGCGAAATTAATACTATATATGTGATTAAAAAGTAATAATGTTATATTTTTAATAGAAAAATTAATGACGAATTTTGGATCATGCTATCCTTTTGATAAAAAAGTGGACTACTCAAATTTGTAGATAGAGTCCCTATTTGGATGCCCTAAATATTCAACATTCAAAGTGATGAAATATCAATAATTAACTCTAAATTAAAGATAAGTGTTTTCTTAAGTTATGAAAATGGTACAAGCTTTGGGATCTAGAAACTAAAAGTGTTGAATTTAGTAGAGATATATATTTTTATTGGAACTAAAGTCTATTGATGAAGAACCTATATGGTTGTTAAAGAATGCAAATTTCAATAGGAAAAATATTTATGTGGATAGTAGTGAATGTTGATGCCCTTGGTTTTGATACTACAACGTGAGAAATTTATTTATTACATATTTATTTAATTTCACAATATTATGTGAAATATTCATTATTTATCTGAGGATTTAATATGAATGAGATCCTTTGATCTCGTGAATAACAATTGAAATTGATGTTATTGTCCTTGAGATCAAGATATTTTCATGATAAATATATGATAATATTAAATATATTTTTATTGAAAAATTATTCTTTGATAAAATAATATTTATATAGTAAAATGGAAAGACGTAAGATGTACATTTTCATATATTTGTGAACAACTTTGAAATGTAGTAGCCTGGATTACATCAATATCTACAGAAAATTTAGTATCGATTGACATTCATACACATTTTGAAAATAAAAAAATGTATATATTTCTTATGATTCTTGAAGCTAGAACTTGCTTGGCAAGACTCAATCTCAAAAATAAACTTATTTTCATGAGAGTCAAAGTTTGATTCAAATTTAAAATCAAATGGACAAAATAAGTAAATATTTTAAATTATGAAAAGATCAAACTTCATTGCTATATATTCTAGAAAATGGTAAGATTTCAAATCAGTTTCATAATCTCTAATAACTAAGTTAAAGCAAAAAACTATTGGAGGATGACAATCATAACAAAATAAAAGGCTTGAGAAGGAAGTAGAATACTTGCAAAATGATGTATAATGCATCTCTCAAAAGTTTTATTCACTGTGAACTTCAGAAGAGAACAAAAATTACATATAATCTTCTTGCAACTTTGGTGATCAATTATGATTACTTCATACTTTATATTAGGAAACTTATGATATTTTCATAATGTTAAAACGGTACTAGAACCTCAAATTCTTGCAAAGACTAATAAACTTGATAATTTTATGGTGTAAAGGGTTGCACATCCTTGAGAATCAACTATATTTATGGGCAGTGGAAAACAAAACCTAGGGTGGGATTTATTGGGAAGTGATTGTAAGCTTGGGGTTGCCAAACTACTATAAAGTTTATCTCCCAAACACCTAGACCTAGTATTTTTTTATCTAATTTCGATCAATATTTTAAAAATAATGAGATAATTAATTCAAAAAAATATTTTGATAAGAATAAATTTATCTCCAATGTCTATTCTTAGCCTAGCCTCCAAGAGACCAATAATTAGTATCAAATCTGTAGTCATATGAGGATTTCTCAAATCTTAAGAAGTAGATATGCAGTTAACTCATTTTGAAATCAAGATTCAAAAGGTCAATCAGATCAATGATATCCTTTATTGACTTTATTTAGTTATCTATATTTGAGAGTATTCATCACAAGCTTCATTAAATCTTTTGATCTAGATGTTTGGAGTGTATTAGAAGAGGATCAAATAAGAAAATGAAGACAACCATCTAAGGAGTTTAAATTATCAAATTATAAATATTCTTCATTGCACTATGGACAGAAATGAATTTATAAGAATTTGAACTTATCAGATGTCAAGGAGATTTAGGAAAAGCTAGAAGTTACCAATAAAGGAACATCTCAAGTGAGAGACATAAGAATAGGCTTGCTAGTTTATGAGTATGAATAATTTATAATGGTAGAAAATGAGTCCATTAAAGATGTGTTCTTAATATTTGCATAAACTATTGATGGTCTCTCTCAAGAAGGGCGGGTGAATTAGGTGTTTGTTGACTTTCTCAATTGTTTCCATTTATTTATTGATCAATGTGTTGATATGTGTTCTCTGACAATTATGTATATGCAAGGGTTATTTTAAAGTTTTCTTCTTTCTCTTTGTCTCTTTTCTTTTTAACATAGAGAAAAATAAGATACTTTTATAATAATTCAGCCTTCATCAGGTTATGTTCAGTTTTGGAGGATCCAGTTATTAGATTTTTATTATTTCTTTTAGTAAATCCACATTGACATTTGTGAGTATAGCCACCTAAATACTCTAGTCTAGTCTACTTTGAGACCACCCTTTATGAGCACAACTAGACTATTAGTGCCTCATTTTTTTATCTAAATCTATCTCCTAACCACCTATATATCTTAAGACTTGATAAAGAGAATCAATTATTGAGTTCGATCATTTTTGAATCACTAAAGTTGAATATACCTTAGATACATTCAACACTTTGTTGAAGCTTATGATGAGTGATTCCTATGTATGATAAGTAAATATGCATTATAACATTTTATTTTTCCTAACCAATCAATTTCTATATAATTGATATCTTGAAAATTGTTTAGTCACTTTCAAAAATCGTACCATCAATTAGTTCAAATGATAGAAATTGAATCATAATGCAACATCTATGTCCTTAATTGATGGATTAATACAAGTAAAGAACCAAAAATTCTACATTGAAATCATTAGATCTACCCTACATTGATTATATACATCATAGGATTATCTTAAACACTCTTATTTCCAGAAACTAAAGTTGAAATCTAGTAACAAAATAGGATTTAATTTTTATAAATCTTAAAAAAAATTTTAAATCATTGATCTGTCTTGAGGGATATTTGAGACCATGGCAACTCTCATGAACCTCAAATATTTTCCTCTACCATATACAACCATGAATGGTCAAATAATACCTTCAGTTTTGAATTTATTGACCCTTTCATAATAGAAGAAAATTTTCAATCTAATTAAGATGTCAATAAAAATACTAAATCCATCATCATTTACCCTTCTCAAATATGTCCTCCCAAGAAACTAGTTCATTTACATTGAAGATTTAGAATATGGTTTAATGGGAGCTCAAGTGCTCATGGAGTAGTCTTCTATCCTATGATACTGCTGCAAGCATTAAGGTAGAGATATTGACTTGTATTCAACTAATATTTTGTTCTAGCATAAGATTTGTATCAAATCAAATATACAGGGGGATATTACACCAAAAATTCAATGTGAATGGTAATTTCAGTCACATGTTTTATTTCTAAAATACACTTTATCTTTCCATCTTTTCTGCCATGAAGTTTATACACCTTTGTCCTTCACTACATTTAGTTGTATTCTTCTTTATAACACATAAGGGGGAGAAGAAAATGTTGTGTCAAGAAACTAAGATATGAAACTTAGTTGATTTCAAAGAATGCTTGAGAAAAAAAGTAGAAAATAAAGGTGGAGAACTATCATGAATCACAACAAATAAGTGAAATTTGACATAAACTTAATTTATCATTTTTTTAGAATCAAATGTATTTAGAATCAAGTACATGTTGATCTTTGACAATTATTTTCCCATCATGAAAAATGAGAGATTATTGAATTAAAGGGATTAAATTAGTTTAGATGATGTAGAAGGATAAATGAATAAATTAAACTAGAATAGAATTATGAATTGATTTCAAAAAATGAGAACTAAATTACTTGTTGAGATGTATACTTTAAGGATTGAAAAGCTCTAATCTATTACTAGGACTGATTTGACCCCTATAAGATTCATGGCAATTGCTTCTACTCTTGTCATTTCCATGATGGTTTCCATCCATTCACTTTTTAGTGCATTGACACATAGTGCTCACAATATCCCTTTGCTAAATAGTTCATGGGGACAAGCTTTCATTGCTAGTAGGAAGGACATGCTCACTCAGATATTGTCCATGAGATTGTAATGCAAAATTAAAATCATTTGTTGAGATGCATATTTAAAGGGTTAATAATATTTACGTGACATGACTTAGACGTTATATAATAGATCACATAAATTTTAAATTCATAAAACTAGAAAATACTAATTTTTAGATTTTTAGAATTATGTTAGAGTAAATAAATCAATTATAACTCAATATGATGATAAAAAAGTGATAAATTTCTAAGTTGGTCACATGGATGTAATATAATATTAGGCAATATTTTAACATTTTTATAAAAGAATATTATTTTTTATGATTTTTAAATTGAATAATAAATATAATATATTTAAGAATTCATAAAAAAGAAATAAGGTGCTGATGTTAGGGTGATGTCAACACCTCACAAACACGAATCAGGTGGAAATAAAGTTTTGTTCGACAATTCTTACGTAAATGATTACTATTGATTTAATAAGTCAAATTAAGTTCTATAAAAGCTAGAAGGATTGTAACTTAGTGATGAAGAATATAAAAATATGAAATCATGAAAAATATCATGAATTTAAATGAAAATATAGTTTAAAGCAAAAAAAATAGAGTTTCAGCTTCACGACAATGATCACCAAAATCTATGTGTTTGGGAAGAATTTCATCTAATGCCCATAGCCTCAAAGGCTCTCCTTGGACATAGACGATGTGGGTAATTTCTAAATCTTCTTGAAAAGTGTAAAAATTAGTGAAATGCATCACCAAATTGTCTCTGGTGGCTGTCACATAGTGGAGCTGAAAAATGACAACTTGTAGCTCTTTAATGGCTGTCACCCCACATAAATAAGTTGAATGGAGGTGCGACACATCTTAGGGGCTTTGCCCTTAAGTTAGTGTATCAAAAGAAGTCCCTTTATCACATCTAGTATATTCTTGAGAGGTGATGCTCATCTCCTATAGGTTCATCTTCTTCTTGACAATAGCTTATTCATTGATTAATCAAAGATGATTTCCTTGATGAATTCACGATCTTTTATCCCCAATCATTCACCAAGTTTAACAACAATGTTTCACGAATCACATTGACTATATTTTTCTTGAGATTTTAGTAATGCTAATAATTTAGTTGCTCATCAGAAATCATGACTTCCTCACCAGTCACCTATCTATGAGAGAGAGATAAATGAGATAAGTATGATAATGCCCTTATCAAATGACATCATAAGAATAGTTTGTCTAATAATAAAGGGATATTTTGGGCATTTAAAATCTTTTGGGGAAGGTTGTGAGCACTAGTTTAGTCCCATATTGGTTTCTTCTAAATTTTGAGACAAATAAAAGGACATGCGAGGCTTTATAATTAATAGGTACCTCTCTCACGTGTGTGTGATCACTCCTTGCCTCACACTTGGCTGGCCACTAGTGAAGTAGAATGGGCCTGGTTAACTAGTAGTTTCTCTCTTTTTTTATTTTTCTATTTTATTTTTCTTCATTTATCTTAAAAAATAACATTATAAAATCATATAAATTCACATAATATCATGTAATTAATCAAAAGTTCACATTAACCAACCAAAACTACTTTTTCATAATTTAACAAAAATATAAGTCTATTTATCATGAGTTAAGACTAAAACTATAACATCACTTAATTATTAACTTATGATAATTAAGATTTATCTGTAAGTTATCATAAATATTATAACATTGACTAATTTTGATATTTTCTATGAATAAGATGATATTTTAGTACTACATTTTAATTGTAAATTTGGGTTAAAATATGATTATAGAAAAGCTTAAAGATCTAATCAGGTCATCAATATATCAAGGCTCAAAAATTATATTCTTACAATGTTTGTGTACATTTTATGTGGTTATTTTTACATATAGCATAGTACATCTCAAAGACATGGCCCAATAACTATATTAGGCCCAAAGGCTTGGTCCAATAATATGAGACCATAAAACCTTAGAAGTTCTTGGTTAGTTAAACTAAAACTGAAAATGGTCACTAGGTCCAAAAGCCATACCACAAGTTAATGCAGCCCAAAAGATTGTAAAAAGTTGTGGCCCAAATATAGCACAACCTAGGTCTCGTAGAGAACCATTAAATGGATGGTCCAATCCATTAAGCCCATCGATAAAAAGGACTTTTAACTCAATTTTGGGTAACATAAATCAAGCAATAAGAACATACTAGTCATGTTCACAATATCTCCCTTAATGAGACTTTTTATAGATAATTACAAGTTGAGCTTCCTCTTCATTGAGAATATCCTTTGATAATCCAACTATCTTCCTCCAGGAATCTCTACTAACAAATTAAGCTTGTGATATTTTAGGCATTCACCTAATTCTCCATGACATCTTCAACAATCAAATATTTCGAAGATCTTTGGCAATTTAGATAAAGATCAAGCTTCAGCCATACAATCATGTCTTCTTCTATTGAAATTAACTCTCACGAAGACATTAGTAATGAACTGATTTAGTTACATTGAAATTGTGTGTTAGTTGACTACTTGAGAATTTTGCTTGGGACACCTTTGATGTGCCTAGAATGAGTTAAGAGGATGATAGAACTTTGATTTCTAGCAAGGACTCATAGACTTGAGTCTATGGTGTAAAATTTTACTCATCCTTGAAAATCACTTGTATTCACAAGTAGTGGATAGGGAAACCGAAGGAATGATTTTTAAGAAAATGGATGTAGGCCTGACGTGATAAATCACTATTAAATTTGTGTCTTGCCTAAAAATTGATAATCTCCTAGTTCTAGAACATTTAAACTAATACATTAACTATTCAATTTACATTAAGATTATAAAACTATTTAAAGAATTAAATAGTAGACACAATATGATAAGAACAGGTTCACTCTCTCCACTTTCAATTTACCTTTAAGGGGTTAATACTTATTTTCAGATGGAGAAATCACTTTATGGTTTTATAAAGTTTCCCAATGAATTTTATAAAATGTTTATGTATTTATGATATGTATTGATTACACCCAATGAGAGTATTAGTATGGTATTTTTATTAAACTCTTTGAAGGTTAAACTTTGATTTTAATGTTATATTTGGATGGGATGTTACTTGCAAAAATATGAATGATATTGTCAACTTAAAATCTTTATTGAATGTAGTAAAGTGGATTTTTCCATATATTAAAGGTTTTACTGATATTATATTTCAAATGTAGACTTTGATGTGAATTGAAATTTCTATTAATATTAATTTTTCAAGATATTTAGATAATGATCTGTTATCTATTGTGTTTAGAGTTGAATGGGGACTATTTAGCTGAAATCAATAGTTAAGGTGACTAATGCATTATCCATGATAGAGGCTAACCCTATAGTAGTGGGTGAGGCTAGTATAGAAGCTTTGTGGATGAAAAGTTTACTAGAGGATCTCAGAGTTAATTAAAATGAAGTTTTTCTGAATTGTAACAGTTAAACTGTCATTTATTCATTAAGCAATCAAGTATATAGTACAAGAACAAAGTACATTTATTTTGGATATTTTAAGATCTGAGAATTGATGAGTTTAAAAGAAGTTGATTCCTGAATAAGTAATGTAATTTATTTGCTAAGGGGGAAGTTAATGTGATTTTTAAGATGGCTAAATTATTGTCTAAGGTGGTGATTGTTAGGGCATGACTCATATATTGATTGGGTTTAACAAGGCAGACTATAAATGGGACAATTAGGCAGCACATCAACCTAGGAATCCCCAAAGCAAAACAAAGGTAGATTGGTCGAATCTACGAAGCAAGTGAGTTTTATTATTTTTTCCTACATGTTAAAATTATATTATGTGCTTAGTTATCTATGTCATTTCTTTTATCTTTGAGAAAGAGCAAGAGGCCAAACAAGTATAGAAAGCTTTGTGTCTCTATCTATGTTGTTTAATATGAGTATATGTAAATAATCATTAAAAATTGTTTCATCTCCCCTAAAGTAGGGCCATCTGAAATTTAATCTTAATTCAGTAATCAAAGTTAGGGCAAATGTTCTAACTTAAGTACTCAAAATAGTAAAAGGATCTAATTGTTTAGTAAATTTAATATGGCCACTAATATGTTATCAGATGCAAGCCTTGCTAGAATAGAGTTAATCTGATGGAAGCAACAGTTTTAAGCTCTATTATGTTCAAGCCCCTATGAACCCTAGAATTAATGATCAGCCCCTTGCCTTTTCACTTTTTTAGATAGGCATCATAACCATGACTTCATTCCTCATTCGAATTGACAAGAATATTATTTTTAACATTATATTTACTTTTGGATAGTGGTGCTGATTTCCCTTGAGAAACAATACCATAGATAGAGAGAGACACAAAAATCTTGATTTAGCCATGATTAAAAAATTTTATTGTTCAGGGAGAGTAATGGAGGAAAACAGACAGACAAATTCCAAATTTGGCATGTTTTGCAAGGACTTCCAGCAACAGGTGAAAAGGTGAGGGACTCTTCTCTAAATCTAGTAGTTTACGAGTACCCCGATTTCTTTTTATAGTATAATAATACGATCTCCTTGAAAATAGAACCCCTTTGACTGGTCGTCCACGTGACGAGCTCTTGAGCTGCCGTGGAGCCAGCGGAGCGTTGACCAGCAAGAAGAATGTTCGCACAGGAAACATTTCGACGTGCAGCTGAAACTAATGGCGAGGATTTTTCTAACATTGTATTCGCACACAGTTTTTCTGTGGCGCCGATCGTCTTATCAAGAAACGAAAGCGGTGCCCGGGAGGCCTCGGTCCGACGGGCTGGCCCTGCTGTGCGGCTCACCGCCTGCGGTACGCGCCCCCTCACGGCCGAGGGAGCCGCTGACCTGTGGCCCCACCCCCACCATCCCCCCTCGCTGCCGCCGTCTTCTTCCGTCCCTACGACCCTTCTCTCGTCCGTGAGTCCCGCGTCTGTCCTTTAGAGAGAGCGAAGAGCCCAAGGCCAGATGCCCTCTCGTGCGACCGACTCTCCGCCGCCGCTCGCTTGGGGGCAACTCCGTCTCCCTCGTCGTCACCTCTCGAGGTGTTAAGAACCCTGCGGCCTTCCCACTGCCCCGATGGAGTCGCCACCGCCGCAGAGCAGCCCGCTGCCACCATCACCCGCCGACCTCGTACCGCCATGTCGTCCTCGGCCGTTCACCTTTCCATGCCGTCGTGGCAGGCCGTGCGCCGGCAGCGCCGCCGGGGCCTGCCGTCCTGGCCACCGCCACGCCGACCGCGGCTCCGGCCGCGCCTCAGCCGCCGGCCCCGCCGGAAGATGGGGCGGAGGTGTCGAGGCTGGAGCCGCGCGTGGAGCAGCGGGAGGGGGGTTACTGGGTCCTGAAGGAGAAGTTCCGGCCGGGCATCAACCCACAGGAGAAGGTGAAGCTGGAGAAGGAGCCCATGGCTCTGTTTATGGAGGGCGGCATCCGCGACCTCGCCGCCACCCCGCTGGAGGACATTGAGGCCTCGAAGCTCTCGAAGGACGACATCGACGTGCGCCTCAAGTGGCTCGGCCTCTTCCACCGCCGCAAGCACCAGTGTAAGGCTCTCGCTTTCTCCCTCTGCTTACCGATCAATTGTCCCGTATCTGGAGCCATCTCCCGAGCTTCGACGTTGACCTTGTAGACGGGCGATTCATGATGAGGCTGAAGCTTCCCAACGGCGTGACGACCAGCAAGCAGATCCGGTATCTGGCGGGAGTCATCGAGGCCTACGGAGAGGACGGCTGCGCGGACGTGACCACGCGCCAGAACTGGCAGATCCGGGGAGTGCGGCTGCCTGACGTTCCGGCGATCCTTGACGGGCTCGCGGGCGTCGGCCTCAGCAGCCTCCAGAGCGGCATGGACAATGTCCGCAACCCCGTGGGCAACCCGCTGGCCGGCTTCGATCCCCACGAGATCGTCGACACCCGCCCCTACGCCAACCTCCTCTCACAGTTCATCACCGGCAACGACCGGGGCAACCCCGCCGTCACAAACCTGTAAGTTCCCCGGCCTGAGCCCGCATGGGACCAAGAAACCTGTGAGTGCTCTGCCTGATTCGATTCGACTTCCCCATATTCTTCGTCGCAGGCCGAGGAAGTGGAATGCGTGCGTGGTGGGGTCGCATGACCTGTACGAGCATCCGCACATCAACGACCTCGCCTACATGCCGGCGACCAAGGAGGGGAGGTTCGGCTTCAACCTCCTCGTGGGGGGCTTCATCAGCCCCAAGCGGTGGGCGGAGGCGGTGCCGCTCGACGCCTGGGTGCCCGGGGAGGACGTCGTCCCGGTCTGCCGGGCCGTGCTCGAGGCATACCGAGACCTCGGCACGCGCGGCAACCGGCAGAAGACCCGCATGATGTGGCTCATCGACGAGCTCGGGATCGAGGCCTTCCGCGCGGAGATGGAGAGGCGGATGCCGCAGGGAGTGCTCCCGCGGGGGGCCTCGCCGGCGGAGGAGCTGGTGAAGAAGGACTGGCTCCGGCGGGACTACCTCGGCGTGCACCCGCAGAAGCAACAGGGCCTCTGTTTTGTGGGTCTGCACGTGCCGGTGGGCCGCGTGCAGGCCTCGGACATGTTCGAGCTAGCGAGGCTCGCCGACGAGTACGGCACCGGCGAGCTGCGGCTGACGGTGGAGCAGAACGTGGTGATCCCGAACGTGCCGGAGGGGAGGGTGGCGGCGCTGCTGGAGGAGCCGCTCCTGCAGGAGAGGTTCTTACCCGAGCCGAGTGCGCTGATGAGAGGGCTGGTGGCGTGCACCGGGAACCAGTTCTGCGGGCAGGCCATCATCGAGACGAAGGCGAGGGCGGTGCGGGTGGCGGAGGAGACGGAGAGAAGGGTGGCACTACCGGCGGGGAAGAGCGTCAGGATGCACTGGACTGGCTGCCCCAACAGCTGCGCGCAGGTGCAGGTGGCGGACATCGGCTTCATGGGGTGCATGGCCCGGGACGCCGCCGGGAAGGTGTGCGAGGCGGTCGACATCTACCTGGGTGGCCGGGTAGGCAGCGACTCCCACCTGGGGAGCGTCTACAAGAAAGGAGTGCCCTGCAAGGATCTAGTCCCCGTTCTGGTGGATATCCTGGTGGAGCGCTTCGGGGCGGTTCCCCGGCAGAGGGAGGATGACGATGAAGAAGAAGAGGAGCGCTGACGGGGATACGAGACACGCGGTGGTTCTCCTCGAGGGGGCGGCATTGGATCAACTCGTCGCTTCTGCTTCACGGTGGTAGCTTGCTGCTCCAAGGGTCCTGCTCGATTGTGTAAAATACTGCATCTTTTTTCAAGTGTCCTTCTGATATATACTATTATCCATAAACCTAGCATCCTGGTGACGGGTCATAATTGGGGGGAAGGGTGGAGAAGACGAGAGGAGTTGCCGTGAGAATTGAAGGTTTCAGGCTCTAAAATGACGGGCAATTTGGTGCCGAGAAAAACACTTAATGGACCATTTTTTTAGGAACTTGAAAACTTCAAGAATGTGTATACAAGTTGTTTTTTTTAATGTCCATTGTACCAAAATAATCATATTTCACTTTTTCTTACGGGCTCACCAGTAATGAATAAGGAACAGGTAATATTCTGGAAGGTCCTGTCCTTTGATTAACTCATATGGAAACGATCCATGGATCGTTTAGATAGTTTGTCAAAGAATTGCATCATGAGAACTAATTTAGAAGCCTGTGGAATGAATAGACCCTCCTGTCTATTTTATTGGACCCTCTGAAAACTCTACTATGATGAGCATATCAGAATTGAGATTGATAAATATGAACTTGAACGATTAGGACCTCCATGATCCTTGATTCTATTTTTATTAATTTCTACCTCACATACATTTTAAAAGTAGGCTACAACAAAGTCGAGTATAAATGTGACCGAAGATCTTTGCCACTCTATGGATTCAATGAGGTTTGAACAATAGATCTCATGATTACCTCTCCATACAAATATTTACTCGAAGCTAATGTATTTTATTTTAATATAATATGTTTATTTCACATATCTCGAGTTAACTATTTTTTATTTCCATTATGTTTTTTCTTTTGTCCTCAGCAGCCTCTTACCCTATACAAAAATCATCAGCTCATTTCTCATCAACTTATATATTTTCTTCGAACAAAATAGAATGGCTATCAACTAATTGGTCTATCTATCAAATAATGAGAATGAATAATTTTCCTAGTCTATTTCATCACATTAGTCCTCTTTCCATGTTAAGCTAGATTTATGGGAAGTCTAGCCTAAACTTCAAGGGACTGAGGGATGGGAAAGCCCAAAACGAAATTCGAGTCTGTTCATCCATGGCCCACTTCATTGATGGGCCTAGTTTCTTCAAATGATAGTACTGTTTACTTCTGCTCCTCAAACCCTTTAATAGGATAGACTTCTGGAGGGGCCTAACTGGGCCTCCTAAAAGTCAAAAATGAGACTGAGCGCCTAATTGGACTAATTCTTTGACTGGTGGGTAGATATTTTGGTCTCTCTATTTTGAAAACAAATGACAAAAAACTGTTCCCATGAAGAAGAATATGGTGTTTCTTTGAGGAAAACTTAACTGAGGAAGTAATACTTGAAAGTACATTCTCTCTAAAAAATAACCTTCCACTTGCCTCAGAAGTCAATCTACACAGGTTGTGGTTTCATTTATTCCATGCATTTAAGAGGAAAAGTAGTCGTGTCTAATGTAATAGAAGAAAAATCATTAATACTATAAAAATGGTAGTTGTAGGTTTTGGTCTTGTAAAAAATGCTATAATATAGGGAATTCAAATCAAGCCATAGAGTTTTAATAATTCCTTCCTTCCCTATGAGATTATCACCATTTTTTTTAGTTCTCCATAGTTTTATTGTGAATATTTTCTATCAAACTTCCAACATTCTTTTGTGGTCAATCAAGGCTTAACACATGTCCTATTTCACACAATGAAGATGGAGGCCCATTGATATCTTTTTAGACCAACCCACACTACTTCCCATCAATAAGTGTATATTTGATGGTTGTCTATTAGATTTAAAGCTGTAAAAATATCAAGAAAGGTTGGATTGAATTAATAATATCTTAATTTTCATAATCAACTATTCTAATGTTCTTAACATATTTTAGTAATTCTTTATTTTTATAGATCCCCTAGATAAAAATGTTAAAAATAGTATGGACTTATATTGGTTCAACTCACTGCCTACATCCACTTTATAATAAACATCTTATTATTAGGTTTTACTGAAATAATTGACTGAGAACTACTGATTACCTTTCTCAACTCTATAAGAATTTAATAAAAAAAAATCTCTTCTTCATTCAACACACTAGGTGAGGGTAAATTCATTATAGGCCTTATCTTCCTAGAGTGATAAGTTAGAACCTAACCAAAATTTGATATCACAAGAAATAGTGAAAGATATCACTCAATGATATCACTGAGTTGCAACCAGAATTTGGTGATCAGGAAAATTGGATTACCCTTTAACTTGAGCACCTTCTTCACTTCTCAAACCTTTTAGGTGGAAGAAGATTCTATCATTACAGCTTAAAATTTTAATCAAATCTTCATTTAATTCTAGAAGAACTTTTTAGAATATAATTCAAGATTGTAGAGCAATAGAGGATGGTCATTTCAAGTTACTCAGCCACTATAGAATATCTGAACTTAAATGGAAATTTAGTTTCATCATCCCCTAACTTTTTTATTTATTAAATGTTAAGATTCAAAAATATTTATAAATATGAATGGTCATAAATTAATCCAACTCATTCGTTAATAGTTTGCATACTTCTAAAATTAAATTAATAAACTTTCCAGTTAATCTATTGGTCCTGAAAAATATATAAAAAAAGGTTATTATTTAAACTTGACTGTAAATATATCTGATAATAAAGTAATGATTTCATAACAAATTAAGTCTAAATCGCCTCAAAGAAAACTTGAGTATAAAGTAGACATTGAATCTTCACATCAATAGTTGAGATCATCACATTGCCAAAATATGTCATTCAAAAACATTTTTTGATCAGCATTAAAACATATTCAAAAATTTATGAAAGGCCATTTATATAGTTTGGATTCAATTATTCAGCTTTCTATTCAAATAATCAGAAATACCTTTAAATCATGCATGCCAAGCATATTGATTAAAACTTAAAACATATACAAAACTCAGAATCAAAATCATTAATTTTCAAAAGTGGTATTTTTCGTAATTATTGGCAATATCTAATGATAAATAAAAAATTATTTCAATATAAATTCCATTATTCCTTTGAAATTAAAATTATGAAGATTAAATACATTAGTTGGACTATTATCTAGACGCATGACTGCATCAAGATCCATTTTACATATACCATTTATTATTTTATGTCAAATATATGCATAAAATATCAGACATTTGTAAAATTATAAAATATAATTTGATACATATCTATTTCATTTGTGAATTTATCATCTTCAAAACTATTTAGGACATCAAAGGCACTTGAAGCTAACAAATCTCCTATTTTTTGTTGATTCCAAAGCACAATAATTGAAGTCTAGTAGAGTCTTTTAATTTCTCACACAAACTAATTCACAATTTTAATTTCAATCACAACATTTAATATTAGAGTGTTTATTTCATCAATAAAGAAAATTTAAAAATATCTTACTTTCTGAATTAAGTTCAGTTGAAATTAAATACAAAATTTCGAGATTTTGAAAATCATGTGGCCCACTAAATTATTTTATGTTGTTATCAAAAGGTAAATATGATATCCTACAATCTTAAGGCAATTGAATAGAAATCGTCATTTTGAATAAATAAAAATACAAAATTATTGATCAGAGTTGGTTCCAAGGATCTAATATTGATCAGAGTTTGAATAAATCAAGATACAACTTATTGAAGACTTAAACGTCCTTAGTTCAAATTCAAAATTTACCTTCATGGGAATATGAAATTCAATGTTCATGCATTTAGAAAGCATTTGCATTTAACATTCAATCAAAGCAAAATACTTGCACTTGGAATTTGTGACATTCATGAAAGATTTATCATAAATTCATATTTACATTAAGAAATTGTAATTACAATCATTCATTGCACACAAGGGAATAAGAGTTTAAATTTTATTCAAAATCCATTTACTCTCTTTGGCCACTTTTCCCCCTAACATTTAGCTTCCCCAAATTTTCTCTTCCTCTTGAATTATGTAGTTGGTGTAGGCTCCATTAAAAATGGCTTTTCTTGAGACTTAGATTGTTCTCCACCTTTTTGTTGGAACCAAAAATAATAAGAAAGTAAAGATCCATCAATGAGAAGGGTCTAGAAGCTGTGTCAGGTGGTCAAGCTCTAAGATGTGCCAAATAGTTAAAAATGCTAGTGGATTTGAAAGCATTTGGACTGATGTGAGAAAATAAAATTTTCTGATTTTAATCTAGTTTCAGGTGAAGAGTCTAGGTAAATTTCTCATTTCTAAGATCAGATTAATAGTATTGAAGAACTATAGTTATTTCTACACTCTAGAGTAATCTTATAGTCAAGGAAAATTAATTTGGAATAGGTTGATTGGTTGAGGTTTTCAAACATTTGGGGGGGGGGGGAGTTTAAGATTTGATTGTCAGAAAAATTTTTTTGATGAGATGTGCAAAAAGTTCTTACAGATTTTAAAAATTAATGGAAAATTAATAGTGACTAAGATTTGATCTAGTAAATATCTAAACACATTTTTTCTATCCGAATATTCAATGTTTAACCCTCATTTACAAATATGCCATCAGAAATATAGATATTGGAATATAGTTATATGACTTATGCAAAATAACTACCAGTTGTGCAACGAGATGTGATCATGGACATCCATATAATTAGAATGATAAAAATAGGTACCATGCTTTTCATGTTTCATTGCTTGGTAAATAAAGTGATTGGACAAATACAATTTTCCAAAGTTAGTTCTGTCTTCAATGATTTCAGAGTTTAATTTCTCATCAAATAGAATGTCAATAATACAAAGTCATTTTCTAGGCAAGGAAAAGTATTGTTCTAGAGGATTTCTTTGAAACTCAAATATATTGGCCATTGAATGTGATGATTTCTAAGAAAATGTAGATTCATAAAAATTAAAAAAGTTAGTAGTGAATCTACTATGATTTTTGAGTTCAAATGATTCACTATTACTACTTGTTGAAATTCAAATGAACATTAGTTTAGGGATTTGAACTATAAATCATATAGCTATTTCAAAATATTAAAAAGTTTGAAACTACTTGTAGAGGACTACTTTTACTCAAGCTCAACTATTATATTGAGAATTAAATTTGGGTGAATCTTTGCCATTTAATGAGTGAAATAAAGAATGAATAGAGTAAATCAATTTCACTTTATATGTTATGAGAACTGACCTTTAAATATGATCTGATTTCTTCGAATTCTCCCCCCTTTCAATATGGCTCTAACACTAGATAAATTGATATGATCAAAAGTATTAAGAACAAAGAGTTGTGTATTTTAAATGTTGATAAGAGATCTTAGAAAAAAGTTAGAGATTTGACAAAGATTCAATCCTTGAATATTGTGTTCAATCATTGCTTAGAATATGATTTAGGAGATGGTTTAAATTTTATGACTTCATATTTTATTCACTATTCCTGACCATTCTAATTATCTTAGTAATGTTCATATTCTCTTGGATTTCTAGTTTGCTCAATTGATGGTCCACAATGGATAGTATAATTCATGAATAATTCAATTGAAAAACCAGATTATAAACCATATTCAATAAAATCATAAATGATTAAATGTCTCATATTTTTATTGAGCATGAATAATCAAGAAAATATAGAAAAAAATATTACATTGAGTTCACATACTTTCTTATCAGTAATTATTTCAGTTTCTATTCTCCATTTATTGTCTTTATATACCTAAAGCTTGATACATAATCAATTAATAAAATTCAAAGAAATTCTATTGTTTTTCATATGATTATAAATTAAATGTTGTTTAAAATCAATGTGCTTAGTTCGTGACTAAATTATGAGATCCATTGTTAAATTTATAGGATACTATTATCACTTTTGATATGAATATGATCTAATATGATTAGAATATGTACTTCAATTCTGTCCTTACAAGTGTCATGTGAGGATATCAAATTTTGAATCTTTATATCACATATGATTAGAATATGGTCTATGGTCAAAGTGACAGAAATTGAATTGAATGCACAATAATATGTTGATACATATAAATAGTCTTAAATCATGTTGGAAGATGAAAGAAAATACAAATGATTAAAATTCACAAGCCTTGAACATGAAGACACTATTAGAATGGGGTGCCTTGGTTGAGGTGATTCTACTATAAGTTCAAGTATGAGAGGTGAAGGGAGATTTTGAGAGGTAGAAATCATTTCTTCTAAATCTTCATCTATGTCATCTCTAGAAGGTTCTAGAATATTCTTACTATCTTCTTTTTTCCATAGAGGTTGGTTCAAAACTAAATTTATACCTCCAAACTTATCTCTTGGTTCATGTCCATCATTCTATCTTTATTTATCACTAAAGTCTGTCCTTTTTGTAGATCTTCATTTTTCCTTTCATAAAATTTGACGTCATCATTAGAACTATCATTCTCTAATTTTTGAATGTAATATACATAATCATCATCACTATCAAAGTCCATAGCTAAAAAATGCTCACTAAAGTTTTTAATTCTTCTTGAGCATATTCCCAATCACCAAATTTTTCCTCAACTAAAATATATTTATCTTCATTTATTCTCTCACTAACATCTACTAGAATTTGATTTTGTTTCTTCATCTAAAAGTTCATCCTCCCCATCATCCTCACCAAATTCATTCATCAATAGTGGACAATAAATGATTTCACTCAATTTTTCTTCTACTATTTCGTCATCCTTAATATCCTCATTTTTCATTAGTAGATAATGCAAGTCCTCAATGCTTTATGTAGAATGTTGATATTTAGGGGCTATAAGTTTTGAAGGATAAGAATACATATTAGTTCAATCATATTGAAGATATTAGAATATAGGTGAGGAAGAATCTTGATTGTTATGCCAACAACTAAGTTCATCATTTTGTCTTATTTGATCTATTTGTTCTTGCAACCTATTTATTTGTTCTAACAACCAAAAAGATTTGATCAATTTGACATCTTGCTACATAGTCAATTCTACAAAATTATGTGGATCAAGGTATGCACTAGATAAAAAATTATGAGATTCAAAATGTTTTTGATGACAAGACGATGATGAAAATATAGGTTCATGAGGTATTTGAGGGGATACATGATTCATATGATTAAAGTCATATGAACCTATCCAATCTTGATGAATGTTATACTGAAAATTGACATTTTGTGTCATGGCTGAAAAAAGGCCAAGGAGATAAAGAATCACAACATTCAGAAAAAATGATTAAGAGTATTAGAACAAGTATTACTAAATAAGGAAGAAGAGTCAATATCTAACTTATGCTCAAAGGGCTATGTAGTTTATTCTAAATGTTCAATTATATGGTTTAACTTTTCCATTAGTTCTCAACATATCTTTAATATGATCTATGTCTTTATGAGCATTAAAATCTTCAAAATTATCATCCATTTGACTATATTGATCTTCTAATCTAAAGTCAAACATTGAACTATGTGGGTTATGATTATATAATAAGCTTTGAAATTGTTTGGGCATCTAATAACCATAATGATATCTTGAATAAGTCCATAATTTTAATATTTATCTTTCATCAATGAATGAGAAAACTAGAAAATTAAATTGACAATGAATCTTTGAAGGTTCTAACTGTAGGAATATTCTAAGAAGGTATTTCAACTAATATTTTTTTAAAGAATGAACTTAAAAGAAAAATAAAATAGATCCAAGTAAAGTACAGCGATCATGATTAATCGATCATCAAATTGACAATCATATGATCGATCAATCGACGATCACAATCATGGAAAATAGCCACGATCATGATCACAATTCAAGTAATTGATTGATCATTGATCACTTAGTGGACCGATGGCTAATAGTTGACCATCTATTGGATGATGACTTTTTCATCATCCAATGGTTATGGTTCACATGATGTGAGTCAAATTGATTAGAGAGAGTGAATCACTTCTTGCTCTCAACTCACTCTCACTCTCACCACCTCTCCCTCCTTTTCTTGTTGGAGAGTGACTTTAGTATCATGAGCTTCACTGCCACTGCCTCTTTCTCCTTTCCCTTTCAAATATTGATGGCATTGATGCCAACCTCACCACCGCTACCTTTGTCTCTCTCTTTTCTATCACTAGGGATTCTCTAAAACCCCACCTTCACCACCACCACCTCTCTCTCCTCCTACTTTTGGAGGCCAACAGCTCTATACCAACCTCATTGCCACTACCTTTCTCTGACTTTGTCTCTCTCTCTCTCTTCTCTTCTCACTCTCTCTCTCTCTCTCTCTCTCTCTCTCTCTCTCTCTACATCTATCAATAGGGCTTCATTAAAACCCTACCTTCACCATCACTACTTCTCTCTCCTTCTACTTTTGGAGACCAACAACATTGTTGCCAATCTCATCGCCATTACCTCTCTCTCTCTCTCTCTCTCTCTCATCTATCAATAAGGCTTCATTAAAACCCTACCTTTACAATCACTATTTCTCTATCCTTCTACTTTTATAGACCAACAACGTTGTTGCCAACCTCACCACCATTGCCTCTCTCTCTCTCTTGCATCTATCAATATGGCTTTATTAAAACCCTACCTTCACTATCACTATTTCTCTCTCCTTCTACTTTTGGAGTCCAACAACATTGTTGTCAACCTCATCACCATTACCTCTCTCTCTCTCTCTCTTTCTCTCTCTCTCTCTCTCTCTTGCATCTATCAATAGGGCTTCATTAAAACTTTACCTTCATCATCGCTGCTTTTCTATCCTTCTACTTTTAGAGACCAACAACATTGTTGCCAATCTCACCACCATTGCCCCTCTCTCTCTCTCTCTCTCTCTCTCTCTCTCTCTCTCTCTCTCTCTCTCTCTCTCGCATTTATCTATCAATAAGGCTTCATTAAAACCCTACCTTCACCATCACTGCTTCTCTCTCCTACTTTTGAAAACCAACAACATTATTGTCTACCTCATCACTATTACCTCTCTCTCTCTCTCTCTCTCTCTCTCTCTCTCTCTCATTTGTCCACTTTATATGTTGTCCAATTTTAAAAACATTTGAGAACAATATTTCAAGAGTACTTTCAATGTAAGTAAAAGAGGTACATAAGATTGAAGGTTATCAATTCTTATTTTTTATTTCTATTCAGTTATTGTTTAATATAGTCATTTGACATTAAACATGATATTAAATGTGATTTCAATAAATACTAGATATTGATGATAACACAATCATCTTTCAGGATGTGTCTATAATATATTACATATTATGTGGTGAATATTTATTGATGATGATAAGGTTTTTTCATCAAAATATTTCCATGAGATACAAAAGTGGACCACCTTTGGCTAGTAGTAGAAAGTTCAAATGTAAACCTTTCTTTAGGATGTTAGAAAATAAATAATATCACTATAAGATTTGCAAGGAGAAGAATCTAAATTATGATCAATTAATCAAGAGAAACAATTAATATAGCGCTACCAATTTTTGAAGGCATTTAGACAAGTCTCACAATCAAATTCACAAGTTGGAGGAAAAATTCACTACTAGCACCCAACAATCAATCTTTGATCACATAGTAAGCAACAACTATTTAGAGGAATTTTCAAGGAGTTACTTTAGTATTGTGTATAAAATTAATCCAAGCTTCTATGTTCAAAGATAATTCAAAAATATGCAAATATATTTTTTTGAAAGAGAAATAAAAACTCAAAGATAAATCAGGCATAGTTAGATGAGTAGCATTATCAGTTGATTCATAGACCAGCATTAATATGATTCATTTATTATAGATAGTTGTGTATTGGGTGGATAACAAATGAAATTTACAAGATCAAGTATTATTTATAGTAAAATTAGAAGGTCAACACTCAAGAAAAAATGTATCAAGATTATTCTTCGTAGCACTTGAAGACTTCTCGTTAAAGCCAAAGGTAATATAGGATTATATTGTATACTATATATTATATATAATATTATATATTTTATTTAACTATTAAATAAATTAATTAAATTAAATAATTTGTTAATAATTTTATTTTCCTTGTTATAAATGACTACAATAACTATAGACAAGGCAAATAACAATACAATGATGGTCAAGTCACTAGTCATAAGCTATAAAGATGTGAACCCAAATTTTGACAAGTGTCATATGCCACATGTGGCACATGTTATCAACTTAGTTAACTAAGAAGGTTTTAGGCATATAGAGATCTCACAAGCATTCACAATTAAATAAATGTCAGATCTTATTAATGACAACTAATTCCTGATATTCTCTACCACTTAGGCATCAATAGGGGGAGATTGTATATCCAGTGAGATAATTAGTTAGTGATATATATTCATCTACACAAAGGCAAAAGTGATATATAAAATTTTAAAAAGAGTTATGCATGTTAAATAACATTCTACTAGTGCTCGATCTCCCAATGTAGTGGAACTAATCTCATGACATAAAATTGAAGTTTATGAAAAACGACATGTACTTAATAAGATAATTTTGTTAGTATTGTCTGATGACAAAAAAAACTATTATAGAACATATAAGGAATTGAAGTTAGTTCAAAATTTTGTGATGATTTCATAAAGCGACACAATACCTATGTCAAGCTATATAGGTCCTCATGTAGATCAAGACACTAATTAGTCATATGACAACTTTGAACCAACATATTGAGCAACAATACATTTGTCATTATAGCACTCATCAATCCACAATTGATGTTTGATCTTATTATTGTGATAAATTATGAGATGATTTTGACTAATATTAATTGACCCGCTTAGGATGTACTAGAAAAAGGGCATAACTATCAACATACACCTAGTGACATCACCCAAATTACCTCACTAGAGAATATGACTACATATTACTCCTTATGTCCTATTGCAACTTTATTGGAAGAAATAAAAATATGATAAAATGTGTTGATAACATCTATTGAAGAGGAACTATAGGCATATTTACATCTATCAATCATCAAAGAAAATGTTTTGAGTTGATGACAATAGGAATGTCATCATTCATTCCTTGGAAGTAGTTAATGCTAAGAAATTCATCTATGTTTGTGATACAAGCACGCTAGTAAAGTGGAACTTCTTAGGTGGTCATGGTGTCGTCATGTTTAAAAGGTCAAGGTTGACAAGAGACACAATATCATTACTAATGGCCTTAAAATGTTGACTTTAACGAGAGCAATCTGAATTGTTTGATTTAGATGTTGAGAGCCTAAATGGTACAGAGGATAACACAAAGTCTAGAAGGATTGTGACATCAAGATTATGTATTGTGATTATCCTCACATTGTGTGTGCACTAGGATGTACATTTTGCACTCTCTTTTCTCATTTTTTTCTACGAAAGCATTTATGTTAGTATTTTTATTAACAAGCTTTGTTTATTTTGCCATTTAATACTTTCATGATGTGATCAAGCTTTATTAGTATGACTATGAATGCATATACACATTTTAAATTTATATAAGTTTGGCCAACTCTTATATTGACATTAAATGAATATATATGCAATGCATAAGTTGGAGAAAAACTTCAATGTAATATATATGTATTTCACTGCATCGTAGGAAGCTTTAAAATTAGAGTCATTTATAAGCAAAGTACATTTAATCTCACTATATATATACACATATATATATCTATTAAGTTAAAATTTAAGGCTAAATAAATGTATATATATTACTATCTTAGGAAACATAATTTATGTATATCTTAATAAAGTTGTTAGGCCTAATATACATCTTAATAAAGCTAAAACTTAGGTCTAATATTTAAATATATATTACACCTATGTACATATGGTAGGATATATATTTATACGTAATATTTATTTATACATATTTATATGTATATAGTACACTATGTAAATCTAGTAGTATATATTTTTATTTATTTATATATTTATATAGTTATACATATATATCATTTAATATAAACTAATTTAATAATATATTTATATACAATACTTAGGTATAGTATAATATAATAATATAAACTGATTGATCATGATCAATCAAGTCATCATGATCTACACAATCACAATAAGTGATTTTGGCTGATTTGATTGACAATCGATCATGATCACAATACCTTATATTCAAGGACAAGGAAAAAAATTAAGAAATACAAACTAAATTTTCAAATGAGCAATTATCAAAGTGTGAAGCAAACAAATTTTATGCAAAAAGTAACTAAAAAATTTAATACCAAATTCACAATAATCTTTGATTCCTTTTTGGCTCAAATTGATCTTCTCTCTTTTGATGTTGCTATTTTTTTTAACTTAAAATCAAACAAAGAAATCAAAATGGAGCAACTTATTAATTTGACACTAATTTGAGAAAATCATCCTCCTCCAAGGTGTCAAAATTTGATCGCACTTTAGTTGTTGAAATAAAATAAAGTGATAAAAAAGCTGTAAATAACTAAAATCAAGTCAATCAATTTTTGTGTCACCTAGAGATTTGAGAAAGAACATGTGCTCAATGAAATCATAGAAAATAGTAAAAATTCTTAGATTGCAACATTCTCACCCCTCTTCATCTGTCACTTAGAAGATTTTGAGAAGGAAAAGAAAAGGGGTCAAAATTATCGTGAATGCCTGTCACCACCATGCTTGACTCCATCTATCCTTAGCACCCATGAGAGAAGTTTGCAGCCACTATTGTTGCCATTTCCGCCCCAGCCATCTTGTGGGAATATGCTCCATCTGCCAAAGCCACCATCACTATCGTTGCCACACTCATTTTTGCTTATCATTGAGTAGAGCTTTTCATCATCATGCTACTATGTTGTGCCCTCATTGTCTCCATGCCATTGTGTCACTACATCACCGTCATCATCTCCACACCACCATGTTGCCACTTTGCTGTCATTGTTTACGCTTGTCACATGGAGAGGCCAGCCGATGCTCATCCCCTAGCCGTTGTGGTTCCCCCACAAAATGGGTTCAATATTTGGCCTGATATTGGGTTTGATGGTGGGCATAAATAATCAGCCCATTATCTACCCCAATATTTTTCTAAAAATTATAATAAATTCAAGAAAATTCCAACTTTCTTTCTTCCATTTTTTTGAAATCTAAGAAATATTTCTCAAGGCATCAATGTTGAATAATCAAGTTAATAAAAATTAGATCATCAAAGAAGTATTTCTAAAAATGATGTTCAAATGAAACAATTTTTGATGAAATGAGTTATAAAACTCATTTTATCATTTTCATATAATCTTATTATATTTAACATCAATTAATCTGATATTTCTAGCCATTTTTCATTGATTAACATAGAAAAATTACACATTATCAATTGGTATGAAAGAACATTTTATGATGCCATGACATTAATGCATGTGATGCAGAAACAAAAATATTGTGAATGTGGAGCTAACCATTAGTTGATGCATTATAAAGTTTGAATGAAGTTTAATATTTCAATAGTTCTTCTTCAAGGAGATCAATAATAGGTGATATTGATGGTTGTATTATTCATATGATAAGTAGAAATATAAAAGCATTTTGAGTGTATAGCTTACCATTGGTATAAATAAAAAGTATCAAACAAATTTCAGCATGTCAAAGTTTATCATCTTTGTGGATTTTCAATACTTCTTCATTTATATCTTTCTTTTTTTCTCATGATTAATATTATTATAATTTGATCTTTTAATTCCTGGTGATGAACTAACATGGTGTTCAAGTTGTATGATGGAATAGGTAAATGAATGATTTTTGTATCTTAATTGAAGGAATCAGGAGCTGAGAAAAGGCCCATGCAATCTACTTTAGTGATCTTTCCATATAGACCTGAAATAGTTTGAACATATTTTTCTCGTATTATTCACTTTCTTACGCATATTTATTGGTTAGATTTCTCTTTGTAGAGAATAATTGAGCAGTTAACTCGAAATCCAGAAATCATTTTATGAATATAACATAACCTAAGAAATTGTTTTGTTCACAAAACATCATTAAGAGAATCAAGAGTTGAGAAAGTTTACTGCAATCTACTTTAACGATGTTTCCATATAGACCAGAAATATTTTTCAACATTTTGTGCTCATTTTACTCACTCTTTTATTCATATTTATTGGTTAGATTTCTCTTTGTAGAGAATCATTGAGCAGTTAACTCAAAATGCAGAAATCATTTTATCAATGTAACATAGCCTAAGAAATTATTTTGTTCACTATATATCATTTAGAATAATCTTAATTGAAAATTACCTATTATAATATGAGCAAATATGTGACTGCTTATCGATACGTAAATATATATAACAGTGCATTTAATTAAAAATCCATTGAAAATTCGTATTTTACTATGAACCGTGTACAATTTGAGCTGTAGAAATTATGGATCCACTCTGGTCATCATGTATCGTCAAAGGCCGTACAGATGGCCCCTAGAGTTGTAGTCAGTCTCTGTACTAGAGAGTTAATCCCTCCTATAGTTATCTCCGCCATGGTCAGCGAGCCAAGAGGTTTCGTGGAGGATGGCACGCGGCGACGAGGTCGATCCAAGGGACTTTAGATCAAAGGGAGGCGGTGGCAACGGTTAACCATGGCGAATGACACCACCAAGCTGAATTTCGTTAGCCATGGGAACGGGAGGTAACAATTTGATCAGCAAAAAGCTCAAGACACTGCGATTTGATCGCTTCATACACAAGGAGTTAGAAAGCGAAAGACAGAGAGAGTGAGAGAGAGAGAGAGAGAGAGAGAGGAGGGGAGGGCGGGAGATTCGATGGGTTCACGCCTTGTGATGTTCACCCCCATGGGACGAGATCTTAAAGAACTTAGCAGGAAGTCCTCTCTTGGGGATTGGGAAGGGGCCATACTCGGTCTCGTTACTCGATCCCAGAATCTCCCACCTGTAAAACAGGGTCAAAACCTGTGGCTCAGACTAACTGATCTAACGAATCGCGATCATCACACCTCTCTTTTTCTTACACACCTGTACTTGGTTACGAGATGATGAATCAAGATGACCATCTCTAGCTTCGCGAGCTCATTCCCCGGGCACGCGTGGACTCCATTTCCAAACGGCAGAAATGTGTTTGGCTTCGGGGAGACCTGCGAGAAGAAGACCGGTTAAGAAGTCAAGGATGCGGAACACAGTACAGGACGACGACTCAAGGACTCGGAGGTCTGCACCGTAAATCTGGAAGCGTCGAATATCTCCGGATCATGAAAGAATTCTGGGTTGTGATGGATGTTCCGGAACAAAGGCATGACCTTCCATCCTTTGGGGATCAGATACCCTGTGCATTAGACCACCCCGGTCACTTCCTCATATGAAACATTCAGAGGCCCACATAGAGAGTCAGGCAGGCAGACAGAGAGCGAGAGCGAGAGAGGGAGAGGGAGAGCGAGACGGCGACAGAGACAGGGATATGTACGATAAATTGGTGCAGCTTTTATTAAATTAAAAAATACTCGATAAGCTATCACTTAAAGCAAAACAAAGGTCGAGGCTTATTTGAAGGAATCAACGTCAAACAAATGTGGGTGGTCATTCTTTCCTATTTTTATGTTAATAAATATATAGCTCAAGGTGTAGGTAAAAATAGTAGTCGTAGATATCAATTACATATTTGGTCTTCAGGGCTTTAAAATATAATAAAAAATATAGAACAAATACATACCTGCAAGTACGAAAGTCAATTCTTTAAGGATTAAAGAAATTACTATCTATGAAAAATCGATTCCAAGGGCGTTCAAGTTCTGTTAAATTATTTTGTAGGGGTACTTCGATTGTCATCGCGTTCAAGTTTTGGTCGATACTAGAAAATTATGAAAAAAGTCAAATATGATAACTTTCTCCCACATTTGATCTATATTTCCTGAATCCATTAAATAGTCGTGCCATATTGTCCACGGCAGTGTGGACCACGAATTGAATAGTAGAATAGGTTATAGTTTATATTATTTTAAAATATTTATTACTCTAGTAGGATATGATATCAGTCTTGAAAAATCGCGAAAAGTAGAAGCGGAGGAGAGGCAATATGCGTACACCTTTGTATTCAACGTCAGCAACAGCCTCCCTAAATGTGAAAGAGATGATGCTCGCCATCCTCAAGCTCTCCAATATGACCTACTCGGGGTGAAAAGAGGAAGAACGTCTGTAATCAGGATGAGGGCTTGGCCATGAACATTGATAATCAAAGTCAAGGCTATTTTCTCTCTTCGATTTACTCACCCTCTGAGTCAGCGGCATGCTCCTCGTCTGCGCCCAAGTCAATGAATTCGCCCCACCCTCGTTGGTCCGATATACGGACATTTGTTCGGCCTGCAGTCACAGCAGTAGTTATCGCCGGGTTCATCCCATGGTGGAGTGCTCCGAAAGACATGGCCACAGTAAGAATAGACGAGGACGATCCCCGAGAGCCAGCCACCTTGACAGCTTCTAGGACCTTGTTGTTGTCATAGAGATACTTTAGAATCCATGTGAGGGCACTGGCCGTCGTATCCTGCGCCGCAAACAACACGCCAATGATGTTGTCGGCTATTTGGTCGTCGCTCAGCCGATCCCCCTCGTCGTTCGTAGAACCCATGAGAACGCCCAGAAGATCCTTCTCTACATTCCCCCTCTGCCTCCTCTCCTTCATTACCCGCCTCAGGATCTCGCCAATCCGCTTCCTTGCCTTTGGTGAAAGGAATCGACAGAAAGGGGGATATAAATGGTCGAAGAAGAAAAGGTAGGCGGTGATAGATAGAGGTGCCACGTCTGTCTCACCACGACGGCCTTGCTGTAGAGTGTCCCAGGGAGTCTATTTGGGAGGGAATTGTACCCTTTGTCTACTATGTAGTAGTTCTTCTTCAGCTCCTCCTTACACTGTTCTTCCATGCCCCGGCCGAAAATGGTGAGTATTCCAATGTCAAAAGATAGCTGCAACAATGAGATATCCAATTATACACCCTCAAACGAAGGACTGATGTTGGGGGTGAAAGGAAAAATGTCCTTGGGACCTTACTCTTTTCATTTCTTGGAAGGTGGTGATGGACCGACCAGCCCAAGACTCTAGCATAGAGACCACGGCGGTGTCGATGTCGGGGACAAGCCGGCGGATGGCCTCCGGCGTGAGGGATCCCTGGACCAGCTTCCTCAGGCGGGCATGGTACTCCCCCTGGTGGAAGAACAAGGCCCAGGGGCCTATCATCGTCTCCTTGCTCTGCGGGTACGTCGGCTTGAAGAGGTGAGCCTGGGTGACCAGAACGAACCGGGCAGCCTCCGGGCTCGCCAACATCACGCAGGGACAACCCAGCAGATGTGTCTTGAATACTTCCCCATACCTGAGCAGAGAAAGGGCATATTGTTTCATCTCTACCACGCTGGGGGACGAAGAACAAGATTTGGAAGAGATGAGGAAGTGGGATGACAAAAAAAATGGAACCTTTTCTGCTTAGAGGCAAAGAAGACTTTGGGGTCCTCGGAGTAGAACTGGAGAGTCTCCCCTATCCAAGGCAAGCCCATTGAGCCAGGTGGTAGAGGAAGCCTGGTTTCTCTGTCGGATCTTCTCTTCTGCCTTCCCACAAGAAGAAAGACGACAAGGCTGAAGAAGACGAGGAGACATAGAGGGAGGAAGAAGACACTGAGGGGGAGACCATGGCTCATCCGCATCTGGGCTTCGTCCTTTGGCCCTTTCTCTTGAGGATGGTCTCTGAGGGAGGGGAAGGGGGGAGGGAGTAGGACGACCTGGGAAGAAGTGATCTCAGTTTGCTTGAATTGGGGCCATGGGGGAAGGGGGTGTTTAGATATATATAGGGAGAGGGAGGGAGAGGGAGGGAGAGAGCAGTGAGAGAGAAGGGAAAGAGAGGAGGCCAAAGGGTGGCTAGAGAATTTGTGACAAAAGTCCACGAGGCAGGCCGGGGATACCGCATTTCCCTCACACATGGCGCCTATACGTTCAAGAGTTTAAAGGCCTGGTACTCGGTGCTGGCAAGCTCATAGTTTACTCTTCTTTATCTTCAAACCCAGCCGCCACGTTGGGCTTCGCCTCGAAGGGCCCCACACGTGTGAGGGGCCCTCCCCGCCTGTCCCTGTGGCCCGTGCCGTGTGCAGGAACGCGGCCGTAATCTCATTTATTTTGTTTCCACTGTCGCAGCCGCAAGATGGTATCGAAATTAATTTAGCCAGCTTTGATCGTCATCCGCCAGCCTCCCCCCCCAATCCCTGGAATAATTACCTGATTAATCTACCATTTCTGGGTCTAGAAACAATGAATTTCTTACCCTCATTATGATTATTTAATCGAAGTTTCCTAACCAGCGATCCAGCAGACTTCGTGTAGAGAGAAACTGGGAAATCTCAACCCCCCCCCCCACCAAAAAATTTACTAACTGGCTTTCAGTAAAGAGTGTGCTGTGTGATCACAAAATAATCCGTCAAAATATCATTAAAAAATTGATTTAGGGGACCCTAAGTTTGTAAAAATCGACACATGAAGATAGTTGCGAAACATCGCTTTTTAAATGAGTGATTTGATTACCAAGTGTATATTAAATTCAATTTAGATGCCATATATTCTCCATTTACACCTGGCGAAATCCTCGTCAGCAGCGAATTCATGTACGAGTACCGATTCATTTGTAAATTCGTAGTTTGTGAACAGTAGGAGGCCTTTTCTTCAATGGAAGACAAAGAGAGGACAAAATTCGGGCTAACTTCGATTAAAATCCTATAAATTTAGATAAAACGCTAATTTTCATTCAACTATTGGCCTTACGAGCCAACCTAATCGTCGGTCATCCCAGATTCACTATTGAATGAGATCAGATGGTTTAACTCAACTCAGTCGAAAGCCCGAACCGTTGTTGCTTAAGCTATAGTATTTCAAATGATTTCGTATTTTTAAAGCTACCAATTCATTACGGGTTGATCAGTCAATTTTAATCTTGTATCCCATTAGCTAAAATCAAAAGGTTTCTCTATCATTGTGCTAATTTTTTACGGGATACGTAATGAAGGTGGAAGCGAGTTTCACGTCTGAAGAGTTGCTCCATAAGATGCTTATGATTTCCGCAGTACGATTAATTTGTTTACCATTTGGACATAATCACTCGATCGTCATATAATATTCGATCATTTTACAGGCACTCGTCTCTCTTAATCACTCCGTCGACCGAACGTTTCGCAGACGACCATGTTGTGGCAGCGTGCGTGGTCCTTCGAATTATGTCTTATTGCGCACGTGCGAACCTTCATGAACCATGGCAGGTGGGTAGAGATCCTCCGGCGAGGGCTTCGTCAAATCAGGTGGTAGTCGCCGTCGAGGCCAGCCGGTTCGGGGCCGAAGATGGCTGGCTGCTGGAGGCATTTATATCCCTCCCATATCTGGGCGACCCCCCCAGGAAAGGAATTTTCTTCAATAAAAAGAGCCATTCTTCATTATTAATGGAAAGAGGGGATGACCGGAGTCAGCTTTACGTGATGCTAACCCGCAATCCTCTCCTATGCCGTAGCTGTGAGGGCATCGGCGAGGAACGGGGAAGATGCCGCACACCGTCCGACTCGTCTAAACAAGGACAATCGTGCCTGAACGTCGACGGAACCTCGGCTGCATCTGCAGGTCTCCAAGGGACGCTGCAACTTCTTCAGGCTTCCATCTGCACCATGATCCAGATGAGCAGTATACAATGCTCTACATCAATTAGCCAGCGCGCGCGAAACGGGCACCCGCGAGATTAGCTCGTTGGGCGTCTCCTCCAGCGATAAAGGTTTTAGCATCACCCTTCCCTTTCGTGGAAACATTTCTGGGTGATGAACGTTTCTTCTAGATTGCATGTAAGAAAGGCTGATAAGTCTAGCAACCAACGTGTTTGGTAGAATATATACTCTGCCGTAAACGTTACCTCATCCGATTTTTATCCCATTTTCCCCTTTTAAAGAAAGCGTTAACGGGAGAAGCTAATGTACGAAATTTAATTGGAAGATAAAGTTAATTAATCACACGGAGGCCGTGGAAAACTATCGGTGATTGGGGACTTGGCACCTCCGTTTGAATCCGTTGTCGGCGTCAATCATTCTACTTGGTCCGCGAGTCTCTGGCCTGCAAATCGAATAAACGCACCCCTAAACCGCTCACTTATAATGAAATTCCATACAAATAAACTTTCATTCTAAAAAGAAAAAGTGAGTTTTGACGATGGTTAGAAATCATAATAATGCTAATTATTATTATTATGAACTGACAATTCCATGATCAATATAGAACGGAGGGGCAGCGCCGAACTTGATCGCTGATGAAGACACAAATGATTAGCCTAGGATAGCTCTCCAAAAGTATTGTAAGAAAGACGCACGTAATGTGCGAAGATGTGAGAAGTATGGCTGAAGAAAAAGGATGAGTTATCCACTAAAAACTAGAATCAGGAAACACCGTCTACCTAGGTTTATAGGCGGAGTTTGGCGGACCTACATACCACAACCATAAAAGCCAACCCACGCAAGTTGCCTCAGGCAGCCAATATTCATCAGCGGAGTCAAGCGTCGAAACCGACGGGCCAAACATTCCCCTCTTTAGGATAGTCTAACACTGAAAATTTATTATCCTACCAGATATAAATAACGCATGGCTCCGCGGTAGGCCTGCCTAAAAACTTCAGCCAAATGAAGATGGTCACACCCTATAAATCAAGGATCCTACAACTGCAAGGTATTAACATATCTTGATAGATATTTCGATCTTAGGTGGCTAGAAGTGTTCTACGTGAACAAATATTGGGTCATTCTATTAATCTTCTATTAAAAATTCTAAGATAGGCTGAAGTCTCATTCTATTAATCTTATGCCTCCTACTTCCATTTTCCCCATAAAGAGTAATGCAATCTTTCAAGAAAACATTGTATAAAAAGAAGAATTCTAGCTTTGTAGAAATTTGTTTGCTTTACTGTTCCTTTCATTAGTGGTTACCGATATTGAATTGTTTTATACAAGGATAAACTCTGAAACCCACATATCGTAGTAGTTCTGTCAGCCTTATATCTCACTATGCTCATCTCGTTATCTATGCTCACTTAACCTCGCATCAATCCATAAAATGTCATATTAGAACCCAGGCCCAGGTCTTAGAAAATAAAGCAAGGAATGAAAATAACTGTATACATGAAATTTTTACCACCAACTTGGACTTGTCCCTGCGAAAGAATCAAACTAAAAAGATAAAAGAAATTAATAACCAGTAGTTATTTTTTCGTTTTCCCAGTTTGGATGTAAGGATCAAGTAAGAAGATGAAGCTCCACAAAGTCAACTTCCTTAATTTGTGCACTTGTATCCGGTCGAAGAATAGAAGACAGCCAAAGTGACACTTGCATCACTTTTTATTTGCAAGAGGGGAAAACAAAGAAAAGAAACCTATAAAATATTCTTGTTTGAATCTACGTTTTCCAACCATTACTATCAAGTATCTCAATCCACTAATGGGAATACGTAATGAATCATCAAGAGGCTGACATGGATTGATTATACTTGTACATTTATTTTATGATGTGAAAATGGTTATTTGAACTTCAACATCAGAAAAAATTTCACCATACCCTGATATAAAAAGGAAATGAAAATAATGATTGAATATTGTGCTTCCAAAATAAAATAATGTGGTTCATTAAAAGTGAAAAATGAATTCATGGGAGTAGGGTAGTCACAGCAAAGTGCTTGTCATTTAATAAAGTAATAATATGGATTCATTCAATATTCCCTCATGTTGAAGTTTTTGTCGCATGATGCATATGCCATGGCACAGCAGGCAATTCGATTAGCAAAACGCTAAATTGATGTGTGAGCCAAAAATGTCTCTAATTGGAATTGAAATATTGTATGACTTCACTCACTTTGCTTTTTTTGACATTTAATCACAAGGAACCTGTTTATATTTGAAATAGAAAATGTGTATAATGGTGTCCCATCAATGATTCTCTTATGGTTCGTAAAATATCACATCCTCAGAGAAACGTGGACTAATCATTATCTTACAGCCAAAGCCATCATGTCACCATAAAAAGACAAACTATATCCCCAGCTCACATTGTTGTTGTGAGCATGTAGGTAGTAAACTTGAGAAAAGAGTAAAGGTATATGAACAAGAAGAGACTGTGACATTCTAAGAATTTGATCAAAAGTAAGATAATCATTTTAGAGTATAGATTTCTTAATAGTTATTTTATTAATATCTATCAAATATAATTTATTTATCAATATCTTTAGCTACTAACCCTCTATTAATTCTATCATTCAACGATTTTTCGTTGTCAATTTATCGCTGTCCCGAGGTTTAAGAAGACGGCCATCAATGACAACTTACCCGTCACTTGACCTTGAAGTGGGATGTAGACTACTGACGCCCTCGTCTCAGCCACCTTTAATGCATATAAATTGCCTAGACGGCTATCTGAAATCGTGGAATGTTGTAATTGGGGAGTGTCAACCAACATAGCAAGATTTTGATGGGCACATAAAGCATATTGACATGGAGTGTTGCAATGTATTGAATATGGCTCTATTCAGATATTAACGCAGTCTAACTGGGCTGAGGAAAGTAGAAAACAGTGTCAAATTTTTCGGAAGATATGCCGCCCAAGCATCATGAACGTAAAATTGGGACATATGTGAACTATATTCTACCAAGAATAAGGGCTGATGGGAGTGAAGGCAAAGGCATACTTAATACATCTTTTATTTAATAGATGTTAGACCAAACATAAGAACACGAGATGAGAGGCCATGCCGTCGATGTGTCTACTAGTCAACTCTTTGATCAGAATTTGATAAGTAATTAAATGACCTGTACGTAGACATCGAAACTATGACGTCACACCAACAGGTGACGTCAGCTATCAGCTTAGTATTACGACTTACTGAATACTTCTTAGCTAAAGTCAACGAAAGGCATGAATCAGCCCATCTTTAAACACGTGTCCCGAACCTGTCCACTTTCTCGCGCAACACCAGCTGAAATGGAGGGAAAGCCCGCGGGCTCGGCCTCAAACGACGGTACTAAATTTGCCGCCAAGGGCCGCTGGGGATTCCGGCGGCGCCAGAAGTTGCAAACCACGGTTGCCTGGGTCGCTAGCCTCTCTCCGTCGTGGATCCCGCACTCTGACCTCTGGAAGATTTGACAAAATCCAAAGATCCGCACTATTCAGTCTCTCTCTCTCTCTCTCTCTCTCTCTCTCTCTCTCTCTCTCTCTCTCTCTCTCTCTCTCTCTCTCTCTCTCTCTCTCTCTCTCTCTCTCTCTCTCTCTCTCTCTCTCTCTCTCTCTCTCTCTCTCTCTCTCTCTCTCTCTCTCTCTCTCTCTCTCTCTCTCTCTCTCTCTCTCTCTCTCTCTCTCTCTCTCTCTCTCTCTCTCTCTCTCTCTCTCTCTCTCTATCTATCTATCTATCTCTCTATCTATCTATCTATCTATCTATCTATCTATCTATCTATCTATCTATCTATCTAGCTATCTCTCTCTGTCCCCTCCTCGCTGTGCCCTTGGTGCAATATAAGTGCATAGTAACCGATCTAAAGATCTACAACAAGCACCTACCTCCACGCAATGCTTTTTGGTCTTACAGTACTGCTGGCTTTATCTCCTGCAATCACACGTTCATAGAATGACATTTCTTCGTCCTTTTCTTGTTCCCGTACCCAGTCCACGTCCCGTGATTGGACGCATTCAAATAGAAACAAAAGGAGACGTATAACACCATCAATCGCTTAAACTCTCCGTGTGCACATATTTATTCTTGACTTTATCCGTTGGGTCTGCAGATTTTGGCACCCTCTTCGTCATTGTACTTTCGGCGCCGGTCCCCTCGAAAAAGCTCCGGGCATTCGTTCTCAACGGAGTCTGTGATTCAGTGAGCTTCGTCCATGTGGAGATGCTTCGTATCGTTTTCCGGAGTGTCTCTCATCGCACCCGTCGACCTCCCCACTGGAGAATTCTTGGTGCGTGCCAGAACTGGCAATTCGTTTCCTACTGTTGACCATCCGTGGCGTTTAGTTACGTAGCCCGAGGACAGGTGGCCATCCAAGGCGAAGCCTGGTGCTTCTTCGCGGTAAAAATGGGCCTCAAAGTCAGAAGGTGATCTTCTTGATTTGTAGATGGGATTTTCTCGATGTTACTCCGATTCAATCATTGAGAATCTGGGACATCCGTGGCACAGGACGGCCCACGCCTTCCCTTGTCTGCGGGGAAAGACTGCCCCAGCGGGAAATAGTCATCTCACTGATGTGACAAAGGCTCAGTGGCTCAACTGAGGCGTAACACGTGGCGTCTTCTCCTCAGCGACCCGTCCATCGGGTTCATTCAATGATTAATACGTCAGAAGGACCGGAGAACGGCAAGATGAGGACGCAACTTCCGTAGTAATCATTTCTAGTTTGCATTCTGATCTTCAGCGACCACGGAGTGCGGCGTCATTGCGCTTGCCAGCATTCCATACCAGTCGTAGGACGAGCTTTTCTTCATAGAGTGTTGAATTCGTCACAATAGAAGAGTAGCTGTCCAGAATATCTCCTATCGGACTTGGATAACAAACCATCTTCCACGAAATGGTGAAGAAATTTGTACCCGAAATTCAGCACATATTAATATGTTTTTTTATACATTATCATTGGATCGGCCTCTTCACTTCTCTGGCATCCGCAAGTCCCAGTTCGACGTCTTTATCCATCCCAACAGAGAGGAAGGCACAGAGATTCCAGGCAGCATACGAGACAACGACGAGCCTCAAAAAAAAGGCAAATCCAATGAAGTGCGGAAAAAAATCATATGTTCTGGATAAACGCCAAGAAATCGGAAAGGAAATATATTATCCAGTGGGCCGCCGTAGAATGTCGGACTCCCCTTGCGCTATCTTCTCGAGGGATGTGGCGATGGCGAGTTGGCCGAGCAACATCTTTCAAGTAATGATGGCGATATCCTTGGATGATTGTGGCGAAGGGATGGGGAGACAATTTCGCTGGCCGCCATGGAAACGCTGTCCCCCGCTGTGCGAATCCTAGCCAACCAACACACCTCTTTCGACATAATTGAGAGGGGTTCCTTGCCCACTTCCTTGCGCATCGGCGCAGAGATTTCTTCCTCGGCTTCTCCAGTGAATCCCTGAATATCAACAGTCACTAGGCTCCTGGTTGAAGTAACAAGTGAAACAATAATATATATACATATATATATATATATATATATATATATCTACATATATAGCTATCTGAGGTAGAACATGCGGAGTATGGATTGTTTGTTCATGTTTAAGGTTAATATTTCCCCTCCTTTTGCATCCATCGGATCAATTCCCACGGCGACGCATCTGGACGACCAGACTCTTGGTTGAACCAAGCATATGCCATCAGGACATCGAGATCAACCACGTCAAGTTATACACATTTTGGATTTATCTGTTTCCACGTAAGGAGAAATCGAATCCTGATATATATATATATATATATCAAGACGAATCTTTTCGTGCCACGTGTAGTTTGGCTGAACCCAAGAACCTTTCTAGGTAAAGAAGACCCCGTCCGCATCAGTATCTGCCTCAAGATTTTCCGCAAAAGAACACGTGCCACTCCATTTTCAGCTGTGTCCAGTTGGGAATGGTGGACTTAGATCCGGCAAATCTGTTCGACAGTTGCTGACCATGCGCCATATTTGGGGGAAGATAAGATGCCAACTGAAGAAGAGATAGAAGGTCCTCGAAACAAGGATGATGCGCTCACGACTGTCCGCACTCACTTGTCTATATCATGAATATCATGCTCTGCTCTCAAGTCAGTGATCCCCATTTACCATATTGCTTCTCACTGGTCTTCAGAAGGATGAGATTTTTGATTCTTTTGGTGGTGGACGTGTGGCGGGGGGCAGCCACATATCTTTAGTTGGACATTCAAGTCTTGGGTATATAGTGTTTTCAGAACTGAATTGGTAGTCTTGTCTTTGATAGAGTTCATTTTCGACAGTGACAAAGGGTAATATAATAACACATAGATATGATAATTTTATGTTACCGTCAAAGTGTAAATCTCGGTAGATCAAATCAGATAGTTAAACCAAATAAAGTTCAGTTGGTTTAATATTCATATTCTATATGATTAACATGATCAATCTAAGTCAGTCTATATTCATAGTCTATATTCATACCAGCTTGATTAATTAAACGAAGGGTAAATGGTCCATAGTTGTACTCTATATGATTAAAATGTTTTTTGAATACAAGTTGGTGCCATGTATAAATGCAAATACTAGATCCAAAGTTAATCTAAAGAACACGATGACACTAACATTGTGTCAAAATTCGAAGATTTTGAATTATTATCATGTTTACAAGATCAACGAATGTATTTTAAAGTCCAGCCGCGGACTTGACCCAAATGAACCGTTATCCACCCGTTGCATCAATCCTGGGTAGCTCATTATGCTGATATAAAGGGGCTGTTTCACACAAATTAGGGTTTGAACGAGATAGAAGGAAGAAACAGATAGAGAGTGTTTCCAGCCCAACCTTCTTCCTCCAACGAGTTTAATCCTTCGATTTTCATTCTTGACCACGAATAGAGAAACAACATTACCTGTTTTGAAGCATTATATTGTACATCAAAGATCAGACGCTTTCTCAATATAATGTAAACTTTTCAACAAAAGAAACTACAGGTTGAACTTGTAAAAATGCTAAAATGTTCTTAACTTCATTCCAAGGTTGCTGAAACCTCGAAACTAAACATCTCTGCTTGTTGATGCCTGGTATTTAAAATGGCTGGTCGTAAGAGCGATAGGATCTAGAATAAAGGCTTTCTGAATTTGGATATACAATGGAGGCTAGTTGAAGGTATTTTACTTGGATCTTAATGAAATCTGACTTTTTCCTTAGAGAGTGGAGTATGCTTGATTCATCAGCCCATTAAAAATTATTTTAATAATGAATATTTATTTTTATTTTTCAATGGGAGTAAAGCAAAGAAATACAAAGTAATCCAACTTACAGCCCCTCCTAGGCTATAATGTTGCCTAAGCTAAATCAACAAGTAGGTGATTTAATAATGAATAGTGACTATTGCTGATCCCTCAAAATAAAATAACATGAAAATTTTTAATATTTATAATAATTCATATAAAACAGGGATGTAAAGATATTTAAATTTTAAAATGAAAAAATTATGATGTCAAGGTGATATTTTTTCTATAATATCATATCACTACATTACAAGAAATTTAATATTGTAAATGTAGTAGTCAAAGTAATACAAGTAATTAAAGACTGATTTTCAATATAAACTATTTTTATCATTCAAAGATCAACGTTTCCCTCGCTTTCATTACTAAGAATGGCTTCAGGAACTTTATTTCTTAAAGTCTTACTAATGGTAAATAGTTATCATTTAACCTTGTCCATTAAGTATGATTTTTATGATAATGCTCTGTTGTTATGTCACTGAAAAGTCACACACCGTTTTACTATTCGGACAATGGATGTCAAAGATTATTGTCAAGTGATTTTAGATTTATATGAAATAAAATACCAAATCATAAGCCTCCTCAATTTTTTCCAGAAAACCAAAAGATTATCTGAATAAACTATGACTTTTTATCAAAGTCTAGTCAAATCTCCACCGATTTCTGTAAGGCTTCGACTTAGACCATAGTTTTAAACGTAGGGTGAAAAGAACTACTTTTAACCGAATGAAACTCGACCTATTAAGGGTATGAGAAGGTCGAGAATCATGTGGTAAAATCAACTTATTAACACATTTATTTCATTACTGTCAACACCTCCCTTAATGGTTTAACTCTAAAACGTCAAGAGGGAAATGAAGATAAGAAGAGGGAGGGAGAGGGAGAGAGAGATGAGGTTTTATGAATATTGGCAATCTAATATAGCATACGTAGTTCTATTATCGTTTCTACAATGCATACTACGAACATTAATACTAGATAAATAATCAATAGTTATCAGGGTGCGTAGCTTTCTCTCAGGCACCCATGCTAGGTTTTAACTTTCGTTCTGCGCGCTTTTGTATGTTCGCAAAATGAGCCTTTCTTCTTTGACTCCGTCTTACGCATTAATCAAATCAGCAGCGAAGATATTTTCTAGGGCAGGCATGTAGACATCGACCACTATGACGTCACACTTAATGGTGACGTCCGCTATCACCTTAGTATTACGACTTACTGAGTACTTATTCACTAAAGTCAACGAAAGACTTAAATCACCCCATCTTTAAACATGTGTCCCGCATCTGTCCACTTTCTCGCGCAGCACCAGCTGAAATGGAGGGAAAGCCCGGGGGCTCGGCCTCAAACGACGGTACTAAATTTGTCGCCAAGGGCCGCTGGGGATTCCGGCGGCGCCAGAAGTGGCAACCCACGGTTTCCCGGGTCGCCAGCCTCTCTCTATCGTGGATCCCGCACTCTGACCTCCGGAAGATTTGACAAACTCCAGAGATCCACACTATTCAGTGCCTCTCTCTCTCTCTCTCTCTCCCGCCCGCCCCCCTCTCCCCTTTCGCTCTCTCTCGCTCTCTTCCGCCCCCCACCCTCGCTGAGTCCTTGGTGCAATATAACTGCATAGTAACCGATCTAAAGATCTACAACGAGCACCTCCCTCCACGTAACGTTTATTGGTCTCACAGTACTGCTGGCTTTATCTCCTGCAATCATACGTTCATAGAATGATATTTCTTCGTCTTTTTCTTGTTCCCGTACCCAGTCCACGTCCCGTGATTCGACGCATTCAAATAGAAACAAAAGGAGACTGTATGACACCATCAATCGCTTAAATTCTCGTGTGGATGTATTTATTCTTGACTTTATCCGTTGGGTCTGCGGAGCTTCGCACTCTCTTAGTCATCGTACTTTCGGCGCCGGTCCCCTCGGAAAAGCTCTGGGCGTTCGCTCTCAACGAGTCTGTGATTCAGACTTCGTCCATGTGGAGATGCTTCGTATCGTTTTCCGGAGTGTCTCTCTCATCGCACCCGTCGACCTCCCCTCCAGGGAATTCTTGGTGCGTGCCAGAGCTGGCAATTCGTTTCCTACTGTTGAGCATCCGCGCCGTTCAATTCCGTAACCCGAGGACAGGTGGCCATCTAAGGCAAAGCCTGGTTCTTCCACGAGGTAAAAATCTACTTGTATTTGTGGAAGGGATCTTCTCGAGATTACTCCGGTTTCATCATTGAGAAGTTGGGACACTCTTTTTGTCTTCTCTGGGGACTCCTCTTGTGAACTGCTTCTAGAGAAACACATCCGTGGCACCGGACGGCACACGAATTCCCTCCCTGCTGATTAGACGAAAGACTGCGGAGGCATGCGAAAAATAGCCCTCTGATGTGACGACAGGGACAGCACCCCGGTGGTTTATCTCAGGCGTAACACGTTGCGTCTTCTCAGCGAACCCGCCCGTTGTGGTCATTCAATGATTGATAGGACAGGCGGAAAGGGAAACGGCAAGATGAGGACGCAACTCTCTGTAGTAATCACTCTCTAGGTTGCATGCTGATCTTCAGCGGCCACGGAGTGTCGCCTCTGTATACTTGCCAGCATCCCAGACCAATCACAGGACCGGCTTTGCTTCTTAGAGTGTTGAATTCTTCACCATAGAAGAGTCTCTGTTCAGTCTATCTCCTCCCGGACTCGGAAAACAAACCATCTTCCACGAAATGGTGATGAAATTTTTACCCGAAATTCAGCACATTTAATCATGTTTTTTTTATGTATAATCATTGGAAAGGCCTCTTCACTTCTCTGGCATCTGCAAGTCCCTATTCGACGCCTTTATCCGTCCCAACAGAGAGGAAGGCTCTGAGATTCCACGCAGCATATGAGTCAACGAGAAGCCTTAAAAAAAAGGCAAATCCAATCAAGTGCGGAACAAAATCATGTGTTCTGGATGGATCCCCGGAAACAGGAGAGGAGAAGTCTTATCCAGTGGGCCACCGTAGGATGTCGAACTCCCCTTGCGCTATCTTCTCGCGGGATGTGGCGTTAGCGAGTTGGCCGAGCAACATCTTTCAAGTAATGATGGCGATATCCTTGGATGATGGTGGCGAAGAGATGGGGAGCCGAATTCCGCTGGCCGCCATGGAAACGTCGTTCCTCGCTGTGCGAATCCTAGCCAACCAACGCCCCTCTTTCGACATAATTGAGAGGATTCCTTGCCCACTTCCTTGCGCATCGGCGCAGAGATTTCTCCCTCGGCCTCACCAGTGACTCCCGGAATATCAACGGTCAATTGGCTCCTGGTTGAAGCAACAAAGGAGACAATGATATATATATATAGATATATATATATATAAAAATACCTATTGATGTAGAATATGCGGAGTATGGATTGTTTGTTCATGTTTAAGGTTAATATTACCCCTCCTTTCGCATCCATCGGATCAATTCCCACGGCGACGCATCTGGACGACTAGACTGTTGGTTGAACCAAGCATATACCATCGGGACATCGAGGATCAACCACGTCAAGTTATACACGTTTTGGATTTATCTGTTTCCACGTAAGAAGGAGAAATCGAATCCTGATATATATATATCAAGACGAATCTCTTCGTGCCGCGTGTAGTTTGGCTGAACCCAAGAACCTTTCTAGGTAAAGAAGACCCCGGCCGCATCAGTATCTGCCTCAAGATTTTCCGCAAAAGAACACGTGCCACTCCATTTTCAGCTGTGTCCAGTTGGGAATGGTGGACTTAGATCCGGCAAATCTCTTCGACAGTTGCTGACCATGCGCCATATTTGGGGGAAGATAAGATATCAACTGAAGAAGAGATAGAAGGTCCTCGAAACAAGGATGATGCGCTCACGACTGTCCGCACTCACTTGTCTATATCATGAATATCATGCTCTGCTCTCAAGTCAGTGATCCGCATTTACCCTATTGCTTCTCACTGGTCTTCAAAAGGATGAGAATTTTGCTTCTTTTGGTGGTGGACGTGTGGCGGGGGCAGCCACATATCTTTAGTTGGACATTCAAGTCTTGGGTATATAGTGTTTTCAGAACTGAAACCAATGGTAGTGTTGGTTTTGAGAAACTAAATTGTTTTGACAATAATAAAAGGGTAATATATTAATATCTAGATGATAAATTTATGTAACCATCAGGGTGTGAACGTCAATAAATTAAATCAGATAATTAAACCAAGTGAAATTCACTTGGTTTAATTTTCATAATCTATATGACTAAAATGATCCATCTAAAGCATACTTTATTTTCATACTCTATATCGATACTCAAGAACCCTATGTGTTTAGGTTTCATACTCTATATTCATACCAGCTTGATTTAATTAAACGAAGGATAAATGGTCCATATTCGTACTCTATTTGATTAAAATGTTTTTTTAAATACAAGTTGGAGTCATGTATACATCCAAATACTAGATCCAAAGTTAATAGAAAGAAGAACACGATGCAACTAACATTGTGTCAGAATTCGAAGATTTTGAATACGGACCATTTATCTGATATACAAGATCAACGAATATATTTTAAAGTCCAGTCACGGACTTGACCTAAAATGAACTGTTATCCAGCCATTGCATCAATCTTGGGTGGCTCATTATGCTGAATATAAAGGGGCTGTTTCAGCATAAATTAGGGTTTGAACGAAATAGAAGGAGAAAACAGATAGAGAGTGTTTCCAGCCCATCCTTCTTCCTCTAACGAGTTTAATCCTTCGATCTTCATTCTTCACAACGAATAGAGAAACAACATTACCTGTTTTGCAGCATTATATTGTACATCAAAGATCAGACGCTTTCTCAATATAATGTAAATTTTTCAACAAAAGAAACTACAGGTTGAACTTGTAAAAATGCTAAAATGTTCTTAACTTCATTCCAAGTTTGCTGAAACCTCAAAACTAAACACCTCTGCTTGTTGAGGCTTGGTGTTTAAAATGGCTAGACACAAAAGTAATAGGATCTAGAATAAAGGCTTTCTGAATTTGGATATACAATGGAGGCTAGTCGAAGGTATTTTACTTGGATCTTAATTAAATCTGACTTTTTCCTTAGAGAGTGGAGTGTGCTTGATTCATCAACCTATTACAAAATATTTTAATAATGAATATTTATTTTTCTTTTTCAATGGGAGTAAAGCAAAGAAATACAAAGTAATCCAACTTACAGCCCCTCCTAGGCTATAATATTTCCTAAGCTAAATCAACAAGTAGGTGATTTAATAATGAATAATGACTATTGCTGATCCCTCAAAATAAAATAACATGAAAATTTTAATATTTATAATAATTCCTATAAAACTGGGATGTAAAGATATTTAAGTTTTCAAATGAATAAATTATGATGTCAAGGTGATATTTTTTCTACAATATCATATCACTGCGTTACAAGAAATTTTATATTGTAAATGTAGTAGTCAAAGTAATACAAGTAATTAAAGACCGATTTTCAATATAAAGTATTTTTATCATTCAAAGATCAACGTATCATTCGCTTTCATTACTAAGCAGCGGTTTCAAGAACTTTATTTCTTGAAGTCTAACTAATGGTAAATACCTATCATTTAACTATGTCCATTAAGTATGATGTTTATAATGATATTTTACTTTTATGTGACTGAAAAGTCCCAGAACATTTTATTATTCCAACAATGCATATCAAAGACTGTTTTCAAGTTATTCTACGTGTATATGAAATAAATACCAAATCATAAACCTTCTCAACTTTTTCCAGAAACCTAAAAGACAAGTTATATGTGACGCACTGAAAATATTGAGTTGATAATAATTGAGATGATTAAGCATGTCCCTAGTTGAAGATAGTTGAATCTTGTCTTTGAATCCACGAAAGACAATAAAAATAAATTTTTTTTGAAGGTCTTTTATCTTGAGTCAATAAAATAAAAAAAAACCTCACCTCTTGAGTCCACAAGGGGTGATCTTGAGTCCAGAAGATCAAATAAATCATCTAAGTCTACAAATGGTACTAGAACCTAGTAGTAGAAAATAAAGAAACTCCAAAGAGGAAATAACTTCGAAATAGATTGATAAAAAAATTTCGATTGCCTCAGGCTACATGGGGTGCCTTGAAATAAGTCATAGAAAATGAAAAAGATGTCAACATTTGAATTTCAAATGAAACTTGAAAATAAGAGGAAAAAAAATAGAAATAGGAAGGGACCTAAAGTAGAATGAAATTGGAAATAAAAAAGGCCTAAGAAAGAAGGCAAGATAAAATAAGAAGGGTCTAAAAGTAAATAGTGATCTAAAATAGATGATTATCTATAATAGAAAAACTTAGATGTAGAAATGGTTAATATGGAGGATAGCCAAAAATATAAATAACTAAATATGGAAGGTGACCTAAAATAGAAAGAGCTAATTATGGAAAGTGACTTAAAATAGTAAATATTATATATAAAAGTTAGTCCAAAAATAGAAACAGTCTAAATATGGAAAGTTATAAAAAGAGTTTAAATAAAAAAAAGTTCTAAAAATAGAGAATCTTTAATCTTCAGGTTTACAAATCTCTCCACTTGATATAAATGTTACGTTGGCTGCATCAATATGCACCATGAGTTTTGTTAGAGTATATTCAACACACAACCCTTTTCTGCAAGGCGTCAACTTAGACCATAGTTTTAAATGTAGGGTATGAGAAGGTCAACAAACATGTGGTAAAAAAGGGCTAACCCATTTATTTCATTTCTGTTAACACCTCCCTTTGATAGTTAAACTCTAAAACTTCAAGAGAGAAATGAAGATGAGAAAGAGGGAGGGAAAGAGAGAAAAGGACGAGGTTTCATGCATGCTGGCAAGCTACTGTAACGTCTGCAGCTCCATTATTGAACTTCAATACTTGACATATAATCAACAGTTATCAGGACCGCTAGCTCTCCCTCGGGCACAAAAAATGAGCCTTTTCTTCTTTGATTCCCTCTCACACGTTAATCAAACTAGCCGCGAAGAAACATTCCAGGGCAGGCACCTCAAAACAGAAGATGCAGCATATAGGCCGTATAAAGAGAGCATTTCCTTCATTGCAGGCTGGCCACTTCTCGTTCAAATAAGAGAGAAGCATGGAAGATCTCGATCAAGACTATGGCAGAACGAGCCATACATGCCTCAGCCCTGCAAAAATTTTCCTAAACTTGAAGCGAAAAAATAAACAGCCACAGCAAGACGCCCCCCCCCCCGGCTGCTCCAATCGTCAGACAAAAATAACTTCGAGCTTTGCGCAGGGGTTCGCTTCGATGTATTTTCCGAGTTCATCATCGGTCTTGAACTGGAACGAGTACAGCGCTTCTCTCTGGGTGATGCCCACCGGATAGATTCTATACACCACCAGCTCCCTTCCTCCTTTCAGACTCTCTGGCCTCTCCTTCTTCCATATGGGCACGTACTTCAGTGACTCAAATTTCTCGAGGACCGCCGACTCCAGTGATTTCAAGGTCAGATTATCCGATCTGTTGCCATTGCAAGAGAAATCAAGATCAGCAGGAGCGTTTGAAGTGAGACAGATTAAAACAACTTAACTTAGAAAGTGAATGGACAAGTCTCAGACATTAGGACGACAAATAAATTAAATCCAATCCAAGAACATTTGTTGTTAATCAAAAATGTGCAACATCAGAACCATTATAAGAAGATCTCTGATGAATATGCTACGACGGACCCAGTAGCCTCTGACTGCGGTTCAACAAAATGAAACCAGCGAGCATACCGAAGGAAGATCGATTCCATGTCAAACGTTCCTCTTTCCCTGGCATATAAGTGATACAGAGTGGCCCCCTTGCGGGTGCACTTGCACGGGCGCCTCTTAAAATCAGGGCTCATCTCTTCCTTCTCTCGGATCTTTGTTGCAATGTGAATGCAGAGCCGGCAAGAAGAGTGTACTGCTGCCATGTCCACGAGGGCCTTGAAGGAATCAGAAGGGCCCTCAAACTTCCACCTGCAAAAATACATCCTTTTAGCCAGCTGAACGCCCCATTTGACGACCAAGAAAGCAGAAAGGAGAAGTTTGACAAGTTTATAAGAGTAATCCCATCTGATAGATGTGTACAAGATGCAGAAGAACAGAAGTGTTTTTGCAGAGAGGCCTGACTCATACCATTCTTTATAAGATCTTCAATTTTAGATATCCTAAATCTACTAGAAACTTTTGTAGGTTCTGGGAACGTTCGGAAGCAGTAGTTCATATGACTGTGGTATACTACCTCTCTTGGAAAAACAAACCTAGATTGTCAATCTCGAATGAGATTCCCAATTTTCCCAGAATCAGGGACGAACATACCAAACAAATCCGTCAATTAGAGAGGTAGCAAGATAAGGCCTCTAGGGACTTCCCTTCATCTTTATTCAACTCTCTTCGGAAGAACGGTTTGGAAGCATCAACCCGGGTTTGCAGAAACAGAGACAGCACAAGATGCTAAATTTCTTTCCACTTACAGCCCCTCTACATACATTCACCATCCAGCACTTTGCCTTCTCACCTGTTACTTCCCTAAGGAACCATTGTTCTTATGGAATGGAGAAAAATCAAGAGATCTTCTTTAAGGAAACTAGAATATCTTATTTGCTCAAGGTTTGGCACTCAGCTTACTTTTTATCGTACCTTAAGAAATAATGGCAACACCACACCAAGTCCTACCCGATCAATTGAGAACAGGTTCCTGAACCTTGGAAACTTTCAAAGAATGACAGCATATACCAGTCGACGAAGAACCCTATGTCAAACTCTGTGTTGGTGAAGTACGAATCTTCAATAATAAGTTTGAAAGCAGATGATTATCTTTCATAAAATAACTGCCGTAGCTCCTACAAGTTATTAGCCCAAGTATTTTCCGCAATGACAGAAAATATCTGAGAACAGACAAATAACAAAAAGGCTACCAACATGGGCCAAGGCACCAGCAGAAGACGAATATGAATAAACATCACATTTGCAACGAGAGTTTTGATTCTAGGTCATGCGTAGCTGTTACACCACAGCCATATCTATCCTATTATAGCCATAATGTCGTCCCATATCCCTTCAAAAGAAAATAGCGCCATCTCCCTAGCCACCGACACCACCATGCAATTTCCAGTCTTCTAAGCAAACTGACTTCCTTCATTAACTGGAAGTAATTATGCCATTTATTTTGACGTAAACTGTAACATTTATCCTTCGCCACCTTATCCCATGGTTTTCAATCGACAATCTCTACCCTGTCAAAGCTAATTGGACCAAATAACCCAAAGGGAAAGATCATAAAAGAGAAGATTAAGAATAAAATTATATCAATAAATAGTTTTTATATAGTATTCCAACAACCTAGACATTGCACAAGTTAATCACGGAATTGCATTAAAACTGGCCATGATCTGAATCGATAAAATACATCAACAATTCAATGTAAATGATAACTTTTTGAATTTGTTGTATAACAGACTAGGAGAATATTTCCTTCTATACCACTTCATTTCAGCTCTAGGGGTTACATTTCGAGAATCTCACGAAAAAACTGTTCCCATCTCATTTCCTTTCAGCACTGTTTAATCTCATGTGATCGGAGCATTAGATTACATCTTAGCTCTTTTTCAACCATCCGACTGATCCGTTTATTTCAAGACTTCAGTTAGGCTTTCCTTGAACCTCCGCCGCACTATTCATCATCTTCGTAGAATTGATGACCTCCATGATGCTAGACTACAAACAAATGTTTCCAATTCTTAATCAAGAGATTTAGCATTAGCACACTTCATTAGTCTACATATATCTCTAACCAACACTGCCATTATGGTCAGTTAAATGTCAGTGGGTCACATGCAAATGTCAACAGTCCCCAACCTATAAATTTAGGGGTTGCATGTCTTTCATTGATCTTGATACAACTCAAATGAGCAATATTGTAAGCAGTCTCACTTAGAAATAAAGTCACTGAGAAATTTCAACAGATCCCCATCGTCACCATTGAATAATCCAGTAACCTACTTAGTCCTGTTTAACCTGTGAACGATCTTCCTAGAAAATCTTGACGAGAAATTTCATTTTCAAGTATCATACATACTAAATAAGCCATAGTTAAGAAGCTCCAGTTAATGTAATATTAACCCAATGGATGAGATGGTCATGTGGTATTGTAAAAAAAGATACTCCACATTATTCTACATAGTGTCACAAGAACTTAGCATGAGTACAGTTTACATAACTAGACTCAACCTACAAAGCAAAGGGACTGTGGTTTCAGAGAAATGAAGGCATTACAAATCTATGGTACTATATTGACGAATTCCTAGGATTTCAAGTAAGTCATCACAAAATGTTTACTAAAGTCGTAATGAAATTCTACAAATCAAGAACATTTCAATTACAATTCACTACAATCTTGGAATTGGAATTGCACTTTTGTGCATAAAGATACTTGAACTGATACAGCTATGGACGGCAATGGAGCAGCAAGATTTAAGAGAACCCCTTATGCAAGGCACTTCATTTGTTAATGTGTGCTGTGTTTATTTGATTGATATATAAATGAGATGGGAAAGAAACCTCAGTGATTGGTTATATGCTTCTGGATTTGCAGCAAGAAATTTCATTTTCTCAGCAATTAAAGCAACATCCTTCAGGTCCCTGATGTGTAAAATTGAACCAGGAGATGGCGCGAAATCTTGAATGTTGGGAGCACCAACGACAACAGGAATTGCTCCTGAAAGTATAATAAAACGGCAGCGTTGAATAAGAAAGTAATCAAATGACTAAAGCTATATAAGATATACAAATTAGTTCAAAATTTTAACCAAAGACCACATTTTAAGAAGTCTGAATATCTAGCAGAACCCCATAATAAAACACTCTCGGCAAAGATAACACCTGGAAAAGAAAAACAGAAGCAGCGAACTTACCGGCAACAAGTGATTGAAAGTACTTCTCAGTGACATAGTCATCTTCATTCGAATTTTCAAAAGCTAAACTGAACTTATAGCGCTTCAAAGTTTGTACCTTGTCCACTGGTACAAAAAAGACGTTAAAAAAAGGTAAATGGATGGGAAAAAAATAAAATAAATACATAAGACGAATAGTATTCAATGAATTGGGTCTTTACAATTAATTTTTTTCTAATTTTTTATTAGCAAAGAATTTTTCCGGAAATACATATGGTTTCATACAAAAGCTATGTGAAAATGGAAGCTTGGATCACTTCAATAAAAATCTGAGCAAGCAAATTATTGTTAAATAACCCATGAAGTTGAGACTTGCATCCCTCGTCAACATTTCTGCTATTTAGAGAACCATCTTGAAAAAAATGGAAATATTGAACAATTCATGTCATAAGAGAGTCATTCCTAATTATATGTGAAGATATTCATGCTACCAACTGCTTCCACAAAATAATCATATAAAAGAAAATAGCAACAATGACATTGAAATCCATTCAGCATTAAAAAAATATTTCACTCATAAGTTAATCTCACATATCTACAAAACCCTACTATCAATAAAAGGGACAGAGACACAGTACAATCCCACCTAGCAAACAAAACAGGCGAGAGACTATTGAATGTGTCCCATCGAACTTCTGTTGTAGGAGGCTTTTGTGGGCCAGTTAAAGTTAATTTTATCTTCAGGTCACTTGGTTAACTATGGACAAACACTATCAACCACGGGAAACCATTTTAAAACCCACTAAATTAGAAATTTAGATATCTAGTTCTACAGAAGAGAACAGCACCATAAAGTTCATTCAAATTTACCATAATCATTACGGTGGTAAAGAGTATTGTTCGTACTTCTTGTGTTTGTGATTATTGTGTGTGGATGTCAATAACAAGAAAAGAGATGAAATCTATCATTTGATGTAGGTATTTATATCAAGGTAGTGCCTTTTGTATCATCACAAATATATGTGATGTTTACATAATTCATATTTAAAAAAGCTCAATCCATCAGTACAGGCAGAAACACTCGAGTTTGACCCTAGAGAGAATTTCTCCGGTTTATAAGTGCCCCATAGACAACTGCTACCTAATTCTCAGTCTCCCTAAGATGGAAATCTGACCTCTTAGCGTCTTATCAAAAAAGGGCCAGTTAACACCTATACTCAATTAAAATCCAGGTCTTAATTCTTCTTGCATAGAAGTGCAAATGAATTGTGCGCCAATTTCCCAAACTACTCATATAAAAACGCAAGCTCTGTGAATCCCAAATATATTGTATCTTGACAGACTTAACAAATGGGCACTGACAGGACATCAGTCAAGAAATTTCTGTGCTAGTATCACCAACACCCACCGTCAAAAGTTTGACTCATTCTTGCAACATCATAATTATACCAGGAACAAAATACACTGCAGCTTACCTGCCACACGTTGATGAATCTGAAATTCAAAATATCAAAATGTATAAATATCCTAGGAAGGTTTCCTTAATGTCTTGAAGGTGGAAATGGAGCATGCATCATTAAACCTTTTCAGAACGTAATTACGAGAATCTGCACCAACCACAAATCAAACTACACCAACATTGGAGCTCTCAGAACTTATTTTTGAGACAGACTTTCCAAAAAATATTGCATCCATCTTATCAGGCAATGAACAAATGCAATCTGTCCCACTAAACTTTCAACAACAGTTTAATGCATGAAAGTCGCAGCAACAATTAACATAAATGTCCCCTATGCACGTGATACATGAGACCTCATCCAATGACGTGTGATCCATATGATTTGTGGTATTAATGACGTAGGTAGGCTGTTATGTTCACATTTATGCACTGCAAATACTGTGCCAAGAAATAAGACAACAAATTCATAAACCAACTGCAAATGGTGCAATAATATTCTAATCATACCTTTACCATCTCGGTTGCGATGACAAGCACCATAAGAATCTATCTTAATATTTGACTTTTCAAGCAATTCAAGGGCCTGCAAGCGGAAATTACGGGCTCCGCAATTAGATATAAAAGCAGCAGCAAGTGCATTTTCAGTTTTTGGTTGAAGAGGCGCCATGATATCATATTCAGCCCATGAAAAATAACCAACAGGCACATCCGACAAGAGATTAGTGGTCATCACAATCTCATAGCCTCTCCTGTGAAACAAAACACAAAGGAAAAGTTAATCAGTTTCCAACTAGATGTGTGATCAGAGTATATCTCCAAAATATACTTAATCAAAGTACGCACAAAAGTTGTTGATGTTAACTATAAAGTTCGATATACATGCGAAAACAGAGTCTGAAATGCATTCACTTTCTTTCATTGCATCTGGACATTGAAAATACATCATTGAGAAGTTAAAATCGGTTGGGAAAGAGAAGTCTTCAACATTATGCAGCACATGCTCACAAACAGCAGAATAGAAACGTTTGGCAGTCTATAGAAGAGAGAGTTTCGCAACACCGAATCCACCAGGATTTCCAGGTTCGAACTGCAGAGAAACTGCATGAACTAGATTGACTGTAGGAAAGCAATACCTGCTGACATAACATTGACAGAGAGAACAAGCGGTAGGCCTTCACTGGTAAGGTAAACAATACCACTATTACCATAAAATATATGCCTGAAAAAAAATTATTATTCTAAATTTTACTTCAATTTGCGGAGATCAATCCAGGAATTTGTCTGTCCATAGATATCCATAAGAAGGACATCATGATAAAGCTTTGTGAATCATCTAGACCAGAAGGGTTTCCCAAAACAAGGTAAATTGACCGTCTACCGAATGTAGGAAAACATGAAGAGCACCACAAAGTTCTGCAACTACCGCGTAGTCTATGAGAACCTCTCAAATCTCTGCAAAAAAGCTGACACAACTAGAGGACCTAAGAACAGAAGAAGAACGCATGAGGAAGGAGTCAGATGGAGCAGATTGTGGAAAACAAGGTGACTGTGAAATGAAGGCGGGGAACAAGAATATGATGCGACCAAATAATGGACTCATTAAAGTAACCTGAAAAACATTCGTCAAAGCAAGGGGCATATCAATAACTATAACGGTGGTTTTTTCCCAGACACATCATTGTTGCCCATCAAGAAGGGAAAAACTAAAAAAATTTTAGACGTTAAATGATCATAAAACATCATTGACAGTTTATCAGATTTGCTGGAGATGAACCCTGCAACATAAATTCGATGATCTCAATTCCCAATTACATAACTTTACGAATCCATGTAGTTAACATCTGATAGAGATGGATCCATGTCCCTATTTGAATCAAGTTCACATGTTCTCCATGATGGACATTTTACAACAAGATGTTTGTGTCTTGGTGCTAAAGCTATTATCTTGAATCGCATTTATTTTATATCACTTTGGGATAGTTGGGTCTTCAGTTTAGCCTAAACACAATAAGGGTGTAAGGTTAAATCAATTGGCAGGAGTTTGACAGCTAACGAACCGCATAGTTGTACATACTTCTTTACTATTTGAAGATGGCATGGTCCATCCTTTTTCAAAAAAAGATATATTCAATTAATGCTATTATTATAAAATACCAAGAAGTAGATTGTGGCTCCAAAGTCAAGACGTTCTACACATTCGGTAGTCAAGATTTCTCTTTGCCATGAACTAAGTGGATTGACTTTAATCTAGAACACAATTAGTATCTTTGATATAAATCTATTAAATATATTTGTAATTTCTTTGACGAATTTTTGTACTAAAACATGAAGATTAATTTTGTGAAGCTATTGATTAAAGCAATGATTTTTATAATTATCCATTATCAGTTTAAACCTCAAGCATGGGTACCCAAAAAATTTGTGCTCAGGGAATCAGTTCTGTTTAGATGAAAATCTGAAAGTTTGCAGGCCAAATTGTGAGGCCTGTATACTCAAAGCATAAAAAATTAAAAGTGCGCTTACCCACCGTCGTGCATTATCAAGATTATTCTCCAAATAATAGTGTGATGATTCCATGGATCGGTGGACACTGAATGTCAATGGATCTTGAGAAATGCCCAATGTAGCATCAGGCTTCCTGTCAGATGGTTTTACAAACTTACAGTTTACAGAGCATGAACTCCAATCCTGAAAAACAAGGCAACATTTATTTTCACGGCACTTTCAAAAGCAGAAATTGCAATAAAATTAAAAATCTAATAACTTCATAACTGTGCTGAAACCCCCCCCCCCATAATTGATTAAATTGTGATGTAGTGCAGCAAAGGTTTCACCACTTAAGGAATGCATGAGCACAATTGAAAGCATTTCAAGGCACGGACACTTTGTGCTAAGAAAAAAGGATGGCCATCTCTGTTTCTTTTTTTCTGGCACAGTCACTCATATGAAAATAGTGTATAATAACGCGGTTCTATAATATAAAAGCATTTGTTGATGATCTTACAGCATAACCTCTCTCAAAACATGCCCTAGAAAGACTCATATTAATGGTGTTCATCTTGATTCACTTATCTCTATCAGATCTTCCTAGTTTACTTTTGTTCGTGATGAATAGGAAGGTTAAAATTACAGATGCAATTTTTCCTCTTTCAATCAACTGTATTTCTAATAAAGCCAATCGTGCAAGACAAAAGCAAGAATGATGTCTGTAGCATTATCCCTGGAATAATAGGCAACCCAAAATTTGACAATGATACCCAAAACTTGCCACATATTAAACATAATCGGATTGAATGCTTCTGAATCAAAAGTTAGAATTTTCTTACGTATATGCATGTTCTTTTCAAGGAAAAAATGGAATGTCATATACCCAAGCTTGAAGCATTTCCTAACGAATTTTCATAACACCTAGTGCCTTCGCATGAAATTTTTTTAAAAAGAAAATGCGGAGTTGTCCCACTCGCCCCCTCAAGTGAACATATTATGACAGAATACCTAAAAAAATGAAATCAAAAATTAAACCAAACCCCATAATTAAAGCTTTATAGGGAGCATTACGAAAACGTCAATGAGAGAACAAAAACCCGTGTAATACCAAAAAAAAAAAGGCTAATTAGACAATGACTTTCTCCCATATGAGAGCGGCCATCGGACAGCATATCAATAGACAAGTGGAAATGAAAGTTAATCCTCCGCCACTAATCCCTATTATCATGCGAGACAGTTATATGGCAATTACCACAGAAGCAATCTCAGCCAAGTTTGCATACGTAATTTACCACAAGTAAAAAAGGATCATTGAAAAATTATGTGATTAAAATTAGATCAACAACAGATGAGGAACTCGGTGCATCCTCAAGAATCGGAACTTGGTACTTGTTCTAAAGTTCAGTGCTCCGGTTTGTCATCACTCACTAGTTAAATGGACAAGAGAGGTTCCGCAGAGACGCCCTGCCAGAAAAGATGAGAAACTGGCGTCCAAGGGGCACAATTTCATAGACGCAGAGAGTTATCCACCGATCCTAATTTTCTTATTTTCTTCTCTACCGAATGGACGCACTCTCGAGTTTAACAGGGCCACGGCCTTACACATCCAAAGTTAGAGGATAATTGCCATGGACGATGAACAAGTTCAATAGAGAGGAAGAAATACCAACCTGGTCAGCGTTAGAGACCAGAACGGGTTCCACCCGAAAATCTCTCTTGTACTTGACCGCATCCATTCTTTCCAGCCATTCCCTGCAGTCCTCTTCCTCCTCGCCGGAATCGGACCACTTGGAAGAGGGCATCGGTAAGGAAGCGAAGTAGGAGGTAGTCCAGCTCTGGACTATAGCGGCGTTCTTAGCCACGTCCAGCCGGCCAAGGAAGCAGATCTCCCCTGCCACCACCGTCACCACCAGGAGGGGCAGTAGCTTCGTCCATCTCCACCTTGCCCCGACCCTGCCGCCGACGTGGGGAGCACCAGAGGAAGCCATCAAGCGCAGGCCCTGCCCGCGGTTCAGCCGGCGGCGGCTGCTGGAGACACGATCGCGGGGGAAAACCGAACCCGATCTGGGTGGGCCTTCCCGTATGCGGAGCACAGAACGAGATCAGAGTGAAGATGAGACACGCATGAACCGAAGAAATCTGCGGGAAGAAGGCAGCGGCCCCCGGCCTTCTCCTCCTCCGCTCGACAGTTCACCGGAGCTCGGCCGTTTCTACAGGCGCGACGCCCATTGATGCGGGGTGGGGAGTCAACTTCCAGGAAGCCGCACCAGAACTGCGGGTAACTGGCCCATCCATATGCATCTCCCTCTGGATGGTGCAGGTGGGGAGGATCTACGTGTCAACTTTTCAATGTGGTCCCCCCGAGAAGTCAACAAGCCACTCAGCAGCCCTGCAGGCCCCCGCCTAACCTCCGTTAACCTACGCAAGGTTGGGGACGCCCCTCAATGGGATCATCGTGGCAATAGAGAGAGAGAGAGAGAGAGAGAGAGAGAGAGAGAGAGAGAGAGAGAGAGAGAGAGAGAGAGAACCTACTTTTGGGCCTATATCTTGTTAATGGATCAAGTAAAAAATTTGAAGGACAAACTAATATTATAAATTAGCTTTAAGAAGGAGACTGCATGTGCATTGCACCTAATTCAATCAGACCTACTAAATAATGATATGCTAGTTTGAGAGCAATCAAGATGCCTTATACTGGTTGATTCTTCGCAGAAAGGCATTGACTATATAATTAATCATCAATTTTATACTAAATATTATGCATATCTTTGAGCATATGTTTGATTTTGGAAAACCTCAAATTTCTTTTCCAAAAATGATAGGCTTTAATAACTATCAATGAGTTCATTTTAAATTGTTTCAAAGAATTTCTTCTCAATGCCAAAAGCCTTCCATATGTAGGTTTTTTTAGTAAAAAAATTTGGTTAAAAATTACTTTTCAAGTGTGTATTGTACCTATTAACATTGAAGATTTTTGTAGCCAAAGATATTTTGAAGATAAGAACAAATGTAAAAGGCTATTTTAGTAACTTACACAAATGCATGCATGCCAATAATCGTTGCAATTCTTATTGACAAAGGAACACAATGTAACAAGCTGCTCATGAAAATTCAAAGGCATTGATTAGTTATAAATTTTACCATATTTATGAGTATTTCTATAGTTTAAATCTCAAGCATGAGATGTAAGGTGTAGATAATTTGTTGTTGTTTGAATTGTTCAATGGTTCATTCACACCAATCCCCATCTATAACTTTACTTTAGAGAAGATTAGCTAGTGATAGCCTAGTTTGGCCAAATAGAGTCATTGATCTTAAAAAAAAATGAGATTTTTCACTATTTCCCTCATGGAGTCATCAATCTAGAAGATATGAATGATTCTCCTCTATTTCCCCTCCTAGAGCTATTAATCTAAGAAAAAAAGAGCAAGTTGTTGGGCTCACTAGTTGCCTAAGCAAACGCACTTAGAGGAGGGAGTGAATTAGTGTTTAAGACCTTTTAAATGATATTCTAATCTCTATAGGTTGACCCACATAATAAGTGGTTCAACACAACTCCATTCTGAGTCAACACTTATCCTTTTCAATGAATATAAATAATTTTTACTACATTCAGTCTCTTTCTAACTATATCTAGTTCCACAATCTCAATCATTGGTTTCACTATGTTTCTTATGTAATATAGTTAATTTTATGAGATCAACACTCTCTTTCAAACATGATACATTTGTCAAGAGTCTTATCTTCCCATAATGAACATTGAAGGCTCTAATTAATCTTTGAACACATGTTACTAGGACTCTCATTATTGCATTCACTTATATGAGTAGATGAGGAATTTACGACTCTTAAAAATGCTTGAAAGAATATTTCTTAATGAACAGAGAAGTTTAATTCAAAGGAAGAGAAGATGCAAAGGAGTTTTCAAAGTCGAGTAGCAATTGATTTTTCTTGCTTGTCAATGCTCAAGGATGGAAAAATGTTTACCTGCATATCACCAAGAGGAAGAAGATGGATGGTTTAAGAACTTAAACAATATTTAAGTGCAACCTAAGAACAAAAAAGGGGGAAGAAATCAAAGAAAGAAGAAAATAAGTTAAGACCTTATTCATCCCCCACACTCTCTTTGTGATGTGTTGCCATATAAAATCTAACATGCATAAACTAAGAATTTAAGCAAGCCTTTAATTATATTCTATGTTTGTTTATCAGTCTAGATGGCTTGGGAAGGAGTGAAGAGAAGAAAGGAAAACTCATGTCCACTAGAAGAGAAGATAAGGGATTTCAAGAGTGTTAATTTTCTATTAGAAGAATTTTCAGTAATTGGTATAAAACAAAAGTTGCCTCTAATTATTTTGTTAAATAGTTATATAAAAAAAATAGAACTAGTGTACTTCAAGGAAAGAGCTAAGAACAGGATATAGCACTGTGGAGATTGTTCATCCTTGCCCTAATGATTTTGGTGGGTCAAAGTTATTTTGATGATGACATGAAGAGAATTTTAATGACTTCCAAAATATTAGAATTATTTATAGATGATCTTAATTATTGAGTATTAAGGAAGATTTTCCTACTCTAAGTAAATCTCACTCAATAATAAAAAAGTCAACATATAAGGTTGAATTATTTAAGGAATTCAATAAAAGGAAAAATAGTCACCATTTATTAATGAGCTTAAAATAATTCATTTTCTATATTAACTGCTTAAATAACAACATATGGAAAGCTCTTTAGAATAGGAACCTAATACAAAAAATTAAATAAAAAATTTAAAGGCTTTCAATTTTATGAATTATATACTATTAATGGGTATTTATGGAGTTTAAATACAAGCATTGATTGATTTTTTTCATACTACTGAAACAGACCATTGGCTTAGAAATCAGGCACAGCCTAGAAAAATCTCTATATATATAGAAAGACCTATGTTCACATTGAGTAAGTATAGAAAAAGACGAAGAACAAAAGAGTATTCTACTTGAGTGGATATGCCCTATTTGGCAATTTAGAACCATGAATCTGATAAAAATATTCTATGCGGAATATTGAGTAAGATGGAGCTACAAAATTCAGTGTGTAAAACCGTTAAAATTATAATTAAGCATAAAGTTTACTAAATTATGATACAGAACACAAGTACCTGAGAATAGGAGTAAGTCTTGCGACCAAACCACTATAAGTAGAGTACCATACGCCCTACAGCAGCCCATATTCTAAGAACCCAAGAAAGAATGAAATTGGAGTACATAGGAATAGCTCAGGACTTACTAATTCATTCTCCTCTTGGTGACATGGTACCACATAGAAACTAATGCATCTCTCATCATCCATGATCAAGTGCTTACGAAAACCTAGTGGTGCCATAATATTGAAGATGCAATAAGTGGGTGTCAATCCTTATAGAGATATAAGAGGATCATAAACAAAAAACACATAATATATTACTTTAATGAACCTTTTTTAATCAATGAAAGAAGACATGTCTCTCTACTTATTTCTTCTATGAACATGGAGACACTTTATTTGATGTTAACACAATTGAAAGAATAAAAAATATTGGACTCCGTAATCGTGTTACATTATATGAGACACGTAGGGTGGGATCCATGTAAAAATCTCATGCTTTCTATTAAATTGGCTATATTTTATGGACGATGAAGAGAAATGATTAAATTGATGCAGGGCATTTTTAATCGATGAACATAATGCACATTATCTAAGAATTTTTTGGTAAGTCAATCAAACCGCCATTACATAAACACCTTTGTCCTTAAATCTCTGTCTACATGAAAGTTATTAGCTTTTAGAAAAAGTATACAAAACTCACTCAATCTGCCTATAGATGAGGTTGCCCTCCTGTTGAGTGATCTACCTAAAATAGTTTTTCCGAATGGAAAATGAAATTATCAGCCGGAAATAACATTTATTATAATGTATCACCATTAAAGTTGACATATTGCCTGATAAAGTCGGCAATTCATCAGAGTCCTCGAAGAATGTGACAAGAATACAACATTTGACTAATTAATAACTACAATAGCAATCCCTTTTACGGAGTCACCTCCCCCCATGAGGGTCGAACTTCTTGGCCAGCTGCCCACCATCTGACGTGGACCAACGAGAGAGGACGACAGTCGTAGGTGGGGAGTTTACCAGAGAAGGCGACTGATCAAGGAAAGGAGATAGACACGTTCGTATTTAATTCTTTTGTCAATACACTCAGGAGATGGCCATGGCGGGTGCCCTTGTCTTGGGCTGCCGTCCCCTTCCTATTTTGCCATCGTCAGAGATCCCCGACTCATCTGCTATGGAGTTTTCTGCAACTTTCAAGTTCTACCGGTTCCTTTGACGAGAGAAGAAGAGAGAGGCTCAACCCACGGCGACTCAAAACTCATCATTTTCTTGAGGACGGAGCTACCGCCGCCACCGCCGCCGCCGCTGCCTCCGTCGCAACGCCGTCTCTTCGTCAGACACACGCCGAACAGCCTCAGGCTGCTGCCGTCCTCCTCGTCTTCTAGGGTTCCTGGATCCCCTCCCTCCATGGCGAGCTCGGCGGGGTCGACGTACTTGGAGAGGAAGCCGAGCAGGTCCGCGCAGTGCCGCCTGGCTTGCGCCAGCTCGGAGCTCAGGGCCTCGTTGTCCCTCCTCAGCTTCTCGTTCTCGTCGGACAGCTCCGCCAGCCTGTGGAGGCGGTGCGGAGGCGGCGAGGAGGTCGACGCTGAGCTCTGGTCCTCCTCCCTGGATGAGTTGGGGGCCCCACCGCCGCCGCCGCCGTGGTGGTGCTGCGAGTGGAAGGGCTTCCTCCGGCGAATCTCGGAGAGGAGCCCTTGCTCCCCGCGTCGGAAGTTGTCGTTGGCGAACTCCCACCTTTCTGGCACCACCTTGCGGAAGCCCTAAGGAAGGAAGGAAGGCCTCCTCAGACTGGCGAGCTCGTAAAAATGGCGAAGTTAGGGTTCGTCGGGAAGGGGGGAGCGACGTACGTAGGTATTTAGCTGGCGGACGAAGGAGGAGAAGTTGCTGTGTTTGAAGAAGGCGGGGAGGAGATCCCGGGAGAACTCCGCCGGCTTCCACACGACGAAGCCGCTGCCTTCCTCGTTCCAGGAGATCACCTCGTCGGTGCCCGCGTCCTCCACCATCTGGTGGGTCTTCACAAGGAACGGCGCCGGCCCGCCGCCGCTCCTAGCCGGAGCCTGCATGTGGCCCGATGGGGAAAGAGCGGAGATATATGGTGGTGCAGGATCGCCGGAGGAGGGAGGAGAGGAGTTGGTGCTGCTCGATCGATCAACCAGATAAGAGGAGGAGGGCCGTGAGGAACTCCCAGCCCCAGCAGTAGAAGCCCCAGAATAATCCGCCGGAGTTCATCATGGGAATCTGGCTCCACCCCATCCTCTTCCCTCACCGACCCATCCCGAACCCACCGCAGAGAGAGAAAGAGGGGAGAGAGAGAGAGAGAGAGAGAGAATCAGGGAGAGACCTCTTCGAGAGCTTCAGCGAGATAGATAGAGAGAGAGAGAGAGAGAGGGAGGGAGGGAGGGAGGGATGGAGAGGAAGGGGTGAGATTCCTCTGGGGTTGCTGGGATCCTCTGGAAGAGAATTAGAGCTATAAGGGAAGGCGAGAAGACCCGTTTTTCGCCAGAGCGACATGTCCTGTTATTCTGGTCGTTCGCCCCCCCCTTCTCTCTCTCTCTCTCTCTAGAAGGTGGGAAAAAACCCGTGAGGGAAGTGTGACAGAAGCTCGTCCTGCAGGATCAGAAGCTTCTTCGTTCTGGGCCTCCCCCGCCGCAACAAGGCCACATGTCATCATATTCCGCACGCCTCATCTCTCTCTCTCTCTCTCTCTCTCTCTCTCTCTCTCTCTCTCTACCCTTTACGTTGTCCTCTTCGACTCCTTTCGAGAGGACGGCGGAGAAGAGAGAGAGAGAGAGTCACCAACTCCCTGCCCCCACCCACCCGCCGCCGTGTGAGAGCCGCGATTTCTCACCGATCACTTTGACCCGCGCGTCCGTGGATATCTTCTTCCCCGTCTTCCTCTTCGCCTCCCTCCACGTCCACGTAGAGATAGAGAGGGAAATGGCGGGCAGGTACCGCGAAGAACCAGCCGTGCTGTGATTGGCCAACGGGAACGATTGTCGATGGAGGGCCGTCGCCGTCGTAGGGCGGTCAATCCTTAGAAGCCGACGAGCCGGCTGTCGGTCGCCCTCGTCCTGGTCGCCCCCTCCACCTCAGCGCCGGTCGGTGCAACAGACTGACACGTGTGAACGCCCAGAGCTTCACCCCAGGAGATTAAGTCAACGCGGGTGTGAAGTGGAGACGACTCTCCTCTGAACGTGAAAAAAAAGAAAAAAAAAAGGGCCCCAATTTGAATTTCCCCGAGGTCAATGCCGCCAACAGTGGATTTCTTTCTGAAATCTTGGAACACAAATTTGGTCTGCGGGATCATCGCGAGAATGGGAATTAATATGATCATCCCGTCTCATGAATGAATGAATATATATATATATAATAAATATGGAGACTAAGAGCTAAAATTCGAGCATCTTCAAGATTTCTCCAAGAAGAAGAAAAGAGAATAATCTGTTTTTAAAAAGAAAAAAATGAACAGAATCTCAACATCACGGGAGGATTTTACTTCACTTTTTTTATTAAAAAAAACCAGTCGAATTGTCTGAATACGGATTTTCCTCGAGGTAAATGCCGCCAGATGCGGATTTTCTTTGAAAAAAATAAATTTCCGGAGGGCAAGAGGGGCACCGCAGACATGCTCCAATCGTGGCGATCATCTTCTAAATTTATAACACCGGAGAATGTCAAAAAATATGTAAAAAGAGAAGGAAAAAAATTTTAAAAAAAACTTACCAGGTGAGGGGGGGGGTGCTGCTTACAGAGAAGAAAAAGACGAAGTCAACCCTATCAAGAAACCGAGGATCCATCGCATCTCATGAGAGCTCTCGCCATCGGAAATTCTCACAACTCATTCAGATCCGCCAACCGCTTGAAGAAAAAATGCCGAGTCGAAGGCCTCCGCCGGGAACAGGATCCCCTGTGCAATTAAGATGGTTATATCACTCTACAAGCCTTGCCGATTCCTGACCAGCCTCAGTAGCTCCTTCTAGGGTTACATCGTTCAGAGCCCCATCGAGAGCAGTAAGTCAACTCCTCGGGATTCATTCTACATGTTCTGGCCTCCAATTCATGCGGCGTGTTCGTTGGCCTCTCCTCTAATCTCCATTCTGGCGATCGCGGTCCAATTCCGGGCGTTCGTTCTAGGGGCCCAAGGGTGTGATGGGGGGCGTGATTCATCCGAATTTTGCTGTCTTGGCGCCGCCAGATTTGGCGTCCTCGCCCTCCGCGGGTGCGGCCTGGAAGAACAAAGTAAAAAGTTCAGATCAGACTGCCGCCGTGTGATTTTTCTTTTTTTTTTTCCGTTCTTGATCAGGTTTGGCGGGGAGGCTCGCGGATTACTTGGTTTCCGGATGCAGAAGCTGCTTTCCGAGATCTTTTCTTCATACACGCCCTACTTGCTTGCTTGGATCTCGTCGGCTCGTCCACAAAGTTCTGATCCGTGACCTCTGCAAGAATTAAAGAAGCAGTTGGTTGCAGTCAGGACTGCTCATTGGAAAATCAGAAAATTTTCGCGCCATGCAGGATGGACAATTAAATTAAGTGAATAAGCAATCCATGATTCTTCATCGACAATAAAATAAAAAAAAAATGGCCCAGAAATTAGAGCAGTAAATTCGGGGAATGTGGACGGCTGCGAGGGATACGCATGGTGCGTTCATAGTTTCGTTCTCTAAAATGGATGACTGGGGTGTTTATCTCCGACCATCAGTTACAGACACCTAGATTTGAAATTTTATAGAGTAAATATTTTTTATTTTCGTAATATTTTTTGATATCCTGATTCTGCTGCAGAATTATGTTTGAGATGCCTCCCTGGTGCTCAAAATTATCTATCAAACAGAAATTTCCGCGAAACCTTCAATTATCATGGACCAAATATGACGTAATCTCCAGATGAGGAAAAGCGGAATTGCATATTAGGATCCGGATCGAACAAGTATCCCAAGATACTGCAAACATTTGCGTCCTTGTATGAAGTAGAATTTAAGATTCAAGCCATCAAGTTACGAGGAGCAAATTAAGGGAACTAAAGTAGTAATTGCCCAGCATGTTCAAAATGGAAAAAAAGGCAAGAAAATTATTTTTAATATTAAAAAAGGTTAATGATAAAATATATCAATTTCGTCTCATGGTCACACGATGGAGAGGCAATTATGCATTTTAGTGCAGTCGTTGAACGAACATACCCGCACTGAACCCGACAAAGTCCAGATGGGATGAGTTCGTACAAGAGTTATGAAACTGATCTGAGCTTGTCCCTTGCCACCGAATCCAAGGGTCTCTTGATGGAATGTGATCCTCATTCTGAATGCCTGCTTGAGTGGGTCTCTGATTGAGTCCCCAAAGACAACCTCTCAGGACCTCATACTGAGTAGCGTGAATTATTTTAATAATGCAGAGTACTATAATAAAATATTAAAGAACAGGATCCGTCTGATGGGAAAGGAAACTGATCTTTACCAGAGCAGAGCATGGGTCATCGTCAACATATTTATGTGTTCGCGATGTCAGACCTTGAAAAAACTCCTGGTTGTACATCTGATTGACAAAAGATGCCTCAATTGAATTCAGAAATGAACTGTGTTTCTCATCCGTCCACGCAACGGATGCTGATTCTACCATCTGAGACTCAGGAAAATAACACCAGAATGGAGTTTTAAATCTTCCCGAAATACAAGGGATTCTAAAATATACAGTTTTACAACGTAGTTCGATGCCAAACACAAATAAATATTTATCAGGAAATGGTATATTCTATATAATAGTTGCAAAAAGCGAAAGAAAATAAATGCGAGCATGTAACAGATCGGCTTTGATCAATCTGTTCACCCTATCTGAATCCAAGAACAATGATATGAACTTACTCCCATAATTCAGAAAGGAAGCTCATAGTACTAAAATGATGGGATAAATTGTATTAAATGCAACACATTTCACTGTGCCTAGGGAACCAAATGCTGACATGCCATTAACAATACTACGTATCATGCGAATATAACACTTGTGATAGATTGGAATCTCAGAAAATGTTAGTCATATCCACAATAATACTCCTTGGCAGAATCAGACTATGCTATGGCGCATCAGGGATAGGAATTTTTCATCTGTTAAGTCAAGTGCAAAGTATATGACTTCGCGGAAAAATTCCCAGTTAAACAGGTGAGACATCGTTGCCCAATAAAAACTTGAGAACAGGATAAGTGTTCTTATAATATAGCGCATTTGACTTTGATTCTGTATTTGTAAGCAATCACACCAAGGGTGAAAATTATGATGAACCTTTCGAAATTTAATGCAAAGGAATATAACCCACCGCTAAAAATGACGATAGAAAAAATTGTGCATAGTTTATGAGGCCGAAAAAAGAGGATAATGCATTCATACCACTAAAAACGCTTGTGAGTATATTGAGGATGATCGTCTCAACCTTTTCAAACAAAGAGCCAAGTCCAATATAAGGACAAGGCCAAAAAGATGAATTAACATCATTGGCCATCTTGAGAACATTGTAATAGTCATTGTTTCTAATGTCCATGATAAACTGTCAGAAACAGAGTTCACTGAATCAAGATATTATCTCAAGATTTTAAGTGGTTACGACAGAACCTGATGTTCTGTACGATTCTGAAGGCCTATCGGAAACTAAAAGCTGACTGAGGGTCAGTCTTTCTCTTCTTCGTAGGAGTGCATTTCTTGCGGAAAATGGATCAATATTTCTACCTCATTCATGGATTAGAAAAAAGATCTCCTACTCTACCATAACACAGTAAAATTTTGATTCAGAGAAAAGAAAATCGAGCGAAATAACTCGCGTATCAAACTAAATAATCTTCCTCAGATATGCCTAACCGTTCACACCTCAATTCATCAAGGTACGTGATCTACTCCATTCCAAAAAGATAAATGAAATAACTAAAACACAATATAGATGAAGCTTTTCCCAGCGCAATACATGCAACCCCAGTAGTTTACTGGCTAGAAGAAAATGCCTAATCTACTTCGCGCATAAGAAGAGCGAAGGCCGAGCCCAAATCAAACTACAACCGCTGCCCCGTCCGTATTCAGCGAACGGAATCAAGAAACAAGAGAACTGCGGAAGTACGTCGGCCGAAATGCTGATCAAAGCAGGGAGGGACGGCGACTAGTACCGTGCTCGAAGTCTCCCCGTAGCCTCCGGCGCCCCCCTTCGGCCCAGACGTGACAAATCCAGAGCCTCCAACTACGCCTCCTCCGATCCCATCTAATTGTGCCGAGCTTGCTCGATCCGGCGGCGGCTTCGCCCCCAGGTTCTCGTCCATTGGAACATCCGAGCCGATCCCCTTTTCCCCCCGCCCACTGTCTTCCTTCCTCTCCTCCCTCCGAGGCGGATGACTCCAACAAAACGCAGATGCCGAATCCAGAGAAATTCAGGGGGACGAGGGGAGGAGCCGACCAAGGAGCGGACGTGGCCAAAAGTGCCGTGGTGGGCCCTCCTGACGTGGCCTCATTTCTGCACGACCGGAGCCCACGAAATCTCGACACGTGGACAGCTCCCATAATATCTCTCGATCGCACCTCGGGCCCGGAAGATATTTTTCGGAGGGATCTGCCCCCATTGGGACCACGTGGCGTGATCCCAGCGATCGCCCTCCCACCTCCCTTATCCGGGAAACCAGATTCCCGCAAGGCAAACGAACGCCTACCTAGACTTTTGCTCGAGTTCTTCCCAAGGAACCCCTCTTTGTTCTCTCTCGCTCTCTCGCTCTCTCTCTCTCTCTCCCTCTTCTCTTTCTCTCTCTCTTCTCTCCCTCTCTCTCTCTCTCTCTCTCTCTCTCTCTCCCCTCTTCTCTTTCTTCTCTTTCTCTCTCTCTCTCTCTCTCTCTCTCTCTCTCTCTCTCTCTCTCTCTCTCCCCCCTTCTCTTTCTCTCTCTCTCTCTCTTCTCTCTTCTCTCTTCTCTTTCTCTCTCTCTCTCTCTTCTCTTTCTCTCTCTCTCCCCCTTCTCTCTCTCTCTTCTCTCTCTTCTCTTTCTCTCTCTCTCCCCCTCTTCTCTTTCTCTTTCTCTCTCTCTCTCCTTTCTCTCCCTCTCTCTCTCTCTCTCTATTCTCTCTCTCCCTCTCTCTCTCCCCCTTCTTTCTCCCTCTCTCTCCCTCCCTCTCTCTCCCTCTCTCTCTCCCCCTTCTCTTTCTCCCTCTCTCTCTCTTCTCTTTCTCTCTCTCTCCCCTTCTCTCTCTCTCTCTCTCTCTCTCTCTCTCCCCTTCTCTTTCTCTCTCTCTCCCCCTCTTCTCTTTCTCTCTCTTCTCTCTCCCCGTCTTCTCTTTATCTCTCTCTCTCTCCTTTCTCTCCCTCTCTCTTCTCTCTCTCTCTCTTCTCTCTCTCCCTCTCTCTTCTCTCTCTCTCTTCTCTCTCTCCCTCTCTCTCCCTCTCTCTCTCTCCCCCTTCTCTTTTGACACAGCGGAGAATTTGTCTTGCTAAAGATCTGGAATATTTGATACAACTTGATTTGACATAAATAGAAATTTCGTTCTTGAATTCACAAAAATGTGATTTCCATGAATATCCTTCACCCTAAGTCTACAGAATGAATGAACTTTGACCCTTGAGTCCACAAGGGGTTGATCTTGAATCCACAAAATCAGAAATGGTTTCTTGAACCAATAAAGAGGATGGAATCCACCAATAGAGAAGATAACTTTCTGAAAAGAAAGGAACTTTGAATTCTATTGATAAAAATATGACATGCCTCTAGGGTTACATGAGAGTCCTTTATAAAGGCCTAAAAGATAATTAACTTACAAGAAATTTAGATCTCTAAAGATCTTACAAAATAAGAAATTGTTAAAATAAATCTAAAATTCAAGAGATTTTGTTAAAAATGTTCTTAACTAACTATAATTCTAGAAATAATTAAAAATAGCCCTAAAGTTAAGAAAGTTTGTTATAAATGTCTTTAACTAAAAGCGTGAAAGAAAATAATGAATAATAGATTTGAACGCATTTAACATGTGCTAAATCTATTCTTGGATGAAATGAGTCTTCACACCTCTTGTTCTTCAAGATGACTTGAATTTAGTTGAAATTGGGCTACATTAGTCTCCCCTTCTTCAAAAGAACTCGTCCTCGAGTTATCATTAACTGCAGAATAATAATCATAAAATTTTAACACATTTAAAATGTATCAAATTGTTAACTTGAAGAAACTTGACATTGAACAAATGTTTCTTTTAGCTTCCTTGATATCGTGTAGTTTTCTCCACTTGGATCAAAGATCATAATATCTTCATTTGACATGATTCCTTAGGCAGCATCAGTCTCTGCTACTTGAGGAAAACTCATCCACGAGTTCATTTGTTTTGACATATATATGTATACAAAGTTGAACTGAATAAATAAAAGACATATAGAGACTAGTGTCAAATTATTGCAATTTGGTCTAACAAAGGTCACTCTCATATTTTCAAAAATAATGAAACTTTTTGTCCAAATTTTACTCAACTGTTGATATTGTTTTTCTTTGACACTTGCATGAATGTGATACCCAAAAACGTATATTGAACTTGGATTGTCTTAAATGACCTCATTCTTTCCATTTCCTTGAGATAAATCTCCTGTAGATAATTGTTCATCATGCTTAATGTCCAAATACTATAAATTTGTATTTATCCAATTTTCAAGAAAGTCAATATGCTGAACTGTCAACTCATGAGAAAATATTGGCCCTAGAAGAATGGCGACGTCCATAGTAATGTGTTTCTTTTTATCTGTTGCAACTTGATTTTCTCTACCTTTCTTGGAATCTGAAAAACTTTTAAGAGATCGAAACACTAATTTTTGTCCACTTTGGTAAACTACATATTGATTCTTCATGTAATTATACAATACATTTAATTGAGACTGTCAAGGTCCTCCTAACAACATATGACAAAAATCAATGTCAATTATATAACATTCAATTTCATCATAATATTTGTCATTACACAAAACTTTTACTAAATATCTTTCTGTAATATTTACTTCACAATCTTGTTTGATCCAATCACATTTATATGGATTAGGATGCTCCACTCTTTTCAATCTCAATTTCTGAACCATATATGATGAAACATAATTTGCACCAATACTATTATTAATGATAACATTAACAATCTTTTGGCAAATAGTAAATCTTGTTCTAAAAATTTTCTGATGATGACCATCTTCTTCGATCATTGTTTAAACATAGATGAACAAGACTTGATTTGAATTTTGCCAAAAATTGATACCGACAAAAAAGAAATCTTTCCTACAAATCTCAAAGATATGTATCGATGCAATACATACTCAACAAGTTCTTATAGGATCTGAAATAAAAATATAGAACGTTAACTTTGTTCTAATACTAATTGACACATTGAAGAATTTGTCTTGCTGAAGATCTATAATATTTGATGCAACTTGATTTGAGATAAATAGAAATCTCATTCTTGAATCCACAAAAACGTGATTTTTGTGAAGATACTTCACCTTGAGTCCATAGAATAAATGAACTTCAACCCTTGAGTCCACAAGATCAGAAATGGCTCCATAAACCAACAGGGAGGTTAGAATCTACCAACAGAGAAGATAACTTTCTGAAAAGAAATGAACTTTGAATTCTATTAATAAAAATATGACATGCCTCTAGGGTTACACGAGAGGCTTTTATATAGGCCTAAAAGATAATTAACTTACAAGAAATTCGGATCTCTAAAGATCTTACAAAATAAAAAATTGTTAAAATAAACCTAAAATTCAAAAGGTTTTGTTAAAAACGTCCTTAACTAATTATAATTCTAAAAGTAATTAAAAACGGCTCTAAAGTTAAGAAAGTTTGTTATAAACATCTTTAACTAAAAGTGTGAAAGAAAATAATGAATAATAGATTTGAACACATTTAACATGTGCTAAATCTATTCTTGGATGAAATGAGTCTTCACACCTCCTGTTTTTCAAGATGACTTGAATTTAGTTGAAATTGGGCTACATCATCTTTCTGTCTCTCTCTCTTTCTCTCTTCTCTTTCTCTCTCTCTCCCCATTCTCTCTCTCTCTCTCTCTTCTCTCTCTCCCCATTCTCTCTCTCTCTCTTCTCTCTCTTCTCTTTCTCTCTCTCTCCCCCTCTTCTCTTTCTCTCTCTCTCTCCCTCTTCTCTTTCTCTCTCTCTCTCTCCTTTCTCTCCCTCTCTCTTCTCTCTCTCTTCTCTCTCTTTTTTCTCTCTTCTCTCTCTTCTCTCTTCTCTCTCTCCCTCTCTCTTCTCCCTCTCTCTTCTCTCTCTCTTCTCTCTCTCCCTCTCTCTTCTCTCTCTTCTCTCTCTCCCTCTCTCTTCTCTCTCTCTTCTCTCTCCCTCTCTCTTCTCTCTCTCTTCTCTCTCTCCCTCTCTCTTCTCTCTCTCTTCTCTCTCTCCCTCTCTCTTCTCTCTACCTCTCTCTTCTCCCTCTCTTCTCTCTCTCTTCTCTCTCTCTTCTCTCTCTCCCTCCCTCTTCTCTCTCTCTTCTCTCTCTCCCTCTCTCTTCTCTCTCTCCCTCATCTCTCTCCCTCTCCTCTCCTCTCTCTCTCTCTCTCTCTCTCTCTCTCTCTCTCTCAAATAACACATTCAAAGGCCAAGTGTGCGTATAATTACTCTTAAGGCTAATTAATTTGTGCTTTGCCTCATAACTTCGAGGGCGACATTATGAACCCTCATTGGCTCACCCACAAAGCCCATGAAATAAATTATATGCGGCCCTGCAGACATATCCGTGAACCATCTTAATACCATAAAGTCAAGGAGCCTTCTGGTCTCAGAATTCCGCCTCATAGTCTTGTTTCACCCCAACTCTCATACTCCAGACCACCACCATAAGATCATGCGCTTTTATTTATGATCCCTCATGACAGTTACAACTTCTTCTCAAGTCTTATGAGGCTCATACCCCGTCATCAAGATCTATGCTTACGCCCCGTTTTGGATTCTTGCGAGGGGGACTTGGTCAACCGGTTGTCGGAGGCCTGAAGACGAAGGCTTCCAAGTCATCTCCTTTGGACGTTGGACTGGCACGTGCCGGGAGGTGCTCCCCCTTATCCTCTTATTAATGGCGCCTCCAGCCGGGGGGGGGCAGCTGGGAATCAACGGCAGCCACTCGCTGGCGGCGGTCGTCTTCTCCGGCGCCGTCCATGGCCGACTCGGCTCAGACGGAGTCAGACGAGGTCGGCCTTCGCAGGAGGAACAATTATGAGAGGGAAAGCTAGAGAGAGAAACAGGTGAGAGATGGAGAGTGGAGACGACCAGCAACAGTGGAAACTTGCCACCCAAGTAAGAGCAGGTGGGGCGAACCTTCCGGCGCGAGGGGGACGCGGTGGCTTGCAAGCAACCGCCAGGGAGGAGGATCCCCGGGGGATGGGATTTGGATGAGAAGAATGAAAGAGAGTTGGTCGGATCTTGAAGAGGAGAAGTCTGCTATTACTAATTCATGTACAATCTGGATCGGACTGACGCCAAGAACGGCGAGCTGAGATCATGGATCCAGCAAAATTTCGGAAAGGAAAAATAAAGATTAAAGAAAGATGAAGGGAATGAACAAAAAAACGGCAGCCATGAAGAACTTCCTTGCACGGAGATTGAATCGGCGGCGAAGGGAGGAGGAGGAGGAGATCGAGCGAGAGAGGTGAGGAATGGATCGGGCACTGGTTCCATCAGTTCGCATTCGGAGCTTCTGGTCTTCTTCTTCTTCTTCTTCTTCTGCTTCTGCTGGTGGTGGTGGTGGTGGTGGTGGTGGCGGTCAGGGCAAGTGAGCGCGGACGGAGCAGGCGACGACCTGGGCCCACTGCTTCAGCCTTCTCTTCACCTGCTGCGGGTTATCGCCTTCAATAGCCATGGACGAAAGAACAAGTCAATTAATTGTTTAGCCGAATTGCTTCCGATCGGTAAAATAATCTGCCCGTGAATCATGGAAATCTAATCATATAAAAGTGGTCCTCGATGATCCAATCATACGGTAATGTCAACCCACCTGAACGTTTTTCAACCGAAATTTAGAGATGAATTTCTCCTCGCTTTCTCATCTAATCCAACAATGCCGACGGGTGATTCGCAGAGGGCTATCAGAGATGAAATCTATCTACGGCGATTTGGAAAAACTAGAAGTGGAAATCATAGGAAGCATTTCCCCGGCGACGAGCGCCGGAAGGAGGAGGAGCGGATCTCCGCCCCCCGTCGCGCGCAGATCTGGCCGGAAAGAGATCCAACGAGCACAGAAACCGCCAGTACAGGGATTGGCTTTTCCTTCCGACGGCATTGAATTCGACTGTGAACTAGCTTACGATGCGATCACTCTGTATGAATGCTACTGGATCATCGGAGCGAGGATCGCCATTTACCTGGGGAATAGATGGCCAGGGGGCTGCCCACCGGCGACGGCGCCGAAGGAGGATCGTTGACCGACCTCGCCCCCGCAACGGAGCCGGAATAGCTCCGCTGGACGGCGTAGTACAGATCCAGCGCCGGGAGGGTGTCGGAGAGCCGGTCCGTATCGTCCAAGGACGAGGCAGTGGTGGACGACGCCGGGGAGTCGAGGCCGAACCCAAACCCTAGATCGATGCAACCCCGGAGCTCCTCGAGATCCTCATCCGTCACGCTCCGGCTGAGCCGATGGCCACCGCCGCCGCCTCCGGCCGCCGCCGCCTCCTTCCGGCGATTCTTGTACAGGCCCTTCCGCCGCTGCCAGGCCTCCTCCCGATCCGTGTCCGGTGACCACGACCGCTGCTTGAAAAGCGGCTGCAGGGGAGGAGGCAGCCGCCCCGCGGAGGCGGAACCATCGACCTTCTTGGGATCCGCCATCACCGACGATCTCCCGCCGAGCAGCTCCCCCCGGCCGGCCGGGGAGAGGGATGGCCGGCGGCGAGAGTTTGGGGGGGAGGGGGGCCTCCTCTGAGACGTGTGGTCGAGGGGAAGGAAGACGACGACTTCTATACACGGAAGGTGGGGGCGGAGACCGGAGCGGTGGGCCCCGCCCCGGCCCTCCGCCGCCGTAACCATCTCCGATATGAATTGGGTATTCCTCCTGCCCTAATAGTAGGGGTAAATCCGTCGTTTATTACGCCTGCCACTTACCCACCTTTGGAGCACCTCCGCCCTCTCCACGTGTCCCTTGGCGGCTCCGAGGTACTTTTTTGATAATTTTACTCACGAGGACTGTGCCACAATTTGTACGCTTTCGCTGGAAATTTCATATTAGGTCCCCGTTCTCTTTTTTTGTCTCTTCTAAATTTACTCTCGCCCCCCGAGGCCCGGTCACGTGGCTGGGAAATAATGAAAATATATTATAAAACACAGAGATAAATAAATATAGAAAAAAATAAACTTTTTTGGTAGCTCTCTAGCTCAAAAATTCGCACATAATTCCATATTTACCAGATAATAAAATGCCCAAATTTTGAGCCACTCAAATGTAGACACATCATACCCTTTTATAAGTCAAAAATAGAAACAAGCAACCCCAAGATGCTAGGATTACTCATGAGAGGAACACCTCTTCAAAAAAATAAAAAAATAAAATAAATATAGAAGGTTCAAATATGTTGCACTCCCCAAATAGAGCTTGTAGGGTTAAGGAAGGTTCTAGGTGCAATAGAGTATTGGCTGGTTTTGACCATGTGAGAATCTTGAGAATATTCCTTGTAGAGGGAATCCACATACCAAGAAAGTGATATTTGTTGATAGTCTTGGGGTTTGTTGTTCTTTTTTTCAGTCTACTATGCAAGTGGATGCTTGTCCCATATGATCTCAAAGGAGGTCTCTATGATGCAACAAAATTAGTAATATAGGTAATTAATGAGTATTTAATTGGTAAAAAATCATAATTACTAAATATTTTTGGTAACATAAGTATCCTTTTAGATGAAAAAATGTAAAAATAATGAACCCAACCCTGAATTATAAGTTTATTAATTACTTAAATTTCCTTGATTAATCATAATTTCATCATTAATGTAACAAATTCACTTGGATTAAGTATGTGATACCAGAAAATACCTACTTTTCATTAGATAAAATAATAAAACGATAAATTCTTCATGCTCATACATCACCTTAGAAGAAGGAAAGAAGAGGAAAATTTCAGTTTCTACATAAACTCAGATATGGAAATCTTTTTTATTAGAGAAAAAAAGCCCACTAACCAATCGTGTATAAGTGGAATGAGAGTTGAAATATTTGAAATTTTATTTCAAATATTCCCCAGTTGGTAATCCTTGGGAGGGAGGTAAATGAAAGACCAAGGAAAAACAATTTCTTTTTATTTTTTAGTGAAATTTATGATATGGGCCTTTTGGGCTTGGGCCAGAAAGATGTGCCTGCGAGCCCACCAGCTTCCAAAACGGCCCACATAGTTTCGGGCGGAAAATGGGTAGTTGGGGTTACCCACACAGGATCCGATTTGGAGGATCCAGACCTCCCTGGAAGAGCAGGTGATTGGGAATTCCAGCCACAGAAGGCGTGGAGCTTCTTGGCTGAGCTTCGCCCCCCCTCCCACCTCCCCAAATCGCCGTCTCCCTCGCTCGGTTTCGCGGCGCTGCAGCGAATCCCAGCTCCTCCTCCCGCAGTTGGAGAGCCGGAAGAAGAGAGGGAGAGAGAGGGAGGGAGAGGGGAAGGGGAAGCGGAAGCATTCCCGCCGAAGGATGCGAGCTGCAGCAGCGGCGGCAGCAGCAGGAGCAGCAGCAGAGAGGAGATAAAGATGCAGGCCTTAGCCACGTCGCCCATGGCGATTTCCTCCGTGTCGAGTTCTGCGGCCTGTCGATTTGCTCCCCGTTGCGGCAGGATTGTTGGCGGGTCCGCGTCGTCTTCCTTTGGCCGCTCTCCCTGCTTCCTCTTCCTCCCATTTTCTGCCTCGCCGGCCCGGGTCCTCGCGCTCAGGGCCGTCAAGGGGGCGCAGGTTGGGAAGGTCGGCGGCTCCCATGGGGCGTCCCAAGACCCGGGGCCACTGAGGCGGCCTCTTGTCTCTCCTCTGCCGGAGGACGAGGAAGAGGAGGAACATGGGTCGGCTGGTGGGGTCCCTAGAGGGGATGATGCTGACGAGGTTGATGATGGCGGGAGACCGACCGAAGAGCCGCGGGGAGGTTCGAGGCGTAGAAAGCCAGATTGGGTGGACTGGGAAGACCAGATACTGCAGGATACTGTGCCCCTGGTCAGCTTCGTGAGGATGATCCTCCACTCTGGAAAGTAAGCTTCCTTGGGCACCACAATGGGTCGCTTCTTTTGGATTAATCGGACAAGGAAAATAGGAAAAGCTGCTGCCTCGTTCTGTTCTAATTATGCATTGGGATTGCGACTCTCTAATAAACTAGACGCGTTTAGATTTCCTCAGACACCAAGGCATCCGACAAAATATTAGCAGCCATTCCAAATACTTATCATCCACCTTCCAGCACCTTAATTCAATTGGATTTCTAGCCGTTTCATTCAATCTCGTAACGCCCATTGTACCGAGCGCGGATCAATGTGGCCATCAATCTGAACGCTGATTACAGTCCTCAATGCTTATGGCATCAGACGCACTATTCCCCCGTTTTCTTGCCGATATTTTGATAGATTTTCTTGGAATTGAACACTTACTGTTACAAACAATTAGGACCCTGCTGACTTCCTTGGTGGAATGCCGGTCTATACATTTTTTTTCATCATTCTGTCTGGGGAATTACTGTTAATATGGGCACAGTATCAAATGGTTCTTTGCTGTTGAAGAGCGAAATTGTTCTATACATGTCGAATAATGAGATGCAGAGGGAATGCCTGTGTAAAATTGAACATCATGAAATTAGGCCTTGAGCATAGCATGGCTGAGCACGGATTTTTAATAGGGAATCAGTGAATGTGTGGGAATGATACTGGTAACACTTGCTGGTATGGGAGAATGCTGAGAATAGAGGGGAGGATTGGTTCTGGAGCTGCGCAATGATAGAGCTGGACAAATGAACTTTGCATGTATACTTTAATGCTTCCTTGACAACAAGACTTTGAATAGTGAAATATCTAGAAATCACAATTATTTTATCCCTTTCTTATTAGGAAGAATTTTAAAATAGAGGGAAAATAATTTATGGTTTTGTATGGTTTTGTACTAGGAAGAATCATAGCTTTTTTTATGCATTACTAATTGCATTTGATGGAAATTTTATATAGGTATGAAAGCGGCGATAGGTTAAGCCCAGAGCATGAAAAGATGATTTTGGAACGATTGCTCCCTTACCATCCAGAGTATGACGACAAAATAGGATGTGGAGTTGATTTTATCACAGTAAGTTCTTCCAGAGTATCATTTTTACTGGTTCCTTTGATGCATAAGTACCTTCTCCTTTCTTATGTGCGACATCTCAAAGTTATGCATATTATCTCTTGCTGATTATGGTAATCAATCGTCAGCAAAACAGTTTCTTTATGCATCAATAATCCAAGCCAACGTGGATCTCCCCGTTTTGAACTCTGATTCGTTTTCCCACATGTAATCTTGAAGATGTTTGCTTTCATTTTGGGGAGTTTGTATTAACTTTTGAGGGCCTCACCAGTTAGAGTATCTTTATCCGAATTTATCATTGGATTTATATCAATGTTTTAGGTGAGTAGTGACCAAGGCAGTGGTCCATTGGATAGTGCCTAGGTGACAAGGCAAGACGACTATGTGATGCCTTTTTAAAATAAATATATTTTAATATATAAGTATTTAATTAAAATATAGTCTGTGTATGTACATACAAGAATATTAAATTTACTTTGTGATGTAGTATATTCATCATTGTATGGCCAGCGTTTGTCTTATTTCAGTACTTCATTGATGTAAATGTTTAAAAGTATTTATTTTTCTTTACAATATTTAACAAAAAAATTATTTACAATAGATGAATGTATTTGAAAAATGTATAATTTTTTCGAGCATGATGCTAGGTAGGTATTAGGCCAGATGATACCCCTCAAAATATGGGAATTTGGCTGAACCTATTCATGTCAAACAGTGCATCCAGAAATGGGAGTTCGCCTTATAGCGATAAGGGACCATTTTGGAGAGGCTTAGTCTCCATTTCTAATTAAAATAGTTACAGGATGATTCCTTTTATCACATCTGCTACCATTCCTTGGATGCAAACCTCAGCAATTCTATCTAATCAAATCGATTTATTATAGATTTATTCTAACAGGGTAACCAGGTAGCATGCTCCCACCATACACCATATAAGCTTTATTATAGTGATATTCTATGTCATTACGAAGGTTGTGAATTACTTAAATGATCTTTGAGCATTATCCGAAAGCAATTTCAAACGACAAGTGTCTTGTTTCTTGACCAGTTGTCCTTTTGTGGTATCCTTTACTTCCTTTCTTTTTGTTTTATTCTATGACTGTCTACTCACAAAAACATGTGATAAATGGCCATTGGATGGCTTCAAAACTTGTGAAAGAACATGATGTCCATTAGAATCAAGCCAATACTTGAAGAGGGTTCGCTAGAATTGTTCTACGTGGAAAGAAAGACATATTCACAGGGTAAAATATGCCTACTACTCATTCCCTGTTGATTTTTAGTTAAATGATCTAGTTCTTTCACAAAAATAAATATTGAGAATTTTATATCAGGCTATCAAGTTGATGGATGGAGAATGTGTAAATGCCCTCACAAATTTTTCTCTAATATTTTCATCACTTTAGAAAGTTTGACTGTGGAAACCACAAGATTTGGAGCTCAATTGAGCGCACTAGTGTGAAATGCACGAAATAAAATGCTCGTTGTCTTGACATCTGAAGTGAGTAACCTTTTATCAATGAAATTTTATCCTTCTCCTTTTTTTAGAGAACTTATGGTCCTTTAATGGCCCTTTAAACATTAAATCTTTCAGCTTGAACGAAGACACTCTAACTTTCAAATAGATGAATCCTTCGTAATAAACATGAGCGGTCTAGAGGTGGAATGGCTCTCACAACAAAGGTGTGCCCTAGAATCTTAGCCAAAGATAAGTCAAGGTTTTTGGGCCCTTCATACGAGCTGGGCATAGATGGTTCATGTGAAAATGAAGAATTGGAATGGAACATAAACATGCACGCTATGATAGGGCCTACAATGCTGACCCCCCTTTGAATATTTTCGCTGTGTTTCTCCCAAGCTAATCACAGATAGGCTTTCCTAAGACATTAATTAAACCTTTTCAGTTGGTTGGCATTCTTAGGTTATCAACCTCACTTTCAAGCCTTGCTCAACAGTGAGCTTGTTCAATACGCAATGGAAACAAAATAAAAATTCCCATATGGTCTGGACGAGGATGTTGTTATAAGTTCAAGCAGCTCACTTGGAATTGGATGAAAATTTCTTTTAGAACGTTTGAAATTGTGAACAATAGCTTTTAGTGTCGGGAAAATTTGGATCATTGTTGTTCTCAAAACCTTTTATTACTTGTCCTTTTTTAGCCTTAAACCTCAGACTAATTGTTGCGTATATTTCCTCCTTAAAGATATAGTTCTTACTAGTTTTTCATTTGCTATGGATTGAGATCTTAGTTCTACAAAATTGCAAATGTCAATACCGTCCAATTTCCCTTTTTAACTCTTTAATCGTGTTAAGACTTGTCATTGAGTTCTTGATACTTTAGCGCTTTTAGTGTTCACCTGGTTTACCTTAATGTTGACTTCTATGCCGTTTGCTCTATGGTTTATGAGTTACTGAGATTTACCTCATACATGTTGAATTGTGTGTAAATAATGTCATGCTTTATCTCATGTGTTGATGCTTGACATACTATGAATATCAACGCTCATGGATGATCCTTTTGTACTCTTATAATTATTGATGCTTGACGTGATAGGTGTTGACACTTGTTTAACCTGTAACTTTAAATATATGAAGTATTTAACTGAAGCGCAAGAGCGTTGACACTCTTGGTCAAATATTGTGATTTCAGATATGTTAACCCTTTGGGGTTGACTCGCTCACCTAAAATTTACGTTCCCCATCATTAAACCTTAAAAATTTAGTTTTGCTCGTCAGAGAAAGATTTATAACTTTTAACTTGATTTCAAACGCAATAACTTCTCTTATTTATGATTAGTCATTTTTGGCTCACCAAAATGAGTATCAATGAAATTTTGGTTTGACTCAAAACCCTACTAATTTTGTCTTTTCATCTTTACTAATGAGAAACAGAAAATTTCATTTGTGCCTGTCTGATTCTTCCTACCTATGTACATTTCCAGGCTGGATTTGTATAAAAAGAAACAGAAAATTCTTGCTAAAACAGTAAAAGTCTCTGACTGAGTGGCCCATGATTGATTTATCTGAAGAAAAAAAAAAAACCTCCCGGCAATGGCAAGGATTCAAAGGATGGCATGCCCTCATCCTTATAGGCTGTCTATCTTGACTCAGATCGATCTCCTGGGGACAAGCAAGGCAATCTGAAATCCCAGTTCAATAGGTTCCGCTGTCATTTTCTTCTTTGATCTTGCATGAGGAGTCTCCCAGCCCCCCCCTGAAGATCCATGTTTCAAGTGCTCTAAATCCTTCTACTTTTTCTTTTAAAATCATATGCCAATGTCACTCACTCTCTCTCTCTCTCTCTCTCTCTCTCTTAAATCAAGTTGCTTCTCCAATCCCAATGCCCATCCTCACCTGCGCATGGCACGACTTTGTGGAGAACACTCATCCCACCACAGATCTGATTCACTTCTTTTCTATTTCTTTCTATGCTTCTATCATTAGTTTCAAGAGGACCCCACCCGAGAGGCCGCTTCTCTCAGTCCTCTTTTTCCCCGATCTTTACAACCATCCACTTGATACGATCTCTGTTCTAAGCTGGCATATTTGGAAAATCCTTCTTGCCATCGCCTTTCAAGATGAGGTCTCATTCTATCTAGAGTTTCCCCATCAACCTCAATAGGCGCAGTTGAAGTGGAGATCTTCAGCTACTCTCTAGTGGTGGCTATCATTTTCACCTTATTCTGCATCTGTCTGCAGTCAGACGGCTCCCCGAGTGAAGGAAAGAACATGGAAAATGGTTTCGCCAAGTTCAGATTGAGAGCCATCATCCTGTCGGAATTCGATTATCTTATGTTTTTTTGTTCTAAGAAAATCAGTCTCTGGATCGACAACTGCTCGGCCTGGAATTGACGTTGATGGGCTTCAATAATCAGTCAGTCCTCGCTGGAGATCTGTTGATCTGGGTTTGATCTACGAATTGGGAAGTATGTGGAGTATCCCTGCCTTTTGGCCCTGAAGGCCTGTCAACTCCTGTCTATGGAATGAGAACACTAGTCAACCTTTACTAAAACTGGCCAACCCGGGCGCTGACCCAAGAATCAGCGAGTTGAAAAATCCCATTCCCATTCTGAAGGTGGTGTGAGATTGGCTCATAAATGCATTCATGCTTGATTCTTTGAATTGCCCATGCGTAATAATTAATTTCCCTCACTGAATTGCATTCAACTGGAATAGTTTTGGTTGATTTAAGCATGCCTACTTATCTGTTTTTTAAATTTCTTTTTCCCTACATAAGCTCATCGCTCTTCCTATGTACTTTCGTTATATTCAGGGAGCATAGATGCACATCAAGATGGTAATATGTATCTATATATACATACATACATTTGCTTATAGGTAAAATATACTATGAGGTAGTGCATGATAAGGGCAGTGTTTTTTCAGTCAGCTTGGGGCCTGGTTACCTTCTTCATGAGGGTATAGGAGATTATATGGCTTGGGGTTTAGGGTTTATGGATGTTCCTCAGTGAAGAATGAAGATCTTGCTCTAACCAAGGCGATGATCTTCCTGTTCTTGCTAGATTGGATACCATCCAGACTTTGAGAGCTCAAGGTGCATGTTCATAATCCGCAAGGATGGGGAGCTGGTTGACTTTTCGTACTGGAAGTGCATAAAGGGCCTGATAAGGAGCAAGTACCCCCTCTACGCGGACAGCTTCATCCTCCGGCATTTCCGGAAGCGCAGGCAGTAGATGATGATGATGATGATGATGATGATGATGATGATGATGATGATGCCTTCCTTTTGTCCTTGGAGGTCTCTCATCTCTCTTCCTTCTGTCTATGTAAAGCTGGCTCTTCCTTCAATTTCTAATCATTGCCTATGCTGTACCGATTTATTATTTTGAGTAAAATATGTACGATTCAATCTTTTTTTTTTCTTGACCGCTCAAGAAAAGGAAAAAAGGAAGAAAAAAAAAGAAATCTGCCAAGAATCGATGGTTGACCTTATAAAATGTAGTCAGCAGGTAAGGAAGATGCAAAACCGCGGACTCAGGAAGAAACATCAGGAAGGAGCTGACTTCCTACGGTCTCCCCCCATTTTATTGAATTTATTTATAGCGGGAGGCGCTGCTGCAACATAAATCTTACCACAAGGCAGGGAAGAATAAAGCCCGAGGCTCCAGGCAAGGTTCCTGATGCTTCCATCCGCAGGGGGGTGGGCCTTCCCTTCTGGGCACGGGCCGCAGCCACGCAGAGGCCCCACCTGCCCAATCTGGCAATGATATGATACACAGGGTGGAGTGATCGTGGTCTTGCTAGGTCTGGGGCCGCGACATGCGTTGACTTCCACTGGGGGCACCTGGGGGGGAGGGGGGGGGGGCAGAACAATTAGTTCTCTTGAGGGGAAGAACAGGCAAGGAAACGAAATCTGATTGCTTGATCCGTTTGTAAAATCTAACTGGCCATCCCAATTCTTCATGTTTCCGAATGAGGGTTTGATATTTTAAAGCAACGGTAAAAGATCCAATCGAACGGGATCTGATTCCACATCTAGTAAAATGATAATTTAATAAAAAAAATAAGAACAGTTGAGCATCCTAGTTTGAATGAGGTCAGTCAGTCCGCAAAATCTGATTGAACATCCTACTCTGCGCGGTGGAATGAGGTTTTATTTAATTGAACGTTGTTCAATCCATTCTAAAATCTGGTTGAATATCCTGCTCGGCGAATCCGATCGAATGTTTCTGAGAGAACTTACCCGGATCGTGCACGGATTGATGCGCTAGAAGACGCGGCAGGTGAAGCAGGCGCTCAGAGGGTTCATCTGGCCGGCCTTGCGGAAGGACGAGAGTATTTTTGACGGTCTTGCAGCCTGATCAGCCTGCCTGGAAGCGGCGGCGTTCCTCATGTCCTGGGCCTTTCTTTGAGCCGACTTCAACTTATTCAAGATCTTGTCCATGGAGGAGGATCTCTTCTTCTCGAGCTTCATCTGGACAGAAGAAAATGCAGAGATCGTGGGCATGAGATCGACGCTGTTTGAAAAAACCCTTTTTTATTTTTTATTTTCTATCACACAAACATGGAACGGTCTAGAAGCAATGAAGCATCCTTGGGCTTGAATTTATATATATTTTTAAAAAAATTATTTCTTTGTGAAGTAGAGTTGATGGGGAAGGAAAAAAAAAGAAGGAATTTCTGATCAGATGCAAACCTCCAGCTTCCTTATGGCTGCCTCAGCCTTTGCTTTCTGCAAGTTCTCCCAGGCTGTGATCTTCGCCTCCTCTCTCCTAATCCTGTAAAGATCAGCAAGCTGATGAAGACAGACGAGTTTCAATCTAGAACCCAACTGAGGTGGGGAATGCCAGGGGTCTGAGAGAATAGAATGATCCGGATTAGTGGAGATCAGGATGCCGCTCACAATCACCTCGGGAGATCATACCCTCAATTTCTATAATCCCTGAAGAAACAAGCAAATCTGGGAATATTTCAACTGTAATCCATGGGCTGGAAGGTGTAGCAGCTCCGGGTGAATCGCCCAGTGTTCAATGGAAACGCAGAGATCGAAGCTATGCTTACTTGGACATGGATTTTGCCGTCTCTGGAACCTCCCAAGCTGAGCCTCTGGACTCCGCTGTCTTCTTCTTCCACTCTACCACGTTTGCCGAGCCCTTTTCTGACCCGCGGGAGGCGTTCTTCTTCGTCCATCTTGTCACAGTCACCCTATCATCCACCTGAACGTCTCTGACCTCCAGCTTGGAGAAATGGCTCTGCATCTCCTCGATCACCGGGGACGACGCCGGCGAGGGAGAGAAGTGGAGCCCCTCCTTGGGAGAAGATCGAGGGCTGTCCTCAGGGCTCATCTGAGTAGCCACATCCTTTCTTCTCAGGATCACAGGCGAATCCATGGACCCAGCATCCATGGTACCGTTGGGCTTCTGATCTGCATGTTCATTCCCATAATTAGTAAAAAAAAAGAAAAAACCTCAAGAACCCTAGTTGGCACGGAATGAACATGTGCCAAAAATATGAACAGCCTAGCCTACAAATGATGATGCGGCGCGATTGCAGGGATCAAGCAGCAGAGCTGGTCTGCATACACCGATTTCCAATACTTCGTGAACAGGACCTCTTACAGTATGATTATTTCACCTAGGGCTCCTCATTAAGTAGTCCCATATCTCACACTCATCTGTATTCTTGTTGATCTGGAAGCACGCATGTATTCATATTCAGTTAAAAACGATAACTTTTTTTTGGATAGATCATAAAATCATTCCAAAATTAGACAAAAAAAAAGCGAGATCAGCATGTCCTGGGACATTATCAGGCAGCGCTAGTTTTTGGCCTGGCCATTGAGCGCAAGAGGGTTGAGTCTACTTTCCTTTTCAAGATCGGTGGTAAAATGAGACACTTCAAATATAGAGCAACAGCTGACCGTGGTTGAAAAAGAAGAAAACAGGAACAATGTGATGAAAGAACAGGAGCAGAAGGAGGATAAAACTCTCCCCACAAATATAAAGAGTTGGGCTTCACACCATTATTTTATAATTAGGATTAATAGAACTATACACACAGATATCAGCCCAATTGTAGCCATCTAGGCATGGCATTTGTTAAAATTCTAGACGCAAAACTGAGATCAATTTTATGAGGCTCTCCTTTCGAGAATTTGAGAGAGATGCTCTATTTGTTCTCCCACTTGGGTTAAACACTATCATCAGATTACTGAATACATTCCATTTTATTTATTCAAATGATAAAACTCGAGCAAACGCTTCGAAAAGTGAAACCAGATTGGGCAAGAAATAAGAGCATCATCATCCAGAAATCAGGCGATCATAATACCGAAAAAGGAACATCATACCTCCAAGACCGGGCAGAGAGAAAGATGACTGAAGCAGCAGATCAGAACACCCAGGGACACTTGCGGGCCTCACTACTCCCTCATCTGCAGGTGGACAATAGGACCCCCTTCCTCCCTCCGTCACGGCTATGCCTACCCCTTCGCTGCCGCTTCCCCCACCACTGCTAACACTGCCACAGCACCCGCGCTCTGTCATCAGAACACCCGTCAGAAAAGGAGAATTCTCAGGAAAATTTCGGATCCTTCCCCCATCAAACATTGTCATGGGTGGTGAAGCCGATGAGCAGGAATAACCCATCTCGAAGGGAGTGGCAAGTGGCCCGCTCTTTGACTTCGGTCGCCGATGGTGAGGAGGCAGGCCCGCAGGACGGCCGATGCCGGAAACTGGACTGAAGATCCACTTCTCTGCGTCCTCCCATTTTGACGGCAATGTTCGTCCGTTGTTGAATGGCAGCAATGCCGAAGTACTAACATATCTCCGACCAGATTTGGCAGGCAGAGGGACGCGCTCAGAACTCCACCCCTTCTGGTACGCTGCTGCTCCGTCGTCATGGCGGTAATTCGGAGTACCAGGGCTCGGGAAAACTCCCGACGTGCTGCGAGCAGATACGGCCGAGCTCTTTGTCATGCTCGATCCAGCAGTAAAGAGACCAGAGGACGAGAAGGGCGCATCAGCCCCCTGGCAGTTCAGGTCGAGCGAGGCAGCCCTCCACCTTCCGTGGACTCCCTCCGGCGGAGACGCAGGTGACTCAGATCTGAACCGGCGGTTCTGGCATTCTACAAAAGAATCAGGAGAAGGAAGACGAACTTATCAACAAAGTCCAGGGTCAGAGGCACCCCCGCAGGCACAGCGGAATGCCAATGAGCTGGCGTTGGTCCTTACCTTTGAGAGCGATTGAGAAGGAGTGCTTCGCAGGATCTAGCGCTTCCTCTTCGTCTCCCAGGCCCAGCGCCTCTTGATTAGAGTCTGGCAAGTTTGAACGGGGAGGAAAAAGTTAAACGCCCTGCGGCCACTGCTCCAGCCCCTCTTTTTCTTCTCATGACCGTGCCGTCCGGAATGGGAGAGAGAGAGGCAGAGAGAGAGAGAGAGAGAGAGAGGGAGAGAGAGAGAGGGAGAGAGAGAGGGCAGAGACAGACACTACACACGGGTCAGGCAACTGGCAACAGCGAGTACCTACGGATTTACGCGGGGCCGCGGCATCAACAGAGGGCCGCCTCTTCTTCCCAAATTGATCTGGACCACTAGGGCGGTCGCGTCCCGCCAAATGCTGCATGGAATCGCAGAAAACAGGTGGAAAAGGAGAGCAAATTGCGATTCCTCTTGCAGGCCCGCCAGACACAAATTGGCAAATAAAAGGCGAAGCAGAGCAGATTAAGCCCCGTAGCAAGAGAGCGCGTGTGAACAGAAAAAAGGAGCGCGGAAGACAGAAAAGGTTAAAGGCCGTTCCTCCCCTTCCTCCGTTCCCACTGCCTTCCGCATCCTGCGCTGTGCGTCTTTCTCCCTCTAAACTACGTCAACGGCGGCCGGCATCCCGGAAGAGACAGACCTACCTCTTACAAATTTGAACGTAAAGAAAAGGAATGGCGGCGAGGTCGGATCACGAGGCCATTCGCCGAGGACGAAGCCTTCCCCTCCTCTGTTCCTCCAGCTCACTAGTATTAATTTTAATAGTTAAGAAAGCCTCGATCGTTTGACCGGCCAGGCGCCGTTGGCAGGGAGGCGGAAGCAACAAGCGAAAGGGACGTGACCTCACTCGGAGAGGGGATCGCGACCTCGTGCATACCAGCGAAAGCTGCGAGAAGAGAGCCTCATGATCGGATCCGGACGAGCAGCGGCCGCACGAGGCGGAGGCTGAGGCTGAGGCTGAGGCTGACGACGCCAAGCTGCCGCTGGTGGTGACAAGCAAGTGGCCGGAATCGTTGCCGTCGCATCCGCCGCGGCGGCCGCCGTGCACGCGTTTATTCCGGCCGGGGACGAGGATCGCACCACCGGACGTGCCACCCTGCTCTTCCGGAGCTCCCCTCCCACCTCCACTCACTCTCCTCCTCCTCCTCCAGCCAGCCTGCCGTTCAAGCTGAGTCATCCGCCACGCCGCCGCTTCCGCTGCCTCCTCCTCCTCTCCCCCAGGACCCTCCTGGTGCCCTAGAGCCGGCATTCCCTCTCCGCATTCTCCCTCCCCCCGTCCTCCCCCTCCCTCTCCCTCCCACAGCCATTAATACTCATCCAGAACGCAGAGCAGCACAAGGGGAACCTCCATGTCTCATCACCATTAGCGGGGACGACCACTTGCCCTTCACACTCTCTCTCTCTCTACACGCTATTCACCAGCCAGATCTACTGCCGTCATCAACCCCCCAACAAACGGCGGAGTCCTGCTCAGCGTGAGCGAGAGAGAGAGAGAGAGAGAGAGCATCATTTACCTTGGCGGTAACATCACTCGCGGAATCACGGACTCGGGCGCGGGGCCCCCATAACTGTCTCGCCAAGTGGTTAGATGACCTCCTGGTGAGTCCCCGGGAAATGGGCACCGCTGTAGGGTTGGTGTCCCTGCCATCTCCTGCGAGTCCACAGCGCCCGCCTACCTGGCGCATTAAACCGGAGGTGCTGTCACCGCAGTGACGTAAGCACCCCCCACCCCCTCTGAGACCGCCCAATCAGGAGCCGTTGATTCGTTGGTCCCATGTCATGATTCATGTGAAGCACCGTCATTTAATGGACCCCAGACTCATTATCCGTAATTCTAAGGAATTAGACGGGAAATATTCAAGTGGGCCGGGCCGAGAGTAGTTGAGACCGGGCCTCAGCGTCTGGGAGCTCAGCCCGGGAAGGTACGGGCCCGGCCCGCCTACGGCCGTGTCACCGACTTCAGATTCGACGCGCGTGGACGGCGGAGGAGAGAGAACGGGGATTTCCCTTCGTCAACCATCGAAGAACGAAGTCTGCGGAGGTCGACACTTGTCCTCACGGCCGAGCGCACGGAGGGGGAGAAAGAGAGAGGAGGGAGGCGCCGGCAGCGGCCAGGCAACGCGAAGGTACTCTCTCTCTCTCTCTCTCTCTCTCTCTCTCTCGCATACCCTTTGCAAAGGGGGAAAGGAGGCGTTGCGGAGTGAAGCTACTGAGTGGGATTTCAGAGCTTCGGGCTCCCTCCTCGAGTGGGTTTTTCATGGAGCTGGAAAAATTCTTCCCATCCGGCGCATCCACAGTTGTTATGGGAAACGGGGAGGGGGGAGCGTGGCCGGTGAGATCCGCTTCCTGCCTTCGATTCGAAGGTCGAGGTTGTGACCTGCTGAATTAGAGTCGTTTATTTGATCTTTTCTCGAATTGCCTCTCGACAATGATTTGTAGCTCTCTACTGGTTTTCTGGGTCAAATCCCTCCCCATCGGTGGGGAATCGAGTGATATGGTTGGTCCGAGAACTCAGAGGTCTGGTTGATCCCGCTGAGGTTTTAGGTTTCCTGATTTTCTGATGATGCCCTCTTGGATTTCTCCTTTCCGCGTGTTTTCCCACATGCTGCTTTTGTTGCTATGGTGGAGAAGAGATTGGGATCCTGGTTTATCTATCTAGCGGTTGTTGCGCTCTGGATTTGGCAGACGAATTCGGCATCTTGATGCTCCCCTGCGTGTGTTCTTCTGCTATCTTCTGATGTGAATCAGGGAGACAAAAGGAAGAACGTGAAGTCGGAAAGGAAAAAGGATCTTGACTCTCGAGAGGAGGGTGGACATTTCTTTCTTATTGATTCGACTGGTGTCACCAGTTCCATTGTTGCAAAATGAACTCCAGAACTCTAGGGTTGGATGGCAAGGATGGGCTCCCGTCTGCCGGGGCCCCAGGCTCCGGCTACCTTCCGCCCACACTGGTGAGGCAATCTTCGGTCTATTCGCTCACCTTCGACGAATTTCAAAATGCGCTTGGGGGGCGTGGCAAGGATTTTGGTTCAATGAACATGGATGAGTTCCTGAAGAGCATCTGGAATGCGGAGGAGAATCAGGCAGGAGTGGCCTCAGCAGCTGCCACACTCATGCCGGGGGATCGCGGAGCTGCTGGCACGGGTGCACTGAACCTACAGAGGCAGGGATCGCTGACATTGCCTGAAACAATTAGTCAGAAGACAGTTGATGAGGTCTGGCGGGATGTGTTCAAGGATGGAATCAGCGTGCAAGGCCCATCTGGGCCTATAGTGCAACCAAAACAGCGGCAACCAACAATGGGGGAGATTACCCTAGAGGAGTTCCTGCTGAAGGCTGGTGTGGTGTGGGAGGACGTCCCAGAGCCCAGGCCAGTAATTAACTCCTCAAATACTACCACTGACGGCAATGTCTTCTATGGGAATGCTTCAACATCGGGTTTCGATGGTAACAATATGCTTGGCCTTGGGTTCCCTCCGGCAGCGAACACCAATTCATCCCTAGCGGCCAATCAGCTTGCCAACAGTTCTACTGTCTCTAGTCTTACCATGAATGCTGGTGGGGTGATGCCCCCTTATTCTGCTAGAGCGCAGTTGGGCAGCACACCTGAACTCGTAAGTTGGCAGGGACTAAGAGCTGGTGGAGGGATCATGGGAAATAGCGATTCAGCGGTTAACAATGGGTTGATGCTGGGCATGGCTGATCTGGGATCAAATGAGGGCAGAACAGCGGATGAATCTTCAGATGGACTTGGAAAGGGCAATGAACATTCATCATCCTTGTCACCTGCTCCTACTGCGGTGGACAGGGGATTACGAAGGAAAACCAATGGTATTGTTGAGAAGGTTGTGGAGCGGAGACAGAGACGGATGATTAAAAACAGAGAATCAGCTGCAAGATCACGTGCCCGCAAGCAGGTAATCTTTTAACGTTCATTTCAAATTAAGTTCCTTTTAGATCTGATATTGCCCTAGCTGCATCATTTCTTGTGCAGAAAAAAATAGTGCTATCTTTACGGTTTGTTCTAGTGGAATAACTGTCCATAGAGCGGAGTCTTGAGATCGGATATTAGGATTGAGTTAACATTTGCGCTGTGTTAGAGATGAGGAATGGGATATTTATTGTTGGCTGCTTTACAGTGGCCTTCATTCTGCACTTTCAGCTTATGCTTTTCCCTTCAATTGGGAAGGTACAAATGAGAGGAACATTTTCTGGCTAGAGGGTATTTTGTCATTGTTAACCACAGAAAGGCAGTAAAGCCTTTTTTTGGCTTGGCAATGCCTCCATTATCTAATAGCATCACAAAATCCTTCACAATCAGTCAGATTGATATGCTGTTTTCTCCTGCAATCCCTGAATCTTTGTTCCCCTCAACCGTTGGCCATCAAGCGTGAATTGATTGGTTCCTAACACTGGGACATTGATGGCTGGAATGACCTGAAGATCTAATCTCTGACGGAGGAATGGGCAGGAGGGGTTCTCCTCTTTGTATCTCACACAATTTGTAATATCAAATTCAGTAATCAGCAGACACAGGATACATCTTCTTTGTTAAGAAATTGTTTACCAGATGTTTTGTACTTCCCACATCCATACTCAGTGATCATAGCTGCAAAACGCTCACTGCCATGTCTAGCTTATATGGTGTTACTGTTTACAGAGTGATACTTCTATCATGAGGAAACCAAGTTGCCAGATCTGATAAGATGTCCTTGATAATGAGATGTGGTGGAAGCCATGCCCAAACCATATTCCTTGAGATTGTAGAATGTGTTTTTAAAAAGGATACCATATTTTCATTGTTCAAATAAGAAAGAAATTTGTTAAATCTGGTTATAGCCTCCTTCATATCGATAAAATATATGTACACCGATGAGTTGCCGTTTTTGTGTCATCATTTACCATGTATAGCATAGATGCCATAATTATGTCTGTTAATCTCATGTGTCATATTCTTATTTGTCTAGGCATACACCCTGGAGTTGGAAGCTGAAATAGCAAAACTGAAGGAGCAGAATGAAGAATTGCTTAAGAAACAGGTGCCTTTCATCCCATAGAACGTTCTTTCTTTTGGTCTGTAGATATGTAGATATGTGCTGAATTTTCAGTCAAGAAAACCATAATGAACTCATAGTCCTCTAGAATATGGTACAAACTTTAACCACCATAACATTGGAAACATAAAAAGGTAGTTCCAGATAAGTAGATGCAAAAAGATGCAATTACAACTTTCTGAGGGTGTATTCTGACACAAATACGTAACTTACAGGCAGAGATTCTGGAGATGCAGAAAAATCAGGTTTGAGCTCTTTACCCGCTATGCTTTTAATGAAATTCTTCTGTTCAAGAAAAAGAATTTTGGGGCCTTTTTTTGTTCTAATTCTCTTCAACATCGTTGTCACATGTCTATGTATATATATAGATGTACTTCGTTAGAGAAGATAAGCAAAGTCTCCCACGTTAGCTAAAAGTTTTTGAGTTATTTTTTTTAGCCAATGGGATGATCATCAATTAAACTCTTCTGCTATGTTAGTATGGACGTTTTCTTTGTTTTACTTGGAAGATGGCTGCAATCACTATCTAGCATTGTGGAGCCTCACCTCTTGTTGTCCATTATTTTTATCATTCCTGTGGATGTTTTGTGATACTGGCTTCCTTCCCACCAAGTCAGTATCATCGATTCACTTTCCAGTTTTTTTTGTTCCAATGTTCTCTTTGCAGTATTGTTGACTTTGTCATTGAATTCACATAAAAATGCTGGGGCAGTATTAAAGGTTTTGCCGATTTTTTTGGTTACTGCCATGCACCTCTCATTTGATTTATATTATTGCTCTATGTTTTTCTGAGGTTTTTACCGGGCTCTGGTGCTTAGGAGAGAGGTGTTTTATTGAAGTAAACAAAGATGAGCTCTTGTTGGTTCAATCAGAATATCCGTCAAGTCCTAAGGGGGAAAGTGTCTCAAATGTTCCAGTAGTAATGGGAAAACACATATCAGAGCTGGAAACTGATTCTTTTGGCTCGTTGTTGTCTCCCTGATAAAAAAGGATTGCTTTCTACACAGGATCAGTGTAATTGGCATGAAATGAGAGAATTTAGAGATTTCATATGGAAACAGATGAAACTTCGATTTGCCCTGTACTTTTATCCATCTTATCTTTGTTATCTGACATTTAAATTTTTGGACCGAAGCAGGTTAAAATACGTTAAAAATTGAAACATGATCAATTACTTTACGAAGCATAGTGTTAGTGTAATAAAAACATTTGCTCTTCTGTACTATCCATATAGACATATCAGAATCCTTTTTCATGTTCTAATAGACTCGAAACTCCCTAATATTTGGATCCTGTACAAAGTTCCCTTATGTACCATTCTCACAGGGTAGTTATCAGCTGAAGATGACAATTTTTTTGTAGCTCCTGACATGATGATTACATGTTGGCTGCACACAAGAATGATACCAAATTTTTGATGTGTTCGGTGTATGAAACACAATTGCTTAATACAAAAGTGAATTAGTTATACATTTGAAAAAAAATTATATTGTGTGCTAGCATGTATTATATTGATACATTGGTTATGCCCAGAATGGAAAATTGGTAGTGACATGATGGTTGCCATCTAAATTGAGTCGACCAGGATTTTTTCTACGTTGGCTGAGTTGGAACTATTTAAGTGTTGATTTTGTGTCTGAAATTGCATGTTATGCAACATAAGTCATGTCTAAACAAGCCTCACCTGGCACAACATAATTTGCCTGCAATTAGCTTCTTCATTTTAACTGCCCTCCTGAAGAGGGGATCAATTTCTGTGCAGTTTAAGCGGGCGTCCCTAAATATGGATGTGACTGTGATTTCATCGGAGACATGCATGGAATATTGATTGTTGTTCTCACTTTTCCTTTTCCTTCGGCTGGGGTGGGCTGGCAGTTTGCTTGTGGATGAGACCATTCACAGGTTTAGGCTTAACAAGAGAGAGTGGATGAAGTCAATAAGTTATGAGAACTGGTGATGGCCAACTTCCTTCTAGTAGTTTGACAACTGATGACGGAGCAGAGTGTCTTTATGACCGTGGGTTGAGGGAGAAGTGGTGGGGATGTTGTGGATGGGTCATTTTCTAGTTTAAGGTTGATGAAGGGGAGTGATGAAGCGAGGCTTGCAAAATGACGTACAAAGTTTTTTCTGCTAATCTAGCAGATAGATGATGTAGAACATCAGCAGCAACAAAGAGAATGGCAATTTTTTTTTGACCTAAGTGATCATTAAAAGCCCAAATCAGATTTTTCCCAAAAATAAAACGCGTCATAGACTAGTTTTCCTTCTTTTAGTCCTTTTAAATTTGTTCACTCATGCCTTAATTTTATTTTAAGCTTGCACATTAATTGAACCGCATTTTTGAGGGTGCCCTAACAGAAAGTTGGTCTATTTGAAGGCCCCATATTATAGCCCCAGAGAAATCATTCATTATTCCGGAAATTTTCGGTTTTTTTTTTAGATTTTTATCTTTCTGCTTGTAGATTCAAGCAGCTTTCTTGTGGGTTCAAGGGTTTCCTTTGATCTTGTGGATTGAAGATCGCCCTCCTTTTAGATTCAAGGGTCAAAATTTTAGATTCTGTGGATTTAGGGCCAGGCAACTAGACAGAAATTTCATTTCTTGTGCATTCAAAGAGGAGCTTCATCTCCACTCAACTTCAACTGCGTCAATAATACAAACACATCAGTGTGGAATGAGCACCGCTAGGGAAAAGTCACTCACATTTCGAAAAATTGAAGCTAAATTCAATGAGCTTCATGATTTTTCCGCCTGAAATTGGTTGACTTTTCAAGAATGTTGGGGGGATGTGATGCCCAGAGGGCCATAGATCATGGAGGTTGGATATTTCTCACTTTCTTAGAGGACATGATTTTATTCCAGTCTGCTGTAACGTTGACTTTGGCATCATTTAGGATGTTGGAGTTCTTTTGAAGGATAAATACATCAAAGGATTTTTGTTGCCCAACATTCTATTAATTTTTGGAGATATTAACTAGGTCTTTGATATTTTCCGTGAGCCCCCTTCGTTTGTAATTTAGTCACGACCTCCTTTGATCATGGGTCAACCATGGCCGACTTGGGGGTTACCATGTGGCACCCTCCAAAATGTGGGATCAAATGTTCTTAGTGGAAAATGAAGATTTTTTTTTGCCACATCCTGTATTGCGGGCTTCACAATCCTTCTATCATACTGCTAGAGTGTTTTTTTTAATTTTTTTTTATCACTATGAGTTCATGTTTTGACAACAGATTTGGGAAAATACATGTACTCATGGGCAATTTATTCCAATTTTTTTATCACTGTAACTCCAGCATCCGTATTTTTATAAAGGAGCATCAACGCCGATATCTTTCCACAAACAAGACTAGAGAAGAGCTCATATTATTTTTATCATTCCCCAGTGGTGTCTCTTCCCAGTGTCCCACAATTTTTTTTCTTTTATTTTAATATCCAATGGATGCACAGCGCCATCCACTTGCAAAATAATTCCAGCAGCTGAAAAATACCTTTTTTATGCACTTATTATGTTCTGAACTGCTCTGATGCTGTGTAATCAGGTGCTGGAGAAGGCCAGCGAGCAGTGTGGGTCGAAGAAACGGTGCTTGAGAAGGACGAACACGTGGCCCAGGGTTGACTGAAGCGGCTTTGAGGGCTCGCTGTATATAAATGGTGTAAATTAGAGAAGGGAAGGTAGTGTCTGGTCCTTAGATTAAGCTCCCAGTTTCTCACGCCTGTTCGCCTGTTGTTCAGTGTAAGATGGCGGCGCAGTAGCCTCCCTCGCGCCGGATCGGAGCGGGTCAAACCCATATGGACAGGTGCAGAAGAAGACTTCTTCAGTGTGTCAGAGTCAACCCAGGAGCTCTGTTCTTGGATCCGCTGGCAGCTTGAAGAACCCCTGTTTTGGGCTTAGCAGGGGCTCCGATCTTCGCCATCTTGTTTAGAAATTATGTGATCAGAGAGAAATTGGGTCGATGCAATTACAGCTGACAAAATCAGAATCTTTTTTGTCGAAAGGTTTAAAATTTCTTGTTTTGATACTCTATTGGCCCTGATTCTGATGAGCTAATTCATGGAGGAGAGAGAGAGAGAGAGAGAGAGAGAGAGGAGAGAGAGAGAAAGTGGTATGATCCCCAATTCACAATGGTAAGCAAAATGACATACTGATCCTTGCTTGTCTCAAGAATATTCCCTATGATGAAGTAGTTGACTTGGTAGCTCAGCTCCCAGAAGATACTTGTCGAATGTAGTTTCCCCTCTTCTAAGATCTTGTTCCAAGAATACTTCTTCCACTTGAAAGATACCTCTCCTTTTCTCCCCCCCTTTCTATATAGGGCCTGTCATCTCCTTAAAATGACAACTCGATCAAGACTCGGGTTGTTATTGTCTAGGTCAGTATGACCTGGGTGCCTTCACAATCCTAGTTAATGAGTTGTTGCTAGGTCAGCATGACTTGAACTCACTCCTTGATTCTTAGGCCCTTGCTTGAGCTTGCTTCTCTTCTTGGTCTCATAAATCCGTATTGAAACTATATCATTACCCCCTTTGTCGACAATCACCTTGTCCCCAAGGTGAAGATCAAGAAATTGAGCTCGTATGAGAGATAATGGTTTCCAAAAAGCATCTTCCTCTAGTAAACCCTTCCATTAGATAAAAACCTTGACACGCCCATTCCGTTTTTGGGTAGAAACAACTTCCTCTCGTTGCATTGACCATTCCATATCTCTCGTGAATGGTGGAGGTAATATCAGAGTGGTTGCAACAGATCCCACAGCTTTGCGGAGCTTGGATATGTGAAAGACAAGATGAAGAGAACAACCGTCTGGAAGAGTTAACTTGTAAGCCACAGGCCCCACCTTTTGAAGCACTTTGAAGGGTCCAAAGAATTTTGGTGATAATTTCTCGTTTACTCGTTTCGCCAACGATTTCATTCGATAAGGACGTAGGCACAAATATGCTGTATCGCCCACTTTCAAGTTTAACTCCCGTCTATGGACATCTGCCTTGGTTTTCATTTTACTTTGAGCCGCCAATAGGTTGTTCTTCAAGCAGTTGAGTATTGTATCTCTATCTTGTAGCATCGTGTCGACTATGTCAATCGAAGAGGGAAGTGAACCACAATAAAACAACTTAGGTGGGTCGCGGCCATAAACTACTTTAAAAGGAGTCATCTAAATGGCAGAATGAAATGCAATGTTGTAGGAATACTCAGCCCAATGTAACCAATGTGACCAAGACTTGGGTTTTTCAAAAGTGAAGCAGCGTAAGTAAGCCTCCAGACATTAGTTTATTACTTCAGTCTGGCCATCCGTCTGAGGATGATAAGATGAACTCACCGGAGAGTAGTCCCTTGAAGGCGAAATAATTCTTTCCAAAATGCGTTTGTGAATACTTTATTCTTGTCGGATACTATGGACGTGGGCATACCATGCAAGCGGACAACTTCCTTTATGAATTGTTCTACGACGACGACTGCAGTGAAGGGGTATTTCAGTAATATGAAGTGGTTGAATTTACTCAACCGGTCCACAACTACCATAATGCAATTGAAGCCGTGTGATGATGGAAGGCCTTCAATAAAATCAAGAGAAATCCCCTCCCAAATTTGATCAGGTATGGCCAATGGTTGTAATAACCCAACTGGAGAAAGTGAGGTACCTTGTTCACTTGGCAAATGTGACACTTATCCACATAACTCTTGATGATATGTTTCATTCTAAGCCAAAATAGATCTTGGGTAATGCTTTTATAAGTACGGAGGAATCCATTGTGTCCTCCTGCCGCGAAATCATGATATGTCTATAGAAGTGTGGGTATTAAGAGAGACTCCCTAAATAGCACCAAGTGCCCTTTATATAATAATAACTTGTGGTGCAATCTAAATTTAGGATGTGATAGTGGGTTGGCTTAGAGCTCTACTATTACCTTCTGATATCTAGGGTCTTGACCTAGTTCTTTTTGTATTTGCACCGTGTCAATTACCGAAATCTTCGAAACATTCATCTCCTGTAATTCTGACACGACTGGTGAATGAGATAGTGCATCTGCTACTATGTTGCTGCAACCCAACTTGTACTAAATCTCAAAGTTGAATCCTAGTAGTTTATAGGCCCATTTACTGTATGGCTCTTGGACCTATTTTTGGCTTAATAAATATCTCAAACTGTATTAGTATGTCTTAATGACGAAAGGCATGTGTGATAAGTAGTGGTGCCACTTCTAAATAGTAAGAATAGTTGTCATCAATTCTCATTCATAAGTTGATTTTACTTGACTCCGCATCGGTAGGGCTTGACTGAAAAAAGCCACGGGGTGACCCTTCTAAGTTAAGATGGCACCCACTTCGATGCCCGACGCGTCTGTCTCAAAGACAAATGGGGCTGTGAAATTTAGCAAAGCTAACAAAAGGGTAGAACTCATCACCTGTTTAAGGATCTCGAAAGCTATTTGAGCTTCAATATGCCAAGTAAAAGCGTCCTTCTTGAGTATGTAGTTAGAGGGGCAGCCTTTTGCGAATAGTCTTTGACAAAATGTTGATAATAGCCTGTTAATCCTAGAAATCCACGAAGCTGCTTCAGAGATGTAGGAGTAGGCTAGCTGACCATAGCATCAATTTTAGCCTTATCTGTCATAACGTCATGTTGCGAAATCGAGTGTCCCCGAAATTCTAATTTGGTACAAGTAATGTGACACTTCTTCGAATTCACATGAAGGTCATTATCATTTAAGACCTTAAAAATGTGTCGAAGGTGTTCGTGTAAGATGAAAGATTGGTTGTATATCAAAATGTCATCAAAAAATACCAATAGGAACCGCCTCAAAAACTGATGTACTATATTGTTCATCAAAGACTAAAAGGTGGCTGGGGCATTCATTAGGCCAAAAGGCGTTACTTGGAACTCATAATGCCCTTCATGCGTCTTGAAAGCCGTTTTGGAAATGTTAGCATCAGCCATCCATATTTGATGATATCATGACTTAAGATCTAGTTTTGAAAATATTACAAAGCCATATAACTCATCTAGTAATTCCTCCACCACCGGGATAGGATATCGGTTGGGCACTGTGATCTTATTTAGTGCCCTATAGTCGACACAAAACCTTCATCTTGTGTCTTTTTTCTTGATTAATAGTACTAGGTTGGTGAAAGGACTATGCGACGGTTGAATGAACTCCAACATCAGTAGCTCCTTGACCAACTTTTCAATCTCATCCTCCTAGATATGAGAATACTTGTAGGGTCTAAGATTAACTAGTTGGGCGTGTGGAATTAATTGGATTGAATGGTTAGTGGACTGGACCGGTGGTAACTCTGCTAATGGTGAAAACACCTTGGGAAAAGTCTCCTTCAACTTATCTTCTAATTCGATGGCTTATTGGCTTAGTGTCCATGGAGTCATCTAAGTGATCTGATGCAGCTCCACTATGAATAATTAACTCCTAGTCAGCTCCTTGTTGGCAGTCTTCATATCTAATTCAGATTTCTACAAGTTGCTGTCACCTTGTAGGGTAATGACTTTTCCCCCTCTCTTGAAATTCAAAATGTGTCTTTGTCAATGAACGTGGGTTTACCTCAATGAATATAACTAAGTCATTCCCAATATCATCCCTACTCCCTTCAGCCTATATGATAAGAAATCACTAGTCAAGTTGATACCCTATAATAAATATGGGACAGCCTCACATAAGCCTTGACCCTTATCCAGCTGCCCATTTTGTAGAGTGACCTCGAATTGCACTGAGAGGTTGCAAGGAAGGTGGAATTCATCCACTAGAATGGAACATAAAAAATTATGGGAGGCTCCGCTATCAATGAGGGTAATGATCTCCTTGTAGTGTAGGATGTCTTTTAACATAATAGATCGGGTATTGGTCCATCCAAACATAGAATGGAGTGAGACGTGCGCTGATAAAAGTTGTGCCTCTAGTAGTTCATCGTTGTCTTCAATTTCTTGGATTTGAGTCATATCAATTCCTCATGGTGTAGTTCATCTTCAGCTACAAGCATAATTTACAACATCTTTTTGCAGCGATGTCCAGGCCTAAATTTCTCGTTGCAATGAAAGCATAGGCCCTTTTCCCTTCGAATCTAGAGTTCTTCAGGGGTAAGTAATAACTATTGTTTAGTAGAATGGGCACTCCTGTTGTTGGTCGAGGTGGGGGTGACCCCCTCCTGTTGAAGCTGTCCAGATGTAGCATTGCCGAGCATTTGCTTGCCGCCAGTAAATGACCAGGCTTGTTTATATACCAGCCGAGGATGAGTAGGGATTCTCATCTGCTTGTAAGTAGAATGTGGTGGTTTTTCCTCCTTCAGATATTGTTCATGGTACGATTTATAAACGGCTTGCATGATCTTTTCTGTTCGCAAGGCCCCATCCATGAGATCTCGTAGATCTTTAAAGGTTCCTCGGGATAATTCAGCTTTGATTCCCTTCTTTAACCTTTTGGCGAAAGTTTTCATCATGATTTTTTTCGAAATCAGGGGTAAGTATACCGATAGGCATTCAAACTCGTCCCAATAATCTTTAACTAAACTTGTCTGCTTAATGTCGAAGAATTGCTCCATAATATCATCCTCTAGGAGGTTGCTAAATCGGCGGCCGATTTGGACCTTGGAATCACCCTAGTCCTCTAATTTGTAACGATCAGTGGTCCATATGAACTACTACAGAGCGGCCCCCTCCAAATTAGGCGTTATGCACTCAAGTTGATCTGCATTTGAAATCAAATGTACCTTAAAGTACATTTCTATTCCCCATAACCAACCTTCGACATCCTCACCGTGGAACACTAGCACTTCCATCTTGTTCTTGGTAGTGTGTGGCACTTTGCTTTGGCTTGCCTCTGATATGCAAACATCACCGTCCGGCATCTTCTCCTTGGCTCTGGAAGAAGTGGGAATTTCTTCTCTCTGATCGTCAGACTTGGAGTTCTCACCCTTCTCCATGCGATCAAACCACACCATAATCATCTGCAGCATATGGTCAAATGATGATTTCTGCTCGTCATTTGCATGATTCATATTGGCTTTTAATAGCTCCGTCGCTTTCTTTGTTCGTAGCAAATCCCTCTTAATTTCCGTGATCTCCATGTCGTGTGCATCGAACCTTACTTCCAATTCTTTCACCGTCATCTTGGCCCGGATAGAGGCTCTGATACCAAATGATGCGATCCCTAATTCACAATGGTAAGCAAAATGACATATCGATCCTTGCTCATCTCAAGAATATTATCTTTGATGAAGTAGTTGACTTAACAACCCAACTCCCAAAAGATACTCGCCGAATGCAACTTCCCCTCTTCCAAGATCTTGCTCCAAAAATACCTCTTCCACCCAAAAGATATCTCTCCTTTTCTCTCCCCCATTTCTTTATAAGGCCTGTCATCTCCCTAAAATAACAACCCGATCAAGACTTGGGTTGTTATTATCTAGGTCAACATGACTTGGGCGCCTTCACAATCCCAATTAATGAGTTGTTGCCAGGTCAACATGACTTGGACTCGCTTTTCTTAATTCTTAGGCCCTTGCCTGAGCTTGCTTCTCATCCTGCTCTCATAAACTCGTATTGAAACCGTATCAGAGAGCTAAATGAAATTGACTGTGACTTTTCTGAGGCAAGAAATCGTAAGAAAATTGTGGAAGGGAAGCATGAAGCTGAGCTTCCTCTCGAGATGGCCTCCTTCCAGTAGGGCTTTGGGTGCGGAAGATGCGGATGGAATGGTCGCCGCCGGGGCATCTCGGAAACGCCTTACCGGCGGCGGGAGAGCCGAGGGGGCCTCCCGTTTCCTCCTCCCCCCGCCGCCGCCGCCGCCGCGGGCGCTCCTCTTCCTTCTCCGGTAGAGCGCATGGATTTCAACGCGCTCCTCCGGGGCTGCACCAGCGCTCGCGCCCTCAGGCGCCTCCACGCGCTCCTGCTGGTCTCCGGCCGCTCCGGCGACGTCTTCCTCTCCACGAAGCTCGTTACCGTCTACTCCCTTCTCGGCGATCGCCGCTCGTCCCTTCTTTCCTTCGAGCAGATCGACGGGAAGAACATCTTCACCTGGAACTCCCTCATCTCCGGCCACGCTCGCAGCGGCCGCCACTCCGAAGCAGTGGGCTGCTTCCACCGCCTCGTGACCCAGACCTCCTTGCGCCCCGATGCCTTCACCTTCCCCGCGGCGCTGAAAGCTTGCGAGCACCCGGCGGATGGAAGAAGACTGCACGCGTGGATCCTCAAGCTGGGCTTCCAGGGGGACCTCTTCGTCTCCGCCTCGCTGGTGCACGCCTACTCGAGATCCTGTTTAATGCATGACGCCCGTAAGGTCTTTGACGATATGCCTGTTAGAGACCTTCCATCTTGGAACGCCATGGTTTCTGGGTTTTGCCAGAACGGGAATGCGGCGGAGGCTCTGTCTGTGTTCGAAGAGATGGTGAAGCGGGGTGTGGGCGTTGACCCAGTTACCATCACCAGCGTTCTCCCCGTCTGCCCTCCTCTGGGGAACCTGCCGGTGGGCCTGTCGATACACGCCCACGTCGTCAAGCGTGGGCTGGACGGCGATGTTTACGTCTCCAACGCGTTGGTCAACATGTACGCAAAGTCTGGTTGCCTCAGCAGGGCGCGTCAGATATTTGACACAATGCCTGAAAGAGACCTGGTTTCGTGGAATTCCTTGATATCTGCCTATGAGCAGGGTGGAGACTCAAACACTGCTTTCGAATTCTATCACAGGATGAAGGCGAGTGGTATCGAGCCCGATGCGCTCACTCTGGTGAGCATAGCTTCTGCAGCCTCCCAGATTGGTGACACCCAGAATGGTCGGTCATTGCATGCCTTTCTCTTGAGAAGGGGCTTGGACTCTGCGCACATTCTTGTGGGCAATGCTGTTGTTGATATGTATTCAAAACTGAATGACATGGCCTCCGCACGTAGAGTGTTCGACGGCTTGCTCGCTAGAGATGTGATTTCTTGGAATACTTTGATCACTGGATATGCTCAGAATGGGTCTGCGAGCGAGGCTATTGAAACCTTCCACGCGCTACAAGAACAGGAGGTGATAACCCCAAGCCAAGGGACACTAGTAGCCGTCTTACCTGCTTATGCTCACGTGGGATCTCTGCAACAGGGCATGCGGATCCATGGCCTCTCCATCCGCATTGGGTTGCAATCTGATGTCTTCGTTTCCACCTGTCTCATTGATATGTATGCAAAGTGTGGGAGGCTAGGAGATGCTGTGCTTCTGTTTCGTGAAGCGCCCAGAAGGAGCTCGATTCCCTGGAATGCCATTATAGCTGGCCATGGAATCCACGGCCATGGCGAAGAGGCGGCCAAGCTCTTTCGAGAAATGGAAGAGGAGGGGATCAAGCCAGACCAGGTGACCTTCATTTCTTTGCTGGCGGCCTGTAGCCATGCTGGGTTGGTCGACCAGGGCCAAAGATTCTTCCAAAGCATGCACAGCAAGTATGGAATTGAGCCCACCAGAAAGCACTATGCCTGCTTGGTAGATTTGCTTAGTCGTGCCGGGGATTTGGATGCTGCCCATGATTGCATAAGGAGCATGCCAATGAAGCCGGATGCTTCTGTGTGGGGTGCTCTTCTTGGTGCCTGCAGGATTTATGGGAATGTGGAACTGGGCGCATTAGCCTTCGAAAGGTTATCTGAAATTGACCCAGAAAATGTCGGTTACTATGTTTTACTGTCAAACATGTACGCAAAAGTGAGGAAATGGCAGGGAGTGGATGAGGTTAGGTCCCTTGTGAAGAACAGGGGGTTGAAGAAGACTCCTGGGTGGACCTCCATGGAGGTGGGTAATGAGGTTCATGTATTCTTCACGGGGAGCTTCTCCCACCCGCGGTCTGAGGAGATCTACAAAGAGCTGAGGGCTTTGCTAGAAAAAATGAAGGCCCTTGGCTACGTGCCCGATCACAGCTTTGTCTTGCAGGACGTGGAGGAAGATGAGAAAGAGCATATCTTACTGAGTCACAGCGAGAGGTTGGCAATTGCGTTTGGTATCATTAACTTGCCTCCTGGGACCCCAATTTCGATCTTCAAGAACTTGCGGGTTTGTGGCGATTGCCACAGTGCTACTAAGTTCATTTCCAGGCTCACAGAGAGGGAAATTATTGTCAGAGATTCTAACCGTTTTCATCATTTCAAGGATGGGCTCTGCTCTTGCGGGGACTATTGGTGATGGTATTGTGTGCGCCTCAATGTTGATGTATTCTGGTTGACCGACAAAGGTCGATATAAAATGTATAATCCCGCAGTCTATGGTTTGACTGGACTGTTGAGCTTAGGGGAAATAGGGTGTCCTGAATTATTGACCACGAACCTCGAATCACGGGGTTATTGTACCTCAAAGCAGGTATTTTTGCTAATGTGTAAGAGTTTTCTGTTTATTTCGTGATAAGTTCATGCTCTTCAAGAAAACAAGACCTGAATTCCAGCTTCACTTATAATTTCTACTCTCTCTGTCAGATGGTCTAAATTATTTACTCTTCTTCATGAGGGCCTAATACTATCGTATGATATGTTCTTATTCCTAAAATTTTTGTATTCCAGGTACTGGCAAAAAGACAAGATTTCCAGCCATTTTATTTAAGTTATAGCTTTCTGCCTTTTAGCTGTGCGTATACATAATTTTATTGTCATCCACTTCCGTTCTTTAAAAAATTGCGAACATGCTTGGTTAGTACTTAGGCGAATACTGTTTAAAGTTTCCATCAAGTTAATGATCTATAAAGCCAGATTGCCCACCTTGCCCACTATTTTAGTGTGTCCCTGCTTTTTATTTTTTCATGCTGTGAGATTGTGTTTTACGTGAGTGCTACCTTTGGTACAACAGAAACCTTTCTAAACATTCGGCACTAATTCTGTCTTTCTAGATGGTACCCGCCTTCTGATCTCATAAAACTGAAGAAAAGAAACTCGCAAAAAAAAAAGTTCAAAACATTTGTTTGGATGGCCTGAGTCATGTAGATGGGTGTTCATTTTGGTTCTGAGTCAATCCAATCACAAGTGATCTGAACCCCTTGGGATCAAGTGAATAATTTTTTATGAAACATATGCATCAGTCAGCCTGAAGCATGATTATAACTTATTTGGTAATCCAAGGTTTTCTCTTTACACGAATACTAAGATCTCCTTGGCCGAAGGTCTCCTCTAAGAAATTTCAAGACTGTGGCACGAATTAAAATTAGTGTCTATATAAATCCTTTAAGGTATTGAATAATTCCAGTTGCAGTATGATAGAGATTTATGCAGAGATTTGTCGCTGCACCCACATGCACTCACTCCTTGAAGAACTTCCTAATCTTGACCTGTCACATTCCATTGACTTGTTTACAGCTGAGTCCTCATTAGTTTTATGTTTGATCGTCGCAGTGGTCTTATCATTTTCCCTGCTTTGCCGACTCTATCTGACTCGAACTGAAGAGGGAAATGGGCCGTACTAAGATTAAGTCAACCAAAGATTACGTTCATGTCTTTGTTTTCTACATTTCCTTTTCAGTCATTTTCATGGTATCCATGACATCAAGTGCTGAGACGGTCTTCAACCATTTAAACCTATGGATCCAGAGATTTAAGCAGAACCAGTGTCGGCTTTTTTTGGATTCTTCTAAAACAAAATTAATAAACACAAGATTATGATTTGAGATGCACATTACCAGATCTGAACCGTTATCAATGTTGCGGTTGGATCTACTGATGTATATCTCCCAATCGGTTTTAAAATAATTCTTTTTCAAGTTAAAATTTAGTGGGGTGCTAGAAAATATAACAAAGTAAAAATTAATAACTGACGTAATGCCATACTAATAAAAAATAGTCAAAACAGTATGTCACTGCATGAGTAGCTTACGGGTAACTAATTGGAAATAAGGAGGATAAGGCAACACACGTTGTTGTCTTGTTGTAAATGTGCACTCTCTATTTTCTGGACATTAATTTATTTTCAGTTTTAATTTCTCTACTTTGTTTAGAACAGCCATTTGTTATCAGCTTGTGTGCCCTGTCGAATTTCCAGGTCTGGCCATCTCTACTTCTTGATTCTTTTCTTTCGTTTTGTTCAGAGTAGCATCTGTCAGTCATTTTACGCGTGGTGACCTATCCTTCTTCAATCAGCACTGTCATTTATTGAGCCAAACTGCTTCGTTTTTCCTGAACTGAAAAAAACTGAATTGAAGTGGCGTGCCTCCCCTCGCAGTGAGTCATTCTCAAGGGAAGGCGCGCTGCCTGATGAGTGTTGTTTTATTGGCAGACCAGATCTGGGCATTAACTTGAGTTTTGATCTCAGTAACATGAAGAAAACAGTTCAACAATGGTACTCTGATGAATCAGCCATTCAAGGGAATGATTCAAAGAGGATGATGTTTTGGAGCTTGCCGCCTCTGGATGGTATGCTTCCTTATAATAGTTATTTTCCCCGTGGATTTATTCATTCATATATGTGTGATTTTCCGTACAGAAAATTTCATGGCAATGAGACAGGCACGTGCAAGCATTGGACTGGGAACCAAAATCATCAGGATGGTTCTTGTTGGGTGGATAAGTTATCGTGATGTGAATAAAAAATGGTATTTATTCAGTGAAAGCCCATATAATAAATCATGCCCCATTTAACATTAGATTTTCCTAGGAATTAATACTGCAATGCAAGTTCTCTCGGAAATCAGTTTTTTTCAGGAAAGTTTTCTCTTAATAATTTGATTACTGTTGAATTCCTGTTGAATGATTGTTCAGTTTTATCCTCTTATTTTTAAAATGTGTATTTCTACCTCTTTATCTTTTGTAATAACGTCCTTATAATGTAAGTGGGTTTGAGGCCTGAGACACTTAATAAAAGTGAGTGCTTCTAGGTGGTACAGACTTGTTGAATCTGCCCCTTGATTTAGGAGAGGGGGCAGAATGAGAGAGGTATTGGCAGTACCACTCCTTGTGTTCTGATTGGAATAATATATTCTCCTGCAATGATTAAATGTTTGAGGTGGTAAACATGAAATTCACATCCAGACAATCATGCACATATCGCTCTCAACTGTTCTTGAGATACCCACCGTTCCTACAAGTTCAGATTGGATAGTGGGGACTTGTTCTACTTATGTGAGTATGTAGAGGTTCTATTGACATAAAAAGGAAAATTGAGTCACCTCATTGGCCCTACTCCTGATGTTGTAGATTGCAAATATCATCTATGGAAAGAGGAGGAATTGATAATTAAGACACGGCTGTGGAGCACTATAGTCCCAAAGATTAGTGAACTTTTTTTATTTATCTTCATGGTCAAAAAATTTTTAGGAGAAATGTAATCAGTTTTGCTCAAAGATATATGATGAAGCACAGATCCATTGAGTAGTGGTGAAGATTATGATTCTCCTGTAGGGTACAAAAATAGTAAGAGAATATGCTAAAACATCAATGGAGTTGTGGCCAGAAATTGATCCATATAGAATATTGAAAAATAATTACTTTATAAGTGATTATATATGGAGGATATATAGAATGAGATAAAAATTTCAAATATTTGGTTGACCTTAACCAAAAAATTGATAAAAGAGGCAAATTCTTGGTAGGAATAAAATGCTGGATCTAGAGGAAATTATTATAATTGTGTAAAACAAAGAGAGTAGAATAATCCTTATATTGGAATACCGAAACATAGATACTTCAACATTTATAGCCAAATTGAAGGATAGTAGATCCCCTCAATCACAACTTGACTAAGTTACTAATTATAAGGCAAATCACAGCTTGTACTTTTTGCAAGAGGTTACACAACTTGACTGAGATAGATGTTAGAAGTTACATACATGAGATGAGAGGCAACAAAAAAACTACCCAAAATGATCTCATATCAAAGATCTAGTTGAGCACCAGCTCTGATAACAACAACTCTACAAGTGCTTTGTAGATATGACAAGTTAGGGAAGCTTAAGGAAGAGATTGAGGAGTTGAAGATGGGGGTGCATCATCAGCTGACCCCAGTCTTTTCGTTGTCATGAAGGAGAGGCTGGGGGAGTTGATGCAAGAAGGGCAGCATGAGTACAACTTAATTGACTCATTTAGTTCTCCTTTTATCTCATGGATTTTAGATTTTGGTGCTACATAACGTATGACTACTACCTTATGTAAATTTTTCACCTATAAATCATGTCTTAATAATAGAAAAGTGGTCATTGTTGAGGGTTCATTGCTCACTATAGTTGGAGTGAGAAATGAAAAAGCAAGACTCTTAAAAGATGTCTTATATGTTCCCAAACTTTCAAAAAGTTTTGTCTCTATTAAGAAACTAGTAAATAACCTAGGTTGTAAGGCTTTATTTACTAATTATGTTTGTGTTATATGACAAGGAGTTGGATCCAAAGATTGGACTTGTTAGGGAGCAAGGATGCCTCTACCATACAAGGGCATAGAGAAATTCATTGTCTTCTGACGATGATGATTTTTTTTACTTTTTTCTCCTGTTTATGGATAAAATATAAGCGCTATGTTTGTGATGTGTGTGAGCTTGCCAAATATAAATGTTTTTCATTTCATGCTAATGTTTTTGCATTCATTGTGATAATTGAAGACTTAGGGTGAGAAAAATTGCCTACTATCTATCTCATGCATAGGTTACTAGCTTGAGTATTAGAGTTCAAAAGTTCTCATGAGCGATATCCTCGCACAATTCAAATGTCAAACTTAGAAATAGTTTTGTACAAATAGTATTTTTTTATTTCTCTTGCTCACATCTATGATCAAACTAAGGGAAAACAAGATCTTAGGCCACTAAATTATATCATTATATAATCTAATAAATAAAATTATATAAAATTATCATTTTCTATCAATGAAATCATGTCACAATATATATAACTTTAAATAAACATGAACCTTCATTATTTGAAGTTGTATGGAACATAGTTGAGAAGAATATCACTTGACTTGGATATGATTTGAAATAGTGAAGTAAATGGTGTATGATAGTCAAATTAGATAGCCTAAGTTGAGTCATAAATTAGTTGCACTTATGGACAGCAAAATTAATATTGAAATGAAATAATGTTAAATGAGAAAATATCCCAATCATTATTTAATATTGTGTAACTATTAAGTAATTGTCCAATACATCATCTCAGTCTTCAATAGAGGTTGAATATTGTGTGTTAGCTGCTACCACTATAAAAATCATCTAGTCACAATAGTTATTATAATACTTTTAATCACATCACTCCTAACTCTCTTATTATGTGACAATCAAGCTACATTTCAAATTATATCAAATCCAGACTTTCTTAAATGTATTAAGTATTTGAGATCAATTGTCCTTTTTATGTGACAAAGTAATTAATGGACATCAAACTTTTCTTGTTAGGTATGAGTGTTAACTTATAGATATTTTTAGAGAATTGTTAAATACGACTTGGTTGTTATTTTCTACTATCTAAGATGGACATTAAAGATATTTACAATCCATCCTAAGGGGATTTTAAGAAGCTTTTCACATGACCCCTTACATGTGTGAACACTTTATTTTGTCAAAGGAAACCTTAGGTTAATTGAGTGAATGGCTTTTTTCTATGTGTTATCCTCTTTTTCCTCTCACATAGTAACCTCTTGCTCAATCATAATAACACCATAGTCTATTCTCCACCCTTTCACATAGTAACCTCTTGCTCAATCATAATAACATCATAATTTGTTCTTTGCCCTTTTCCTCTAAGCTCACACTCCAATGTAGGTGATGGATCAACATCAGTTGTCACATATTAGCTCTTCAAATATAGCTCATCTCACCAACAAGTGATAGTAGTGGCATTGGAAGCTCTCAAAGTCAAAGGAAAATTGATTAGATTCAGAAGGGGACTTGCCAATCATGTTATGATTACAGTAGTAGGCCCAATCCACATACTACTAGTGTGAGCTTACATGGTGATACAACACGTTGTGAGAGAAGGGTTGTAGACCATAAGGATGGAGGCCTATAATTGGAGTAAGTGGTGAGTGGGTTGTACATACAAGCTATGACAATTGGTATACATGAACAAATGATAATTTATTTTTATAACATGTTTGTTATAAAAATAATGATGATTATGAATTTTGATATAATCTTCTATTTTAAATTATTCATTTTTCCATCTTAGAAAAGTATCAATTAAATTTGCTTTGAACCATTAAGGCTCTAAGCAAGCGTGGTAAACTTAGTGGTGGGATGTGGCACATATTATCCTTTCACAAGGTAAGATGGTGCATCGAGATAGTTCCATCATAAAAATAGATTAGTGAGATCATAAAATATATATGTTTTTCTATAAAATATTTTTTTATTAAAAAGGGATTAAGATAAAAGATAAGTTAAATAAGTAATATCTTTTGTGTGAAGTAGATTGAGTGATTTCTAGTGCAAGGAGTCTTTTGTAAGTGAATGATGACAAGCACTAGCCACTTGAAGTTAGAGGTTGCAAAAGTGACACTAAGGCTAGTGGTGTTGACAAGCTTGAACTCAACATTGGTAGTGAAAGTACATAGAGGTCGTGCTACCTTGCACATGCTTATAAGACGACACCAAGGTCATGCTACCCAAATTTGTTTGGGAGTTTATGTCACAACCTATGCTGATGAGGCTTGGCAAGATCTTTGGCTGCCCTAATCTCGATGCAATGTGGATTGGGTGGAAGACAACTCTTGAGCTTATACAAACTCATAACTTGGCATTCCCTATTTGACCTCCAACAACACATCAACAGTGTTGATACAAATGCTTGTGTGGTAAAATGGAGGGGTTGTTATATAGGGTGTCGGTGAGGTGGTCCTATAGTAGAAGAAAAGTAGGATAGGGAGATGAAAAACTCACCATGTTAGATGTCGATGTTGGAGAGGCTGCACCAATGACACAACCCCTGTTTGCCAATAAATTCATTATCTAGTCTCACCATTGTTGGAGGCCAAGAGGAGACTTATTTCCTCACCATATAGATTCTATAAACCTATTTGAGTTTTGAGGAGGATATGCAGTTGGTGGGAAAATGATGGATCTCAAAAACATGATCCCTCTGTGAGAACTATTCATCTAGAGGCCATGTCTAGTAGTTCCAAATCATCACTGATATGGGGGGAACCACGACATCAACAACTCAAAAGTTTTAATCACACAACAACCATCCTTAGCCACTGCACATTTGAACATATGTCAAGGAAGATCATGTAAATAAATATATTAATGAGAATAGCCTCTTGCAAGTAGTAGGAAGTAAGAATTACATAGAGTGTCAAGCCACTTGAAGTGCATGTATTATCCCTCTTTGATTATACATATATATATGTATATATATATATTGTCCTCATAGTATCCCAGGCCTACAATTCATACACAAGTGTCCTCTTCTCCTTAAGAGAGGCTTAGATCACATGAGTTTTTGATTGGTTGTATTATCATTGTTTCATCATCTATAATACCTAATCATAACTTCTCTCTTTCACATATTATTTTATTCTCTCATATGTCACCCAAAGTGTCAAAAACACTATTCATTTATCCACTATAGCAAATGTTTCAAAACTCAAGTCCTGCTGGAAAAGTTTTCACCATCAATCACACAAACAAAGTTGAGTAGAGGCCCATGCCATGATTCTATGGGCTTGATTGAAGGGATGAATAACAATATGATGAAGTATGTGGAAAGTACACAAAGATAATATTACTAGATAGGATATGGTATGGAGAGCAAGCAGAGTTCAAGGCTCATCTACATTATCTTTGGCTAACTCTATTTGCATATATTACTACAACAATATTGTTTGTTGGTCAGCAATTAGCTTTAGTAGTGAACCTTGATAAGGAGAGCTAATAATAGAAATGTTAGAGCATTGAAATAAATGACATTTGATGATGACGAATAAGTTAAAGATTATTTAAAAGGTCAAATTATACATGATAAGATATTGAACATAAAAATACTCATGTATATTTTAAAATAATATTAATAAAAATATAGGAGGAAATTTACTAAACATATTCATGACCTATGATGCTACACTATTTAAATTGCTTACATGATGAATAATTATTATTTTGTATGGTGATATGAATATTAATAATATATATAGAAATGATTATAGTAAGAGAATGGATGATTAAAACACTCAAATCAATGAGATTATGTGAAGTAAAATATGACTATAAAAGCTTACTTCGTTATCTATAAAGTTATGATTTTATATCATAAGTTTCAAAACAATTGAACATCTAAAATTAATGGTATATTTGAACTATTCATTTATGTCAAACATGATTTTCTATTATTATCATATATATTCAAAACCATATTAATTATATGAATCACTTAAGTCATGATTCAAAATACTAAATAATCAGTTAAAAGATCTTCTTGAAAATCAGATTTTGTTTATCATGATATATATTAATTTGGATAGTTTTATCATGATTTTAACAATACATATTTTATTACTTCTACTTTTCTGATACTAAATCCTTAAAAAATTGAATATGATCTTACACAATTTAAATATAAATCTTAAGTTATAAATGAATTATGTATTAATTTCACCTAAATATATTTAAAATATTGAAAATACATCTCATATTGATCTGTCAACCATTTAAATTAATCATAGTTTAGATAAAATAGTCGTTAAAAATTATAGAGAGAACATTTTTTGCATGTGTTTTTCTTATAAATCCTATTATCTTTTAGTTATCATAATAACAAAGAACAATCATCTTTATCTTCTCAATGACCACCAACTTTGCATCAAGTTTTTCAAGCCATAAATTCAAGCAAGAACTAGTGAAGATTGTATTGGCAAGTTAGTTTATGTGAATGTATTAATTCAATGAGCACTATTGCAGTATTGAAAGATAGTCTTTTAATTGTTCAAAGCTTTCAATGAAAACCAATAATTCGATAAGAAGAGGACCAAAACTTCAAGTCACCAAATCTCATGATCTTTATTAGAATTTTGAAATACCCAAGATCTACATTATCTCTAAAATATTACTCATGGTGAAATTATTTCATATATGTTGTTGAATAAGCTTATGATTGAAGTATTTAATCACTCATAAAAGTTATCTCTTTTAAAAAGTATTGGTCTCCTAGAGTTGTGGAAACAGAAAAAACTTTTTTGATGAAATTTTGTGGACGTTGAGTTACATAATTAACAATAAAAAATCATAATTGTTAGAACTCAAAAATAAACTTGTTTTTAGAAAGTAGACATGTAAATTGACTAACACCCATATTGAATTGAACCACAAATAATATAAAAGAAGGAAAAATAATTGACGCTCATTGATTTGCCTATATCTTATATACAATTAGATATTTCATACTTTGTGGGAGTCCTAAGTCAATTTATTCAATGCCCAGAAGAAATCTATTTACATGCATCACATAGATTATTTTATTATTTTAGCATAATGAATGGAAAAACTATTTAATTTTAAAATAATGTAAATATAAGTCTTGATATCTTTACTAATATTTAATATGTAAAATTAATGAATGATAGAAGAAACACCTCTAACTATTCTCATTCTTAGATGCCAATCTAATTATGTAGTAGAGAAACAAATAATAAATGGTGGCAATATCAACTAGAGGTCAAGTTTTGAGTAATGAAACATGTGAAGTATTATAGGTGAAAGACATCATATAAGATTTAAAGATTGAATATGATGTTCCTATTAAAATTTTTTGTAACAACATATTAGCGATTAATAGAACTCATCATCTTATGTAACACAATCAAATGAAGAACATGAAAGTAGAACTATATTTCATCAAAGAGAAGTTAGAAAGTAGAATGATATATCATATAGTCAACAATCAGTTTTGCTTACCAAGGGCCCAATCAAGTTGATATTTTAAATACTTATCTCCAAGTTGAGAGTGAATGTTGTCCACTCACCAACTTGAGTGGAGTGTTGATGCATTTGTAGTCCACTTGATGAGATATATCTCAAAATGTAAGTGTTGTGCTTACCATATGATCGATGAGCCATTCCACTTACTAATAGCCCATACAAGTTGATATTCTAAAACTTATCTCCAAGTTGAGACTGAATGATATCCACTCACCAACTTGAGTAAAGTGTTGAAGGCTTTGTGGTCCACTTGACAAGGTACTTCTCATAAGGCCTGAGACATTTAATATAATCCATTTGAGTCTCTCTACTCTCTCCTTCACACCTTTTCTTGCGACCAAGGGTTTTGCAATCACCTCAATTTATATTTACAAGTTCATCTCAAAATGAGTAGGGCATGAGTAAATTAGGCTTATTTATATAATCAGAATAATTTGCTCATTATTGTTATGAGTAAATTATTTTCATATGATTGCCATATTGTGTGCAAATAAGCTCTTGACATTTATCATCTGTTTTAGATAAATAAGGTATAGTTATTGAAGCAAAAATTGTCATAATTTATTTAATACTGAGTTTATTACATTAAATAAATGATTTTTGTTTGGGTTGATCCTTATCAGTGATGACAATTAAAATGAAAAGCTTATTGATTATGTGTAAAGTTTCACCTATCTTCATGCCATGATGTTTACCTCAAACTTAGTGTAAAGTTGTCCTAAATCAACAACTATTTTCTGTTTTAGTGCTACATATTTTTTATTTTCTTTTTAAAATATTTCTCTTATTAGTTCCTCTCTCACCCTTAAAAATGGAACGAAATGGGTGGAGAGAGAAGAATTGAGAGATTTATTGAAATCATCGCGTGGTTTGTTAGGAGAAGACATATTAACTTATAGTTTTATCAGTGATTATCTAATTGAAAATGTTTTGTCCGCGTAGTGTGCTTATAATGGTATTTGTAAAAACGAGAAAAAAATAATAATTGGTTGTAGACTTCTGTTAAAAATTTCCGATCAGTCAAATTTTGGGTTCCAAGAAAGAATAGTTCATGCTCGGTGAGTAGATGATGAAGGCTCGTCGCCCATTCGTTCTCTCTCTCTCTCTCTCTCTCTCTCTCTCGGAGCTCCCAGATAGCCCGTGATCGTCGGCGGAGGCTTTATGTGATGGCGTTGCCGTATTACCGGCCGGCGGTGACACGTGAACAGCGGCGACACGGGGAGTCCACGGCGGCCGATCCTCGGTGGGTTTGCCCTTTCAGCTCGAGGACGTCACATGGTTCTCGACCTCCCTCCCTCCTGTGAAGAAAAAAAAAGAGCGCCGTCAGACAGAGAGAGAGAGAGAGAGACCGGTTGCTTCGGGATTAGACATGAAGGCTGGTGATGGCCCACCGTGAATCGAGAGAGAGAGAGAGAGAGAGAGAGAGAGAGAGAGAGAGAACAGCCAGTAGACTGCTTGGGATTAGGCATCCAGCAGGCGGAGGGGGGCCAGTGTAGAGCGAGAGGCAAAACGGTCGGCAGATTGCTCCGGGATTTGACATGCTGCTCCACCGTGGAGAGAGAGAGAGAGAGAGAGGCAGGAAATGACGTGGACGCTGTGCCCGGAGAAGGGGGCGGGGCGCTTTGGTTTCTCTCTCTTCGGTCGGGACCGAAAAGGACCGAGTCAGCGCCATGCCCCCCATTGGACGTTGACCGGACGAGGGTGGGAGGCTCATTGCCGTTGGATGGGCCCCCTTTCCATCTCCTCCGTTCGTGCGCCGAAAACGTGGTGGGCCAACCGTACGGGGCCCACTTTTCCCTCCCCCGCCCCACTAAGAGTGCAAAAACGTTGACATTTCATCACCGCTTGCTCGTAATAAGAAAAAAAACATTTACATCCGATTGAAGGAGAGAGAGAGAGAGAGAGAGACGTTGACCAGACGGTCGTCGAGAAACCCAGCGTAAGGTTGAAATTGGTATCATATATTTTCCTTGCACACATCCGCTCCTGGACAATTTTCTAGGAAAATGAAGTTTGACCCGTGGACGGCCCCCAAACGGTGGAGAGCGGTGGATTTTCTGTGGATAAGTCAACGGTGTAACGGCAGACGTGGCGGCTCCTCGGCGATTTCTTAATGTATTGGTCGGGACTCTTCGTGTTCACACAGAACGAACGTTGACCGGGGTGCGATTCCCGATCTCCCCCCTCCTCTCTCTCCTCTCTCTCTCTCTCTCTCTCTAATTTCCGTATCAGATAAAATCCGACAGGCCGGATGGTCGACGGCGGAGGGGGGGGGGGACCGCGGCGGAGGAGGTTCATATACGCGCCGCCGTGGTGGCTTGATTTGTCGGGGGCTAGATAAGGAACTTTCGGTCGGGCTGCCGGCGGGCCGCGGCGACCGTCGGATAATCAGTGAGTGAGTGAGTGAGAGAGTTCGCGTGTTCCGTCTCGCCGGCGAACGACCGGTCGGTGGGGGGGCCGGCGAGCCCTCGTTCAAAATTCGAAGCTTGCGATTAATAAAGTGAGGCGGCCCTCTCTCTCTCTCATCCCCTCTCTCTCTCTCTCTCTCTCTCTCTCTCTCATTCTCTCTCTCTCTCTCTCTTCTGCAATCCCCAGGAGATGAAGATTCAAAGCGAGCAGCCCGCCGCCTGGTCTCCACGAACCGAGAAAGTTAAAGAAGCAACGAAAGCGAGTGTCCATGAGGAAGGCCGTCCTCCCCCCCCCCTCTCTCTCTCTCTCTCTCTCTCTCTCTCTCTCTCTCTCTCTCTCTCTCTCTCCCCCCATCTGCACCAGTTCCTGCTTTGCTTTCCTCGAGATCAGGGGACGCCCGCGCGTGTGCCGCGGCGGTCCCCCGCCCTTCCAGCACGGGGAGCCTTCTTCAGGGGCAGAGAGAGAGAGAGAGAGAGAAGGGGGCATCCCTTAGTTCGGCCGCGGCTACTACGCGATGAGGGAGCGCCGACTCCCGACGCCGCCCGCCGGCGTATTTTTATTGGCCATCGATATCTGCGTTGGGCGGGCTTCCCGCCGCAAACGGGCCCCTGGGGGAGCCAACGAGGATGGCCGACGGCTGATGACCGGCCCTCTTCCTCTTCATCTTCTACTCCGCAACCGGAGCCGGAGAAGGTGGTGCTCGAGGTTCAATGGCGCGTATGAACAAGCAAGCAAGCAAGCAAAAGGTTCCTTTGTTTATTGGGAGTTAGGCCAGATACATGGCGATCACAGCTGTATGCGTATGGTTCTGCGATGGGTTCCTCTCATCCGCCATTGCAGGCTCTCTCTCTCTCTCTCTCTCTCTCTCTCTCGACACAGCAGCACGCATCAACATCAGCAGTATTATGTGCAATCAATCCACTGAACGGGACGGGGAAGAAGGAATTCAGGACCTGGTCGGTGGAGCGAGGCGAGTCGACCCGGCGGCGGCGGGGGGTCACAACCGAGTCACCGCCTGGGCGAGGGTGGAGATCTTCTGGGCGATCTCCGGCGAGAGGTTGAGGGGCGGGCGGGGGGCGTCCTTTCTCGGGCGGCGGCGGAAGTCGAAGCCGAGGGCGTCGGTGACCTCCTCGGAGCTCCACCCTGCTCGCCTCAGCGAGTCGCTGCACCGATCCGCCTTCAGTAGCAGCGAGTCGAACACCGCCTGGGAGTCCACCAGCGCCGACGACGCAGCCACCGTGAACCCGCCGACGTTGCCGCCGTCGTCTGGCCACCCTGAAGCTGCTGCCGGCGGAACGTGCACCATCTCCTCGACGTCCAGGGGACCCCACCCGCCGTCGCGCAGGACTTCTCCGATGCGGTCGAGGAAGCCGGCCACCCACTTTGGAAGCCTCGGAGGGCGGATCTCCAGGAATGCCTGCGGGTGGGGCGGCAGCTCCGAGGACGAGGAGCAGGACGACGACGACGACGACGACGACGATGAGGAGGAGATGCGCCGGCGGCGGTCGCAGGCGGCGTCGCTCCAGAACTCGATCCAGCGGGGGGTCCGGCCGGAGACGGAGTCTATGCTCCTCCGCGGGGAGGGGAGAGGCGACGGCTGCTTCTGTGCCGAGCCGGCGGATCTCTGACGACGGAGGACGAGATCTGCGGAGGGCAAAGGGGATCGGAAAAGGGCCTCGCGCTCGAAGAAGTCGGCGAGGTCGAGGCCGCAGCAGAGGATGCGGGATTCGTCGACGAAGAACACCGGGTTCCCGGCCAGACAGGGGTTGCAGGGGATGTAGCACCGATCGAAGAGCGGGATGAGGAGCGGCGCTCGCCGGAGGGCAGCTCTGGCGCGGCGGAGCGCCCTCTCTGGTTCAGGAGGTCGGATGCCCCACGATTTGGGCCAGAAGCTGTGGCGCGCGATCTGAACGGAGATGGCCGCGATGGGGAGGTCGAGGGAGGCGCGGAGGCGGAGCCGGCTCTGGTGATGATGCTGGTGCGCACCATGCGAGGGAGGAGGACGCCAGTCTGGAAATCCAGGGCCGACCGGGAGGCCGAGGGAGAGGACGGCGCGCAGATCGGGAGGGAAGAGGAAGCCGAACTCCGCCTCGGTGCGGGCGAACTCCGCGTCGGAGAGGCCGGGGAGCACCTCCACGCCGGAGTTCTTCAGATGATCCAGGACGGCCTCGGCCACGGGAGAGAAGGAGAGGAGGCCGTTGCGGTGGGAGAACGGTGGCAGCTCCGTCGTCGCCGGGGCGCCGGCGCGGTTGCCGCAGGCCGGAGAGGCGGGGCCGCCGGAGGCCAGAGAGGCGGCGCGGGTGGAGAGCCGGCGCAGGCCGGCCGCGTGCGCCGCCGTCAGCCCCGCCATGCGGTGGTCGACGTCGACCATGGCCACCGTCGCCGCCCCCGCCGCAGCAGCAGGAGCGCAGAGGACTGAAACCTGAGAGCGCAGTGTCCGCCGGCAGTGTCCTCCCTCTTCTTCCTGGAGCCCAGCCAGCGGCGGCCGCGCTTCCCTCTGCGACGCCGGCAATGCGAGGAGTTGGCGGAGCGGCGGCGGAGGAGAAGCAGATGGGAAAGCTCCGAGGTCGGAACCGGAGGGGGAAGGCGGAAGTGTAGGAGAGTACCAGCGGTGGCTTTTTATAGCGAGGTGTCAGGGAGGCAACGCGAGTCCCGCCAAAGAGAAGCTGTTTACGAGATAGAGGCGTGCCGAACGCCGAAGAGAGAGAAAGAGTTGGAGAGAGAGAGAGAGATGGAGTTAGAGGGAAGATTTGGACGTGACGGCGTCAAATCTGGGCCGTGGATTTGGTAGTCCCCTCCAGCCGAGGGCACACCGAATTATTTCAAACATCGCGAAATTATTTAGGGTTATTTTTTAAAAAACTAATTATTCTTTTTCCACCTGGGCGGAGAGCCGTTCCCTCCGTCCGACCGTCTATCTTTCGGCATTGGATCGGTCTGCGAACCGCGTAGGAGCAGAGTGTGCGCACACCGCCGATGGTGGTGGAGGGGCCAGCCATCACATCACCGATCACGTCCGTGCACCCCGACGAGTGGAGGGCCCTGATGCGGCGAGCGGCAGCCCACGGGGCCAGTTGGGGATTGGTCGGAGGGTGATCGCACCGCCCCGCGGGACGCGCCAAAGTGGATGACACGTGGCAAGCAAAGCCGCATTCACTGCCAGCGGCCCTGGCTTCACCCCGTCTCTTCTTCTTCTTCTTACGCCAACAATAAATAATCCTCACCTCTCGCACGTGCGATCACATGGGGCACCAACGGTAAAATGTGCCGTCCTCCATCCTGTCTCCCAGCGTACCGTTGGGGGACGGAACCTACAGTCCATGAAAAACAGAGATAGAGAGAAAAAGAGAGAGAGAGAGAGAGAGAAAGGGGAGAGAGAGAGAGAGAGAGAGAGAGAGAGAGAGAGAGAGAGAGAGAGAGAGAGAGAGAGTAAACAAAGTGAGGTAGATCAGATGGGTCTTCTCTCGAGGGGGTACCTCGCTGAGAATCGAGATCGTAGAGGCTCATAGTTTGCCTGCACCTCTGTCGCACGTGGGAAATGCCCCCACTTGAGATGCTTCATGCAGGTAGAGGGAAGTAAATTATTCCTGTGGACTTTTAATGCCGAAAATATCCTTCTTGCAAAGCCATGCCAGAAATTCCTCTCTCTCTCTCTCTCTCTCTCAAGAAACACACACACATTTGAACAGGTGGATTCAAGGATGGATGGAATGTTCGACAAAATGGGAAGCTCGACAGCTGCTGCCTCTAAGATTACAGCCGTCAACGCCTTCTGTAGAAGAAGTGATCTCGAAGCAACTCTCTCTCTGTCTCTCTCTGTCTCTCTCTATCTCTCTATCTCTCTATCTCTATCTCTATCTCTATCTCTCTCTCCCTCTATCTATCTGGACTCACTCTCAGTGACACTGGGTAGAGAGAGGGAGAGAGAGAGAGAGAGAGAGAGAGAGCCAACATCGCGGGCCCACAGCAGATCCTTAGGGGACTGAGGTCTATGGATGCATGCATCCGGCCGGGAAGGGCATCTTAGCTGGTGCACGAGATTGAGCTAGACCCACGTGTGGGTTGACCTCTGGGGCCTTGTCCGCAGCCGGGCGCGCGTGTGTGCGCCATTTTGTCGTCCCTCGTTTCCCAATATATACATTTTTACACCCATAAAGGACAAGCCCATTTCAAATAATGCTGGAAAGTTAATTGCTTGGGCGAGAGTCGGCGACAGCTGCTGCCTGGGTTGACTTAAAAGGAGACTTACCTACCCAAAATTTACCAGTCTGGGTAAGCCCACTGCAACGGTCATCCCTCTCTTGCCCTTGCTTCGTTTCTTTACCGATGGTTTCGCTAAAGAATCCGAGAATATACGTCCCATTAGTTGATCATAACCATTGGGGAACCCACAAAATCTTCATTAAGTTGAATGATGTCCACTAAAATGCATGTTAAAAACATGCCATACCGTTGGATCTAGCTAGATGCTTTGGATCGGGTATTCATGCCAAATATCCTGCCATATTATCAGCTTTTTAAGTAATGTATTGATCCATAAAGATAATATTGATTAGCAAATAAATCATAATGGGGCTTTTTTAACCTCTTGTCATCGTTAAATGAGGAGGACATTTAGACCGCTTTGTTCATCTGGTATGAATACTGAATAGCTATTTTGCTCTAAAACTAAACAACTAATTTTTCTTCATTTGGGTTAAGGGTGACTCTTTTATGGGGGGTGCATGCCACATCCTCCTTCCCAAGTCAAAGACGTACCCTTCTCCTTAAGCCTGTTCTTAGCAAATTTATTAGGCTGTCTCATAGTTTTAAGAAGCTAGTTTTCTAAATATGCTTATTATATTATTATTTATACTATTGAAAACCCTAGCTTATTAGAACGTTTATGGGATGGATAAAAAATTACAATAACTCCAATAATATAGCAAATAGAGTTGAGAAGTGGGATTAAGTGGAGCACTTGAACCTTTATACAAGCACTTTGAAGACAATGGGTTCTTGATGAGGGTTGGCATTGATGAAGAGATGGGTGTTAGGTCTTATTTTCAGGTTAACTAACGGCATGCTGCCTCGATGAAGGAGATGATCTAGCAAAGAGGCCAACTGTGATTAATCAAGCTGGATTCTCCTTTATCGTGGCAGCCTACCATCAATCAAATCACCTGATTATCGCATAGGGAAATTAAATAGTAAATTCACATATCTCAGGAATACCATTGCCTAAATCTTTGATCTAAATTAGGGTTTCTACCTAGCCAAACTGGTACACACCTGTTATTAGGAGAACAATTCACCGGTTGGATCAAGCTGTTAGAAAAATGAGAGGAATCTCATATTAATATCTGCGGATAGAACGAGGGTTCTCCTTTCTGTTTGTCTCGTACAATAGACTACGAATATTCTCACCTATGCCTTCGTCAATGACAACGTAGTAGCAGAATCTTATCCTCTCTCTCTCCTCTCATTCGCCATTTCTGCTGGGTGCTAGAGGTTGGGGAGATAAGAGGGAGCCAGTTCCGAGATAGGATGGCTGCGTGTCGGACGCAGAGTTGTGCACAATTGTTTACTCACGAATCATCCGTCCATGGGCTTCTCAGACGAGGGACGATGAACATAGACGAACCAGGGGCCGCACGCCGAGGAAAACCCGGGTGCACCGAACCAATAATTAGAAGAACATGCATCCGCCAACCCTCCACCAATCATACGTTTAATTTATGTACGATGCTCCACCTAGGTGGGTTTTTATAATTTCATGCGAACTTTGGCAGTGCAGGCTAAAAGGTAGATTAGGACGAGTATAGAGTAATCTCATATGTTTATACTTACGTATCAATATCTCCTCACACGTCTAATTATGATCAGAGAAAAATATGACTACATAATACTACTCGGGAATTAGATGATGGTCGATGAAAATATGACTGCATAATGGTGTATGAGAACCGATGAGAATCGATGATGGTCGAGTAATATCGATACCCACCTATTCGCTGTTGTTCTACTAAAATATTTATCATTACTTTTTAAGTTAACATTCTTAGAAAAATCAGTGTCTTGTCAACGATCATCATGAAGAAGACCAACGGGGTGCCGCCATTATTGACCAATATATCCTCACAATTTTGAACGGTACCCCGTGAAGTTCGCAGCGGAATGCCTACTCCTATTCTTACCCATAATGCCTCCGGAAACATGGTACCAGGCATTTTCCAAGACGTAGCTACAGTACTAACCGTCTGAGACATCCCAAGGATTACTCCACAACTTTGTATCATAGAATTACAGATACACACATCTAGATACATGTATATGTGATACAAAAAATTAACATATGCACGGAAAAATGCATATTTCATATAATAGGATGGCCACCACGCCCCGGGTTAATTCTCAAAGAAAACAAACCCTGTAGATTGCAGTGTTTCTAAGAAGTCTTCTGTATTTTCCTGTGTCATATCAGAGTGTTTAGGTACTGTCTATGGTCTCAAGAATTACCATTCTCTTGACTTGTCACTCAAAAAACAAGGCCGAACTCTCTCTCTCTCTCTCTCTCTCTCTCTCTCTCTCTCTCTATCTATCTATCTATCTATCTATATATATCTCAAAGTACAAGGTGGCGTGTATGAGCATTGCACCATATGATAATGATATGGCCCCTCACCTCTGAGTTCGATAATAAGATAACCTGATCATTCTTAGTACCTCTCTCTCTCTCTCTTCCCAACCCCCCACCCCCTCTCCTCCCATCGGTCTGTCTATCTCTTGTGGGCTCGGGCATCAAGAGAATCAACGACTGGACAGATTAATAATTGGACAACATGCACGCTGCATCAATCAAATCACGCATATCGAGAAGTTCAGAAGAAATAATACACATAATTTGACAATAATTCCACTCGTCCCGTCACTCAATCAGGCTCGCGAACAGCAAAAGCCCATCCCGGGAGGGTTACCCCATCAGCCCATTCGTTTCAGCTCCCTGGAAACATTATGCATATGCCTCTGGGAACAACGGAGAGACAACTTTATAGACGTCATACAAATATGTACGAACGGAGGGCTGTTAATTTACATCCTCTGAGAGTCCCTTTTTATGCTGATTAGATGTGAGGAGGAAGCATGAGCAATGGCGGCAGGGCTTCTCCCCTTAGCTCGTCTTCCCCTCTGCATCTGGGACGGGTAGTTTCGAATGGTTCTTCAAGTAACAGGAATTTGGAGCCATCTCAAGAGCTTAAAAGTCTTAAACAGAAACCTGGATCTAACACGGAAATCTCCAAGAAACGGATAAAAATAGTGTCCAATAAAATTATATTTTTATTGAACAACGCTTGTGAATGCAAGCTTATTTTGATCCCGAAAATTCGGACCCTTTTTTTTTAATTCAGTGGGTGCGTGTTTACTCCTGCAACCCCACTTGGATCTTCATCTCCATGTTCTTTGCAAGAGCTGGTAGGAACGGCACTTATCATTGCCAGCAATGGCATATAGAAGCATAAATAACACCAAGATTTCTATATTACACAATTATACATATAATATATATATGAGATAGAGTGAGAGAGAAATGGGTTGGCGGAGGGGGAACCCAATTATTGAATAGATGTCGGCTAAATTTATAGACAATGAGCACATGCCCTAAATAAGAAAAGAACTCTACAAAAGATTCTCCAAGGCAAAACACCAGTATCCAAGAGATGTAAGACTCCCACAAACGCCTACTCTGTGCAAGCATGACAGGGGAGGGCGAAGAGCTGATTCGATCAAAACCACGGGTATAATACAAATTCGGAAGATGATCGGATGGCCTGCGTCGATGATCGACGTCTGCATGAACAGGCCACCTGCGGCGGAGATTCAGTGCCTGTGGCGCCCTCTTCCCCTGCTTCCACAAAATTCCCAAAAAGGAATAAACTTGGGTGTGAACAAATTAAGATGGGGTGTTCTAACTTGATTGGGCATGGAAATGGAGAGCTGAATACCTGGCTGGCGACGGAGAACGAGATCTTGAATGGTACCTTCGAGGGCTCCGGCTCCGGCTCCGGCTCCGGCTCCGGCTCTGGCTCCGGCTCCAGCTGCGGCTTCTACTGTGACGGTACCTTCTGCAACCAGACAATTTTATAACTAAATGAGAAAAAAAAAAGTTCATATTCCACCTGCTAATTAGGTGAGTGAGAGCCAGGTTTTCCATGAGCACAACATCACATCTGAGGATCTAAATGAAATCCCTGGTCGGTTTCTAATTCTGCTTTTGTTTCCAGAACATCAGAGACAGATATGGGTGTTGACTTTCCTCAGTCTCAGAAATGTCTCCACACAGAGGTCAAGCTTGTGATTTCAATCCCATGAATGTCGCCTTCATCAGGAATACAAATAAACTTCAGATTAAATTAATCGCAGCCCATTTTGTCGACAAAAAAAAAGCATCCAAATGAGATTAATTCTTCTCCCTAGGAAACACTTCTAAGCGCCCGAATCCACAGCTTTAACTGTCAAGAAAAACTCCCAGATTCTGTGTATCACATTGAGTAACTCACATAGAGAAGGACAAGCTGACGACACCTCCGGCATCATAGAGGATTACGACTTACTATTATTGGCAAAAAAGGAAGACCAACACAGCAGTAAACCAACTATGGCCCCACCTGGGTAAGGAACATTCTCTACCTCATATCCAAACGATTTGATATGAGCACCACAAGTCATTCCTGATGAACACCCCAAAACATTATGATCGGCATTCTGTGAGGCCACTGGACACTGAACTAAAGAGGAAACATTTAATAGTCTACCCACGATCCAAACATGCAATTATTATCACCGTGGACCATTATGTGAGGTAAAGGATGAAGGAAGCGGTGGAATGTTGAAGAAGATTACAGGGACCCCCAATCTTCCACAACGTGGAACAAGAGAAAAAAAAAAAAAATGGGACCTGAGAAAACAGCCAACGACTCCCTGTTGACGGATGTCTGAGTTCCTCCACTCATGTTCAACAGAATGGGTCAACTTTGGTGGATAGAGGCAGGCCCCCACTATTTGTTTGGAAGAATCAGAGCATTGTATTTGCAAAGTCAAACAATTATTTTTTATACCTTGGAGGAGAGCGGCTGCGGGTTCTACTGCGGCTGCGGTGCCGATAACGGCTAACTCTACTGGTCTCTGCGAGTTTCTCCTGCCGCTGGCGCTCCTGCTCTCGCCTCTTCACCATATCAGCAGCAGCATCTTTCTTAACTGTAGAAGGCATCGGATGAAACCAAAAGTAGACATCAGGATCTAAAAGATCGATGAGAGAGATCACAGCCACGAAAGATATCTCCAACTAAGCAGAGATGCTTGGATTGTCAACACAGGTGCAGACAGGAGGTCAGAATGAGAATCTCACTTTGTTTGTTAAGTTGCTTGCTCATAATCCGTTTAAGACGCTCCTGAGGCGTTTCCTTCTTTTCAATCTGCTGTGGCTTTAAAGGTCCGCCATTTCCGGCCTTGCTCAACTTTGTTAATGCAGAAGATGTGCTAGTATTTTCAGACAGAAAAGTCGTGGATCATATCAGAGAGAACATAATGAGAATAGGAATTTTGAAAGAGAAGAGAAAAGAAATGCTGCATTAAACTTGATGAACCACAGAATTTCAGTTCTACGGCATACTGAGAAGAACCTACAAGAACGCCTGGTTCTGGGGTACCAAATAGAAATACCTTGGTGATGGCTTCATTACTTTGCTGGTTTCCTGATCTAGGGAGACACCGGATGCAGGATCAACATGCAATGCCTCAAGTATGCGACCGGCAGATGACCTGAAAAGATGAAGAATGACCGGAGTAACTAAAATGACACATTAACAACCATCTATCTCGCTTTGAGATCACTCATATTTTACACATAATAGCCACAGGATATGCGCCTTTACAGAAATCATCCAACCAATAAGTGTTACTGGTCCTCAGACCTACGATTACCAAACATAAATCCACACTTCAATGGTCATGATATTGGTCCCTAGGCTTCATCTAATCACAAACCCAAAAATTCGGCCGTATGTAACCAGAACCATCAGAACAATCTGCAGCAGAGAAGAAAATGTCAAATCTATCATTGCAGTGTAAAAGGTCGAGTGCCCCGACCGGTTCACCATGTCAGCGTGAAATGGAGGGGATGACGGTGGAGATATTCCTTCTTGCCTCTGACCATCCAATTTGGATCCGCCGAACTCAGTTATATACTCTATTTTCGGGGCCTTCGATTTACTCTTATGCCCATTATCTGCATGCAGGTCACGATCATGACGCTTTGCATATGAAGGGGAATATGAACGTGAGTTGGATCTTGATCTGTTCAAAAAGGTGATTTTGTGAGCCTCAACTGTGATAATACAATCAAGAGATATAACGATCAAAGGTCGAAGGTTCATTATGGACCTTCGTGAACGAGGATAGGCATCATAAGTGGGACTTCGCCGTTGTTCCCTGGGCACGGTGTCAAAATGCAGTGAAAAACAGGAGCATGACATATATACGCCCAAATGATGGAGACTAAGTGAGATTTCCACCTATATGGATCATGATGTGGGGTCCTTCCGATTGTGCGAGAACTTTCCCTATCTTTCTCCGTTCCATCTTTGATGCTTTTCGCCTTTCCTTGCGGCTGAGTTTTCTCTACAGGAATATGAGAATATAAATCTGGATTGAGATGACATTTCTTTTTCTTCCCCCCAAATTCCAAGCGCACATTTTTCAGAGATAAAAAATGCACGCCTACTCCAGATAATTATCAAGAAAACAGAAAAATATGACAACTTACTATGGCCGGATCCCCTTTAATAACTTCCTTCTGTCTTTTCTCTTCTTCCTTGGCTTTTTTGTCCATATAAAGAAGCCAATTATACCTCTTTATCCCAAATTCTTTAGCAATCGCATCAATTCCTTCATCCTTGCTGTCATCACTGCTGAAGTCCTTATCATCATCATCATCTTCTTCATCTTCGTCGTCATCCTCCACCTCACTGTCCAGGGAATGAGTTTCTTCATTTGCATCCCCTTTATAGGAGAAGCCCACCTGCGAATATGCACCCTTGCTAGCAGAAACTTGTGCTGGCTGTTGTCTGAGATAAATAAAAATAAACAGAAAGCTCATAAGCAATTGGATGGACAAATGGACATGGGAGGCAGATAGGATGATACGTCAGAGTAGTAACCCATCGGAATGAAATCCGTTGTGCTATTCATATGTCAGTCAAATATAGAATAATCCAACTTCGTTAATTTCAGCTCGTTTCTATAATATTCTCAAACATCTTCAGGTCAATGAATTGATACCATGCCATCCCAAAACACTTAGACTTGTAGGACAGTATTTGAAATATGGTTACGGAGAACAGGAGGAGATTAGAGGGGCTTGCGGATGAAGACTACGAATGTGAAATATTATAGAGTGAGGAAACAGTGGATGACAACAATTTGGCTCATCTTTTGTCATTGTGTCTAGTATATTTTGAGATGGCAGACTCGCAGAACAATCCACCATAGCTTTCAAGGCATCCTGTAGGCACAGCTATAGCAACCAAAGGCATTCGAGAGTCTAAGTCAGCAGGCTTAAAAAATACTTGATCAAAGAAGTATTATGGTAGGTTTGTTTCGTTTTCTTAAGCTCCTAGGTGGACTTAATAAACAAGACTAAACATTGACCACACATCACTCAACTATGCACATCAAAGGTATTCTTCCTCAAGTAGTCATCCAAAATTGCGAATATTGATAATATCACATTCAAATGATAGTTGAAAATTGGTCGATAATATGAGTTAAATGTTATCTTTTATACTAGTCAGCTCAGCGACCTATGCAATCAACTTCACAAAATAATCTCACTAATCAAGGAGTTTATTAACAAAAAACATAAAACACTATTTATGAAAATAAGAATAAAGTATCAAGGGAACCTTTTTATGGCAGCAACAGAAAATAAAAATATTCCCATGGAATTTTGTCCATAGAAAACTCCCCGCTATTGCACAATTCAGACTTCCATCTGGCCAACAACATCAATCAAACTTTCTAGGGCTAACATAGAGAGACTATTGATCATCTCTTTATAGAATATAGTACAATAACCGAGATGAGGGAGAATATGCACAATTAAATTCTTACTTAAATAGGCAATTACATAAGGCTCAAAACTTCTTGAGAAATTGAAATTATAGATCTCTAAAGACCAATACTACTGATTGGTGGAAGGACCTTCTGCCAACTAATGTGTAAACATAACGGAGAAAAAGGAATTACGCAAAGTATGAACAGAATTTTAAAGTGCTAGAAGCCATCACAACAAGGTAACCGTACCTGTATCCAGGCCAAAGGAATGGAGGGGACAATCTTGAATCTAAGTTGTCGACACTGATAAGAATAGATGAAATTTATTCAAATCTCGTTCTATAATTTATTTCGCACCCTGTTAGATGAAAATACAACCCTTTGTGGATTGTATTTTCTGTTTCCCTTTTATTATTATTTTCACTCCAAAATGTACATTTCTGTCCACATTCTAAAGCACTTTAGAATGTGGTAACCGGAGAAGAGGACTGATAATTTTGAAATTTGCTCGCAATGTTCTAGAAGCTTATAAACAGATACAAGTAATATTTGCAACTAAAAAGAACTTAAACAGTACAATGGTAGATCATTAACCACAACTATCATGATAGTGCAATAGGAATACGATTCTAAAAATTATGAGCAAAACTGAGAAATAAAACGGCAACCTCTCTTGCGTGAAAAGGGCAGTAGCTTTTGCCTCAAGTTCTTGTATAGTGTTCTGTAAACCCTCCTCATCGGTAACTGTAGAATAAAGGTTAGGTAGTGAAGCAATTGCTCTTGCAGTCACAGTGTCATTGAACAAAAAGAGCAAACGATCCTTTTCATGTGTTTAGCCTGTCTAATTGGAAAACACGGAGCCAAGAGGAAATAGTAGTAAACTGTTATGAAAGACTCAGGCTAAAGATCAAAAGGTACCGACATCCTCTACGCCGATGCTTAATTAAATCCCGGTAACGCTCAAAATTAACAAACTCTTCTAGTTCTTCTTCCTCATTGGTTTTCTCTTGGCTATGACGTGGTCGAGAACCAGGATCACGAATGAAATCAAGAAGTGCACGACCATCAAATCTGTTCAGGCAATAAGCAGGAAAACAAGAATTATGAGCTACAAAAAAATTAAAAAGCTTATTATTACATAAATGCTCAAGATGGTCACCTGTCAATCATCACATCTTGTTTTCCATTCCATGGAATCCTGGTTACGTACAGAGAGAAAAGATGATTGTGTTATAAAAACGAAAATCAGTAGAAGCCCTTTAACTATATCAAGAGACAGCATTCCAGTTAGGAAACAATTTTACAGAAGAAAGTTCGGGGAAATAATGTAGACATGTCTAATGATCATGAAGTGTACTTTTCGAGCCTAGTTAGGAAATATTCCTCGCTTTATAATCTCAATCCCTAACTTATACATTTAATTAAAGTGCCGTCCTTTAAAATAATGTTTCAGATTTCTTCCTCTGAATGTGGCACAAACCGTAACATTTTTACAAGAATCGTTCATCTTATGTGATTTCACCTCACAATTGTCCATCTTGTCAGGAACCACAGAAGTTTATAACATGTTTTGGCACACCCAAGCCTTCAACATTAGCAGGTTCACAACCGGTTGTTCGTAAGAAAAGTGACATTGACAAGATTAGGCATGTTCTCTCTCTGATAATTGGTGTTTCCCCTCTCCTCACCGTCCCAAAAAAGAAAACGAAAAAAAAATACTGGTTACATTGAGGAATTACCCATAAAGTCATGTTGGTCCTAGAGGAGGCGACTAAACCAAGACTAAGAGAGAAGGATGGGGAAGAACTGCAATATATATACATATATAGATATAGATATATGAAACCCTAGATTTATTGGTGATAAAAAGGACAAAAAGAGGGCCTCAAAATGGTCTTCATCATAGAACAGTCAGAACCAACTAATGACGGAAACTTCTGCTCCAACAAGCTAGAAAGTAATAAGTAAACCTTGATCAGATGCGGGATCCATTATTGAAAAAAACACGAAAGGCATTTAAAGGATGAAGATATTCAAGCCAACAACGAGTTTATCCTATTTTCCAAGCTCATAAGAAGAAAAAAGAATAAAGAAGGAGACGAAGTAGAGAAGAAACAGCAATAAGAAGTATCGAAATCGAAGGATGGAGTGGGGGACGGAACCCTCTAAATTCCAAAGGTACAAGAAAGTGGTCCAAGGACAGAGTGGGAGTTAGAAAAGACTGTTAAATATGAACATAAATATACATATATTGATGGAATCTACCCTCATTACATCCCCCCGCCCAAATTAACCAAGAGAGTCATCAGCAAATGCAAGGTGAAAAGCAAGGAGAGTTTTGAAATATGTAAAGGCCGGAACTAATTTTCTTGCAAATAAAGATTAATTCAGGGACTGTATCCAAGGCCCTCTTTATGACTTTATCATTAAAAAAAATGTTATGCACTGCTTCATGGTTAGACAGAGAAAATTTCGTCACATCCTACACTCAAATGATCAAACCTGTCTACGAAAAGCAGAATTTTGTGAATAAATGAACGGGGAATAAAACCATAACCAAGAGATCATCACCAGAAAAACCAAAGATTAGGGAAGTTACCACTCATCCTAACCCCCATCCTTTTCATCTTCTTCCTCTAGAACCCAATATATCTCAAGGAGGTGGAAGTAACCCAAATCAGACAAGAGAGAGTAGACAGTCTCAAGATGGCAATATAGCATCAGAGACAGGATATCAATTAGCACTGGGCCTCATGCGCTAAATATTTTCCTACGATCCGTACCATAAAAACCAATGTAATAATATGTGAAGGTATAAGAGTTGTCGATCAACCCTGATTTTGCTTACTGCATAAAGCCTCACAAAAAAATGACCTAGATTTACCCACATCGACATTCATCCAGTTATTGACAGCCAACAAGGGGCGGGAAGGGTTTCTCCACAAGCAGAAAGCAGAACAAAACAGCGTGCAACATTTCTCCAATCAAAAAATCGCACGAAAATAGTTAAAAAAGGAAAAAAATACAAAATCATAGAAACCAAAGCAACAGGCAAAAAAAAGTGAATATTAGTCCCTAGATCATCGTTAGGGAGCGGAACTAGTAGAGGAACATACAGCCCTTGCTGATCCTCGGTGGCCTGGTAGAGGCCGTCGTCGCGGTACATGCGGCAGCGGGTCCCGACGGCCTGCAACGACTGCTGGGGGTCGCCCCGCCGCTTGGCGAGGAAAACCGCGCGTCGCTGCGCCCTCTTGCGGGCGGCGTCCATCAGGTCATGGACCTTCCTCTCCGATCTCCTCGCCTCGTGCCACATCGAAGCTGCCTTATCCCAGCCCACCACCTGGAGCGACACCGGCGGCGGCACAATCCCAGCCAACCCCACCCCACGGCAGCGGCGGCTCCCCCCGGCGGAGCACACTCGGCAGAGCCCGGTGCCTCTTCTTCCTCCGGCTGGCTCTTCCTCGCCCAAAGATTTCCTCAGGGTTTGATTTCCTCTCTTCGATGGGCTGGGCCAGGCCAACTACGCATCCACAGACGGCCCCCCTCTCCGTATCTCTTATTGGGCTGGCTGCAGTTGATGAAACAGCCCAATTATAGACCTCCTGAAAAAGGCCCAATTGCTCCAGTCCATCTCACAATTTTTACTACGTTTTCAATATTTTTTGGTTATTATCTCATAATATTTGATTTAATTATAATCTAAATATCACACAACTATAATTTTTTCAAAAAAGAATAAAAGAGTTCATTCGAGTTATATAGGTGGAAACGAACAAGTGAAATGTCTATTTGAACCTTGTTGCGCATCTTCTTCTCTATTTATACATAAATACTAATTTGAAAACTTTCAATAATATAAAATGCAAACCAATTAGTTCTATGAGGGAGATTAAAACTAATATATTTGAAATTCACCCAAGAAAACACAATTTTTTGTAATAATTCTTTGGCCTTATAATCAAGTATGAAATGTGGATTATTATTAATAAGAGGCATTCACAAAAAAGTCTCTTGTTTTTGGAACCCAATACCTAGAAAATAAATTATTTTTCTTAGATAAAAGAAATATAATACTTTTCAATAAATATTTTGGTTATTATCTCACAATTTATAATACGTTTCAAATATTTTTGGGTTATTATCTCATAATAGCTGATTTAATTATATCTAAATTATGACATAACTAAATATTTTAAAAAAATATTAAAAAAATTCATTTGATTAATTAATACGAAAATTCATCGAATATACTGAGATTTGAATTATATCTTTGAAAACGACACAGTGGAGTATCTATTCAAACGTTGTTATACACCTTTGCCACTTATGCATAAATATTTTCTAAATTTTTTCAAAAAAAATTAAATATAACAAGGAAAAGTTGTGTGAGAGATTAAAAAATAATAGAGTTGAAACTCACCCAAGAAAACTATAATCATTTGGGTTTTGCTTAATAGCCAAACATGATGCATTACTTATTGTTAATAGGAGACATTAAGAATAAACTCTTAGGTTTTAGGAACCCAATGTCTAGAAAATAAATTATTTTCATAGAGGAAAACCAAGAAAAGAGGTGGAGCTATGGAGCAAACACTCTCATGGCCCATGCATAGCCCTCTTCTTGGTCGTATGTTATCCTTGTAGTGCCAAGGGGGCTGCTAGAGAGAGCGGCCAATGTGTGCATCTTACAACTTAACTAGGGCATGGGGGACGGCACTGACTGCAAGCTCCAACCATCATTAGTCAAAGTCCTTGAAAAGGTTGACTTTGCCCAACCAATCATCTTGTTATGGTGATCCTCACAACCATGACTTATATCCACAAATACACATCTCAAGTTGTAGAACCCTTTGTGGTCGATTATTAGAAAATAGTAAGTATTTAAGCATTCATAACTTATTCATATTGTTTTGATGGAGAGAAAATAGAGTGACTACCACAAATTCTTAGACACAAATGATATAAACTTGCTGGTTCTCTTCCATTTTTTTATTGAGGGTAAAATGAAACCCTAACCATTTCCATAACATAGATTCCTAATCCTTATCCTGCTTATTTGCCACAAAAATGTTGCCAATAATCTTATGACTCAGCCATTTTTTTGCACGCACTTCCTATTATCTATGGCATCTGAAAGGGTGGAGGTCTGATCTATGTTTTCTATGGTAAAAGAGTGCTTCAAGAGTAATTCAACCAATCAGTGGGGAAAGTCAACCGTGGTGGGGTTGGTCGTCAGAGGGGAGGCACTAACGAGTACTGGAGAGAGAGAAGCGCGCAGAGAGAGAGAGAGAGAGAGAGAGAGAGAGAGAGAGAGAGAGAGAGAGAGAGAATGAGAGCATATCTAGATATATGTGCATGCATTAGGTATTTTCTCAACAACAATGATGCATGAAGATGGTGATGCGAAGGCCACAAACCCCTAGATTGAGACCATGAAGGTGGCCCCAGATCAAGCTCATTAGCTTGAGGAGGGAACCGGTAAGCAGCGTCTGTGGGCCCGTATTCTCGAATCCGCACGCGGCCTACCCTCGAAAAAAAAGAAAAGAAAAAAAAGAAAAAAAAGAAGAAGTGGCATGTAATTTCCCCCAAACTTCATAAAATCAAATTGCCCAAACCAAGTCAATGTAAAAAAAAAAGAAAAGAAAAAAAACCCTAGCCAGATCAGCTGGAACGAGCCGATGTAGCCTACTCATTTCACCACCGATATTCACCAGGTCTACACTGCACTGCCGACGGTCAAAACAAGGCGTTGGGGGTCAAACCCAGATTATTCTTAGGGCAAAGGGACAGAGATCAGACCCAGCTAAGCCAGAACCAAAAGTCAACAAGTTGAGTAAGCAGAAAGAAAGTCATACAAGTTCATAATGTCAACCAATCATCCACTTTCTACAGAAACACAAGGCGCCGTAGAGGAGGAGATGGATGTCAGCAGAAGAGTTATGAGAGCAACCATTCATCCTAGTAAGGCTTGTACCTCCAATCCATTCTTGACGTCGTCTTGCTGCTCCCAACAGCTCCATAGCCCCACTGAACAGAGCCACCCAGGATCAGTCTCACCAACGGGCACACTTGGCCACCAATTTTAATACTATTTATAGAATAGGCAAGGCCATCTACTGTCAATGATCCACTCACATCGTCGAAGTCGAGGCTCCCGTACATCCTACCGTAGGCGCGCATAGGGCCGCTGAATCCCCCGTATGCTGCTTCGGCGGGATTCGGGTAGCTGCCACTGGCGTTGCCGCGATCGTCCACTGGCGTCGCAGAGTCTATCACCACCTGGAAGGCATACAAAAGGGAAGATGGTGCTCTGTGAACTGATATTATTCTAAGATTAAAGATCGGCTGAAGCATTGGTATGGCTGAATTGGATAAACCCATTATAAGAGAGACGTTGATTTGAGATTCTTTCCGCCATTAACCAAAAAAAAAAAAAAAAAAAAAACCTATTTCGTTCCACCTGGAAATTATCATGCACTGAGCAGCTAGCTGACTGGATAATTACCAAGCATCTGGCACAGCGCAATGTCATATGCGGCCACAATCAGGATCAGGGACGATGGGAGATGAGGGGAGTAAAGAATAGTCTCTTCTAGAAAAAACATTCCGAAAATAGTATTTTTCTCGACATTGGAAATTGTATTCTCGGCGACATTCTCAAGATTTTTAATAAAAAAACAATTTTCAAGACATCTCTGAGTCAGGGCAACATTTTTCACTTAGTAGGCTTCATAGCTTCCATGTTATATGCATTAAAATGGAATACGTGGAATAGTTCAAGTCTTTCAGCTGGAATGCACAATAAGAAGAATAGATTAAAGAGTAAAGACTCCGAAAAGCTGAACCTAACCCAAATCGAATCACTACGCGTTGCAGTTGACTTTGTGAAGCACCATGAGGGTTTTTCAGTCTATAGGTCTTAATCGGTTGCTGAACTGTACTAATGCAGTCACACGCCAATTTTTTTTTTTCTAAAAGTGCGGTAAATATACCACAGCAAAAAACAGGTAAATAATATATTATGCATTATTATTCCAAAGGCCGAAACAAGGGGGATGAGCTTAGCTTCGTGAGACAACAAAAAAACCTCAGAAAGTACCTCTTGCCCATGGATCTCATGAGTTCTACGTGATACTCGATCTGCCACACCTTCTTCAGCAAAAGTGACGAAACCAAAGCCCCTGTGCCCCGTCTTCTTAGGATCCTGAATTATGCACGATCCCAGGTAAGATAATTGATGCGAGCTCGTGCATAAATAATCATCATTCACATTACCTTTGGGACATAAACATCTACAATATTGCCAAATCTGCTGAAGTACTCGCGTAAATCCTCAGCAGTTGCTTCCTGGGGAAGCCTACCAACGAATATCTTTTTGCTGCTTCCACGATTAGGCTCTGTGAAGCAAAATGTTCCACTAAAATCAGAATTATCTGGAAAATATTTCGGCGCTGGATTCACAAAGCGACAGAATTCAGACTGAACCCACTTCCAAATGCAGGACCAGGATGGTCATAAAGTGTGGGAGCACCCAATGCAGCGTATCTAGTTGCTGCAGACATGTAGGCATTGTATGCACCATAACCACCCTGAGAGAAACGGCTCGGTTGCCTCACTTCCTCATCCTGAGTCCATTAAAGATGAAAATAAGCAGCAAGAATGCTGTTAGCAAACACCTCGTCATCGTTTTCCCATGTTTCTAAAGGGGGGAATGAACCCTAGGAAACAGTGACAACGATGGCAAGATAAAACGCAAATTTATGCCGAACATGTTGCAAACATGGGTTTACAATCCGTGCATCATCTAAGGTCAATCGACTCGAAAAAATAGTTCAGTGGGAAATAAGCCAGTTCTCTGAACCGAAAAAACCATGGTATGGCTGGTCGGTGGATCCTTAAGCTGGCAGGCAATGGATCATCTAAATACACTAATCAGTGCTCTAAACTAAGAGAAACACCCATGGTATACAAAATCCAAATTGACGAAAATGAAGGAAAATCACCTTGGGAGTTGCCCGGTCAACAACTACAGTTGAACCTCCTAACTCGTGAGTGTCTGCCATTAAAGCATCCACAGAATCTGTTCGAAAGTAAGAAAAATCAATTTTCTAAATATGGAAAGAGAAAAACACGAGGAAGAAACTAATTATATCCAAGATTTCAACACAGAATCATAACAGATAATCTGGATCAACAGGGGTATGCGCTACTGTAAACAAGAAAGCTAGAATCATGTAGTTCAACAATGACTTCACACATCAGGCTGTCAAATTAATAGAAATAACCAGCTTGACTATAGCGCTGTGAAATTCTGTTAAATCAGCGCTTGTAAAGAGCCAATGTTGACACAGTGAAATATCATGCTGTAAGGTTCACCGTTTTATCAAAGAAAACAAGATGATCGATTATCAAACTCTAAAGAAATAAACTAATTCTAACCGAACAACTCAGAAAATGAATACGATATAGAAATAGGCATTCTCTAATCACCAGGCAAAGTGAACAACACTCATAATGAGGATAATGAAATTTTAAATCTAACTTTAAACTCAACCACAAATAAACTAATCTCACATAGTTTCATTGATGATGGTGGAAAGATGGGGCAAGGATGTCTCAGAAATCATGGCAAGGTGAAAGATATTGATATTATCAGCTACCATCACGGGGATTAATCTTACCATTTGATCATCTTCATGAATTTCTCATTTCACAAGTGGTGAACCCCATTCTACTGGGTATGGTCTCTAGCTCGTTTACTTCAGGTCAATCACAGTTTAACTGCACCGTTAGCATTTCCTTCTTGAAACTTCTGACTGTGCAGACTGCGCTAAGTTCGGAAGTCCCAGGTATTGAATGCGGAAATATTAACAATTACTCCTTCCGTCAACATTTAGCATCTGTAGCTTAAAACCCATTCCAGTTTCTTTCAGAAATTTTCTTAAAGGAGATCAAGTGACTTCAAGTCATCTGGCAACAATTTGGATTAGGGCGGAGCCCTTGATACGAGGTTTAGTCACCTATCTCTAGATCCCTTCCATTGTTTCTTAGTAAATCATCACCTACTTCTGCTAATTAGACGAAAAAAAAACCTGGACCGCAAAGAACATGGCATTACTTTAACATGGCATTACTTTTACATTTCCAATACACATTTTCTCTAGAGCGTCGTCATTTCTCAGTGCACAACCCTTTAACACGGTATAATTTCCGTGAGGAAAAAACGGACACTGGAGTGCGTGGCAAACAAAAGAATAATAGCGAATCAGTAAAAGTAGTACTTTTTGTCAGGGTCAACACTAGCAAGGTTTATGGATTTCCTTAGAGCTAAATCAAATAGAACTTAAAACTTAACATAGTCTATAAAGAAAAAAATATTTTCAACCAGAAGAATACATATTTCTTTATTGATTCTTTGATCAGATACAATCTGATAATCTGCCAGGTATCCAAGAGATTTTGAAGGGACTCCAAGCAGTTGGATGAGGAACAGATTACTTTAAAACAACATTTCCGTCTCATCCTCACTCTTGATTGATTTCTCATTCCCAAAAACCATAGGAGAACCCATGCAGTGCTATAAACATGCTGAAAAAGAAAAGAAATACTAGCTGTAAACATGTATAGCAAACTAGCAAAAACAAATGAACATCTCGACTCATTGTGCAGCGTTATAAACCAATGATAGATCTGATCAATACCTGAACTTTCGAATGTGATAAAACCGATCCCTCGATGACCTTTTGATCCTTGATCCTAAAAATATCAGCCAATAATCAAAATCTAAGATTGCCATGAAAACAAATAATTGTAAAAAGGATGCCACATTCAATAGAGGAAACATTAAATCTATCTCTTATAGGCAGAAAGAAAACATTTAAAGACGTGCACACAACTTTATATGTATACATTCATGATTTTCCTCTTCCAACAACATCAAACCCCTTCTTAGTATATGTTAATCATTTCTACTAAGAAACCATCTTCGATATTTTTTATCAGTGAAAACTAGTTAGAAAAGCTTTTGTTGACTTAATAGTTCCACCTCAATCCTAGAAAAGAATGAGAGCACGGGATATTCTTTTTTTTTTTTTGTACCACAAGTAAACCCTAGGCTATGGAGATATACTTTGCAGACAACAGACAGTAACAGCGGGTGCCGAGCTTCATCTACAAGCATATACCGAGGAAATCCAAAAGAATAACAATGATGAAGGACGAAAAAGAGTGAGAGAGCTGGCAGTTTCATCAACAACAAAAGGAGAAAAAAAAAGCAAAAGAAGAACAAAAAACACGCCAAAAGGTTAATCACTTCTAAGAATATCTTTCATAGCTGTTTGCAACACATCGGCTACCATATATTTGAGCCACATCACAGTTTATCACGTCCTGCTTCAATTATTAACCCCATGTAGCTTAGTGGTACACCAATTAACAAGACAACAAACTTTTGAAAATTAATGTGTTATCACAGACATTCCCCATACCATCCTAAATCAAACCCGTAAATTAAATCATACAGCTCAATATGAACTATGATGTGGAAGATTTTTTGCAGCATTTAATTCGGGAAAATCCAGCAGACATGTACCTTGCATGGGTAGAGCATCAAGAGTGAAACAACGAGAAATCCCAACAAGTAATTGAAACAAAGAAAGAGAACAAGTATTCATGGCATCAGTAGTAACGTTACATAAAACTTAAAATAGAGAAATTATAATGTAGAGATTAGCTTTTATTCGATGTAGGTGAGCTGTCATTCCAGAGTGCAACACACAAAAGGGAAAACAGTCTGGTGATAGAATTTAATATGTAGGCTATTAGGTCTCACCTTCGGCATATATACGTCAGTAATCTCACCATATGTTGCAAAGTAACTGCAAAAAGTTGTCATCAGTTTCCCCATCACGTTTAAAAACGTACAAATCTGTAAACAAATATTACTGACTTTTCACCAGTAATGGATGAAGAACCCATCTTACTTCTGGAATGTTGTCTCAGTGACAGATGGTGGAATTCGGGCAACAAATATCCGAGTAGCCTTTTTCGAAGCAGATGACATCATTTCTTCCTGTAACATAAGTGTGTCATTTTCCTGAAGATTATGGCATCTCAACGCACTGGAAGCATAAAAATGATTGCTTACAACCAGCGAAGCACGAATTTATCCCACCTTTGGGGTCGCTATTTTCACCTCAAGAGTTCTGTTTCCCAGAACATGTTCACTCTCCAGGGCTTTCTGGATTACAAGAAGACAGTGTCAGCCGAATTCTAGACAACATCAGGAAATCAAATATAGGTAGCAAAAAAATGTAAAAAACAAGTGTGCACACAGAAGTATTGTACAAGCCCTTAACAATGATTTTAACAATGCAAAACCCCCAAATCAGAAAAAAAGAAGATACGCCTAGTTTAAGATAGCAGAAATATGCCGCTGCCTCACAAATTTACAGCTAATAAAGAAAAATAGTGTCAATAATCCATAGGATTTTTTATGTATATTGGTAAGCATATATGTCTAGTTGAAGTACATGTCATCACAACATATAACAGTAGTAATAGAATTACACAACTTGGATTCAATATTGCAGCCATACTAATACAAAATCAATCAAAGGCCTGAAAGGGTCCTAAAGTATGTGTACCAATTCAGTCATGAAAACGAGTGTAAGGAGAAAGTGAATGGAAACGAGCATATCTATTTGCCACAGAGAATAGCCAACAGAAATTTAATATAACTTCTTATGTGAAATAATGAAAAGAAAGCAAATTATTGAGGTAAAAAATGAAATGGAATAGCGAGCGAGTGTGAGAGAGAGGGAGTGAGAGAGAGAGAGAGAGCGAGCAAGAGAGAGAGAGCAAGAGAGAGAGCGGGAGAGAGAGAGAGAGAGAGAGAGAGAGAGAGAGAGAGAGAGGAGGGAGGGAAAGAGGGAGAGGTACCTTTGCGTCCTCAGCTGATGCAAAGGTGACATATCCAAACCCACGAGAACGTCCTGTTGACCTTTCCTGTTATACCAGAAAAGAAATGTAAATTATGCTCAGAGTTTAGGCAAATTAACGGATTTGCCTAGCGATGATACACAAACTCAGAGTGAAAGCAAGCGCAATAAATATAAAACTACTAAAAACTGGGAATTAATTTCATCTAATAAATATTTATAAATAGTCTACTAAAATCAAAATGAAAACTCTGATGCAGAGAAGTCTTAGATAGTAGGCTATCATTTCTTTCACAAGCATTCATGTCTTGATATACTCTGACAGGATTCCTCACTAATCCATGCACGCAGTTGAAGTTTGTGTTTTTCAGAACTTTTTGAGGTTTTCAATGCATTTGTACAGACATTCAGCACCGCTTCAAGACTGGTACGGCAGGTAGACAATAGAAATTCTCTTGCAAAACACTGCACCTCCCATTTCTCCACCTACCATTCATCAAGGCCATGGCGTCTGCAGTATGAAATGAATAGATCCGATCGCAATTTATATATTTTGCGAAAGTCCAGTTTCATAGCTAAATCGTTATTATCTCAAGCATGAATGTACTCATCCACTTAAAGTTATATCGTAACTTTGATTCATTCATTAATTCACCAGTTAGGAATCAATATCAAGATACAAGAAAATCAACTAAGCAATCATATTAGAGATTACATAGAGAGTTGTTGAACTAGAACTCTTGAATCTTTCTCACTTTACCTGACAGGTAGAAAGTTTAGTATGACCATGTTTATACTTTCAAGTGAGTTTTCTCTGCTTCAACTCTCCTTTAGCCAACTTAGTTTATTACAGCCCCAACTCCGGAGTGTGTAAGAATCTCAATGACTCGTTAATACAGAAAATACATAACAGCGGTCTTTTTGGAGATAAACTGGAACTTTGATACACAACTGCATTTTGATCAAACAAGGCCCGCAAAATAATTTTGAAAATTAACGTTTCGCTTTAGACTAGCCTCATGACTGGCTGCAGCCAACTCTTTCAGAGGCGACAGAAGGTTATTAAGGCCTACGTGGTGATTGAGGTACATAAACGTAAAGAAAAAAATATGCTGCGAGATCTTAGTTTTGATATTATAAGTGATGATTCAGACACTATATTAATTCGCCACTGGGATACATTGATATGTTATAGTGTGAAAGAGCCATGACCGGAACCATGTGACTAGATGAACTCAGCAAGTCAAAACAACCCAGCAACGAACTATCCTCTTATCTGACACGAATGTAAGTGAATCCGCACTGATAGACTCTTGGAAAGACAGCGAGCAGAGTTGCTAAAATCTAGGAAAAAATATGACAGTATTTTTGGGTCAAAAAACGCCCCAGCATCTGCACAGAAATGACCCTAAAATTTTGAGATAGGATCTTATGACTGGTACAAGGATCAAATAAAATGTGTTCTTTGACCCTCAGAATGTGAAAAGTTAAAAACATGAAGCAAAAAATCGGGGAGATTTTTACAACTGGAATGCAAGATCCTGACATTAAGATGCCGAAGGTTTTTTTCTGCATAAGTCAAAGAAGAGGAGAAGCAAAATAATTTTTCATAGCAAAGCAGCTAGAGCGAAGAATTAGACATCTCCACGAGCTCTGGTCGGACGAGGTCCGATTTGCATCAATAATACTTTTTCAAACAAGTCTATCATACAAATCAGGAATTCTTTTATATGTTCATTAATGTTCTGACTCATGTTGTCAACCACAAAGCCCGCAGTTTGCATGAGACATGAACATGATATGTCAGCCCTATCAGGTTGTGAAAAAACTATACACAGATTCAAATACACTTCTCATGGACACCTCATGAGCAGTCATCTAAGACCGTGCTCCACTTGCTCCTCGATTCTCTTCTCAGCATGGGCTGTCTGAGGCTATGCATGAAAGTACATCTTATCATCCATATTCCCAAAAAACAAAACACAGGATCTGAAAAGCATCAAGCCACGCATAACAACACCTCTAAAGGAAAGGAAAACAAATAAAAAAAATGTGAAGCAGTCAAATATAGGTGCAAGTCTATATAGAAGGAGAAATCAGAAAAAAAAACTAAGCTTTACGAAAACAAAAGAGAGGGCTTGAAACAGGGGAAAGGGGAAGAAGAATGAACTTAGCTACAACCGTTAGAAGAGAAATAATACCTTCATCACAATGCAATCATCTAATTCCCCAAATTTGCTCATGTACTGTCTCAGGCCTTCCGTCTCTACATCCCATGGGATTCCTAAAACCTGGATGATAAGGTCCAAGAATAAAAGCCGAATTAAAAAAATAGACCTAACGAAGAAAATGCTTTTTGAAAGACAGAAGAGGGGAAGAAATACGAACCACAAGTTTGGTGGCCATAGCAGATTTTTGACAGCTCCAAGTCTCCAAGAGAGGGGAAGATGGAAGCAGAGGGAGAGATACCACTCAACCCTTCTCACCGCCCCCACCCAATCTCAGCTAGACTCTATTTCCTCTATCTCCCTCTCTCCTTGCGCCACTCCTTCCTCACTCCCTCAACCTCAGAACGTCTCAATACCTCTCCTCTCTCTCTCTGGAGCCTGCACACAAGCACATCCACCTGAAATCTGTCTATTTGCTCTTTCATTTAGTCAGATTTCTTCTTGTTGATCACGCCCTTCTAATCCTCTTCCTCTTGCACTAACCGTGCCTCACCCAGGGTCCTCTTCCGGAGGTGGAATTGAGCAACGGCGGGGGAAGGAGGGGAAACCTAGAAATCGAATGAAAAACAATACAAACAAGGGGCGGGGCGGTCGAAACCCCGATGAATCTAGGGCGGAACGGCGCACTCATGGCCTTACCTCGTGAATCACCCTCGCTCCGTGAGCTCCTCCCTCTCGCCTCTAGCCGCAGCAGCTCCGCCGCTCGCCCGCCGATCCTTCCCCTCTTGTTTCCTTCGTTGCCCCCACGGCACCTTAAGGCGACGGATCATCATCTGGATGGGGAGGGCGGTAAAAGGAGGCGCATCGCATGTCGAGTGACCTCACTCCTACTACCCCTACCGGGCCAACAACCCCAGCGGCGGCCCAATTAGGCTGCGCCCAAGCCCGAACGAAGACTAGCCCAATTGAGGCCCACATTCCACAATCCTGTCGCTGAAATCCTAATCTTCGGTGCACTCTCTTCCCCCAATGGGTCATCCAGTTGGTTGGAGGTGACGGCAAAACCAAAGAATGATGGACCGAGAGTGGTATGACTAATGGCTCTGTGAACACAATACCCTAAGTTATCATAAACTACATCCTAGATACTAGCTATGTAGTTGTGTAAATAATCAAAGATCACTACAACCGAGATTTGCATATATGTGACAACCAACCTCATATACCTATTATATTTTGAGCATCTGTTTTTATTCCTTTCTATATTTAGAAAATTATTATCTAAACAATCTAAAGTGTTGAGGTAAATGTTCACTAACTATTCTCACCTTCATCATGTTGAATTTAACCAAAAATTTCCTAATATACTTTTTTGGTTCAATTATAATATTTTTTAAAATTTTCCATTTAAGTATACATGTTTAAGATTTTTTTCATCATTATTATCTTTGTCATTTCAAATTCCAAACTAAGCTAACTTTTAAGTTAAACAATCTCCTCCATAAATTTGGATACATTCAACATTTTATAAACATATAGCATAAGGGGAATAACAAAATAATTATTAAGAGAACATATGTAAACACAATTGTCATAATTCTTATGTAATTATGCATTAACATAAAGTAGCTAACTGACCATGAGCGTACTTTGGTTCATACAAAAGTTTCTTTAGTTTCACAATAATTATACTTTATCATGTCAGAAAAGATCCTTTGACTATAATATATAGACATTTTCATCTAATTTTATATGTAAGAAATAGATATTTTTTTATCGAATTGATTCAAATTTAAATTTAACATAGTTAACATAATATGAGTAATCAGCTAGCATTTTAATACTAGGAAAACTTTTCAATGTAATCGATACATTTCTTTTATCCAAATATTTTTAAATATTAATCAAGTCTTATATTTGAGTGCTAATATCATTAATAGACCATCTTTCTTCTTATGGACTAATTTTTAATTGTTTTCTTTGTTTCTTTTATAGGTATTACAACTTTTTAGGTGTAAATATTTTAAAGGGAACTCATCTCTTCCACCATAAAAATAATTTATTTATTACTATCTTTATTATCAATGGCTGATAAGTCTTCATTATCATGAGTTAATAATTTAGTAAGATGATGTTTTTAGTTTTAACTTATGATAAATAGACTTATTTTTGTGTTAAATCGTGAAAAGTGGTTTATAGTTGATTAATATGAATTTTTGCTTAATTACATGATTTTATAATTTTATTTTATTGAGAGAAATGAAAAAAATATATATTTAAGGAAAAACAAAAAAATTTGCTGGCCAACCGGGCCCGCTAACAAGTCGAAGGCTTAGTTGGGCGGAGCCACTAAGCATCTAAGGACCACGAGCTCAAGGCTCGAGCGGCTAAGGACCAGATCGCGAGCTCGAGGCTCAAGCGGCTGGCGAAGTGGACCGCGAGCTAGGCGCTCAAACGGCTAACGTGTGCGTCACTCTCCTTCCACATCACTAGTGGCTAGTTGGGCGTGGGGCAAGGAGTGTTCATACACACACGGGTGATTTGTACCTATTGATATCTAAAGAAGTGCCCGTAATATATGCACATGAAACTCGCCCAGAAAATTGATGTGGGACTAAACCCCACGCCTTACTTTTTCCTAGATATTTTATAAATGACAAAAATACCCCTCAATGATTGATATAAAATGATCCTTATGACATCATACATTGAGGGCATTTTAGTACTTATCTCTCCCTCTTTCTCTCTCTCGCAGGCGGACAACCGGCAAAGAAATCACGATTTCCGGAGAGCGATTAAGCTACAAAAATCACCAAAAATTCAGCAAAAACTTAGTCAACGTGATTTGTGGAGCATCATGGCTGAAATTGGTGTAGGATTCTAGACAAAACATCGCGAACTCAACAAAGAAATCATCTCCGCTTGATTGACGAATAAGCCGTCGCCAGGAAGAGGACAATCTGCTGGGAGACGAGTCTCCACCTCTTAAGAGTGTACTAGATATGATAAAGGGCCTCTTCTCGCTGCGCTAACTTGAGGACGAAGCCCCTGAGACGCGCCCCACCTCCATCTAGCACTCCTCCGTCGAGTGACAGTCGTCGGAGGGCTGTAAGTCACCATTTTTCCATTCCGCTGGGTGACAACCGTCGGAAACAATTTGACGATCCATTCCATCAATTTATGGGCTTCAAAAGAAGTTCTAGAGATCACCCACATCGTCTTTGTCCAAGGAGAGCTTTCGAGGCCATAGATATTGCACGATTTCTTTTCTGAACACGCAAAATTTCGGCGATCACCGCCGCGAAGTCGAAACTCTGTTTTTCCTGTTTTAAATTTTATTTTCATTTAAATTAATAATCTTTGGTATGATTTCAACATCCAAAATATTTCGTACTTGAGTTACGATTCTTTGAGTTTTTACAAAATTAAATTTAATCTATTAATTTGACAATAATCGCTTACGAAAAAATCGTAGGTCGGAACTCTGTTTCCGCCCGATTCGTGTTCTTCAGGTGCTGACGTCACCTGATGTCATTATCTTATTTCTTTTTCACATTTATTAAATAGATTATATTTATCATTCAGTTAAAAAAATCATAAAAAATCATATTCCTTCAGGAAAATTCTGAAATATTACCCGATATTATATTACATCCTTGTGATCGACTTGAAAATTTTCCACTATTTTTGGAATCTTTTATCGATTTATAATTAATTTATTCACTCTGATAAATATTTAAAATTTCAAGAATTGGTCTTTTCTAGTTTTATAAAAATTTTAAATTTGCGTGATTTATTATACAATGATTAATTCATGTCAATGGCCTTGTGAAATATTGTAGCATGAAAAGAAATAATCAAAAACTAAAAAAATAAAATATAAAACATATTAGTGCTAGCTTTAGATTTCTTCTTATATGATATTTGTTCTAAGTATCACTCTAATTTGGATGTACAAAAGATTCATTGTGATTTGAATAGCTTTGCAATTTTTTTTCAACTTTTTATCCATCTTCATTAACCCCACTTTAATTGAGCTACTTCTTTCATTCAACATTAGAAGCCATATGTTAAAATTTCTTAAATATTAATATTTCATCAAATATGACATCATTTGTAGGATTTGTTTTCTAAGTCATGAAATTTCGTGGCCTAACTCACTTGACACATTTTTACATCATAAGGCAATACATTATTTAACTCAAAATTCATCTAGGTGTACTTATTATCTAAAAACAAAAGCATAACCAGGATTTCTAAATATGTGTAGATTAAAGTAATGAAATAACTTTCATAAACAAAATTTTTCAGTGTCTTGCAATTATGCAGTTGTTTTACTGTGTTAACAACCTTGATCTAAATTTCTCGTAGAGTTGCACCAATAATCTCACATGGCATGGTCTCTCTAGAAATCTCATATTCACCCTTTTAGCTTCTTTATTATATTTTTTGTTTATGAAATGGTAAAACTAATGAATTATACCATGAATCAAACATTTAAAATTTCTTTAAGGCATAGTCTACATCATTATTGGCACTTAAGACTTTAATTTACTTACTAATTTGTTTTTTACCAAGCTCGTTTGAAGGAAATGAGTACAAATATTATGTAGACATCTGAATTTTCATAGTAATATTTGTACTTATCATAGTTGATTTGTACAAATGCTACATTATTTACAAAGAGCACCAGATTTGTAGAAATTAATGTTATAATATTTAGTATCCTTAAGTAATTTTTGATTGTGTAATTCTAGCATGTCTCTCTCATTCATATGGGTGAGTCTAGCATGTCACAACTATAGAAGTATATTGAATCAAGTTAAATTACAATGACTACATTGCTATATATAATTTTCTTAAATAATTTATGTAGCAACAATATTTTCACTCTTTTCATGACAATGAAAGCATATTTTTTAATGTTTAGAATAATATTTTCATTGATAAAAATGTAGCCATTTTCATCTAGGGAAGATAAAAAGATTAAACTTTTCTGAAAATTGTTTGTCTCTTAATTCTATTAAAATTTTAATTATTCCATCAAATATCTTAATGTTTACTCATTCTATCCCAAAAAATATTATTTTAGAATACTTCTTAACCATTTAATTTTATTTGAGTTTAGAACAATCTAATTCATTGACCATATTTCTTTTAGTACTATCATATATTAGTTTCTTTCAACTATAGTAAAAAATGATTTTTCCTATCATATTAGCTTTTGTTTTGATGCCTTCTTCATAGATCCACACTTATAACAATCATAATTTCATTTCTTGTCAAAGGTCTATGCATAATTTCATTTGATATTATTGTAATCTAACCTTATATGTTTTTAAGTTGTCTTTATTCTACACAATGATAGTCACCAAATGATCATAGAACTTGGGTAAGGATGAGATAAAAATATTAGCTTAGTATTCTTCCTCCATCACAACCTTCAAACTACATGGTTGTGACATAAACATGTCAAGAACAATCATATGTTTTTAATAAAATTGGTATTCATTCAAATGCAAGTTATATCATTTCCTCTTCAAATATGGCTTATTTTTAAGGGTTTTTTTTACATGTAAAATATTTTTAATATGTTTCATAAATAAATAGTACTTTCTAGATTGCTAACGTTATTGATCACCTTATCAACCATGCATAATTATATTGTGCCAATTACTTTCAAATCTAACTAGTATCATTCTTCATCATTTTTTTATCAAAAAAAAATCTTATTACCCAGGGATTGTCCTTGGTCTCTTTTTCTCTACACCAAGATCAATCCTCATATCAAAACTTTTAATGCAATTTTTTTCTTTAATACCTTAAAAAATTGGAGTCAATTAGAGAAATATTAGCTCAAATTTGACACCAAATGTTATGAGTAATTATTGTAAAACTAGAGTTCAAAAAAAATCCAACATGCTAGAAATTATATCTCAATTATCAAATACTTGATAATGAAAGTAATCAAAAAACATCAAACATGCAATAAATGTCAAAGTAGAACTAATGTCACTTGCATTTTTCTTAAAGGAATAAGTGGTTGCAAAAATTAAATGGCCTAGAATGTTGTAAATCTTTAGTTAATAACTAAATCAAACTAAATACTCTTATAGTATTTTTTGATGGTGTGGAGGAAAAAAACACTACATCCACAAAAGGAACAATAAAATCACAAGTGGAGAATAGATAAAGAAAAATGATTATCACATAAATCCTTCCAAAATTTTTAGAGCATGAAGATCCTCTTGATGGATCAAATTAGAATACCTAATGGGAAAGAAAAAAAAAACCCATCTCTCTCTAATTTTCAATCAAAATCATCACCTTGAAGTAGTTGCCTCTTTCATTGTGGAGGCCATAGATGGATCTATCTGATTTTCCAAAATGACTTTCTCATATTTTCCCATAGTACTCAGATGCACCAAAAGGATGGAAAAGTCACTTTTCCCTTTTCACTTTTGACCCTTTATTTCCAGCCCACTAGTTTGTGCTATTAATAACACCACATATAGTAACCAAATATTAACTCATTATAACTTAGTCCCACTAATGGATGCCTCTAGAAGCAACCCTCTTCTACATAACTCTCTTCATTAGAACTTAAGTCATTGTTACATTTGTCCTCCCCTTTTGAGTTCTTGGTGTTCTAAATAACATTTCTTGAAGATTATGAAGATGTTTCCCCAATCTTCTAGACTTTGACCAATATGACTTTTCAATTTGAACTCAACTTATATGTTTTTAATGGAGGCTATCAAAATCATCATGATTACATATACCTACATCCATGTCATGATCATAATTTTCCTTGCAACTCATTCAATATGACTATGCAATTATCATTTAAGAAAGCTCATGTGGTAGAATTTCATTGTCAAAATTCATGATGAAACAAGTTTTCTTTTATCATTGATCACATTTTATTCATTAAAATAAAGTAGGTAAAATTTATATTTTTATCCAAACTCAGAATAGAAAAATTAATTTGAAAGTTCTAATGGTTAGGCTCGATCTTCAAGAATGATGTTCAAATTATAACATCAAATTCTATTCGCATATACTTACTGAATCGAAAAGAGTAAAAGAAGCTATGTAAAATAACTCAAAGATAAATAGAAAAATTATTTTTAAACCTAGAAGATGATGGGAAAATCTTTTGTTGATCCATGTGTTACTTACTAATTAGTAGAATAAAGAGTGTTTATGGAATCAATAAAATAATCAAAATTTAGATTTTTTTCAAAACCTTATACTACTTAGAAATTTGAAGAAAAAAATAAAATAAAGTGATAAATATTCCTATAAATAATTGAAATCGTCCCCCATCAATCCATGTGTCACCTAGAGATTTGAGGAAGACTATGTGGTCAAATAAACCACAAAAAAGTAGATAAAAATAGTAAAAATTCTTGAACTACAACATTGTCACTCCTCTCCATTTTTCACACAAAAGAGGTTTGTGATGAGAGAGAATGAAGGTCAAATTGCTGAGAATAATGTTAGTACCATTGTGCTCGACTCTACTTCTACTAATTTCACAAGAGGGAAGGTTACATCCACCACCATTGCCATTGTCGCTTTAGCCATCTTATGGGGAACACAATCCATCCATCATAGCTGTTATCACCACTACTAGTGACCTTCTCTTGTCACTTAGAAGAAGAGCTCATGCCATTATTGTCTCTATGCCATCATGCTGCCATGCAGCTATTGCCATCTCCACTTGTCATGCAAAGAGGCCAATTGTCTCTTGTGTCTTAGTTGTCATTGTTTCCTCTTCTCTTTAACCCCCATCATAATAGGCTAGGTATTAGACATGATAATGTACTTGATGGTGGGTTTGATGTAATCAACTTGCTATCTAGCCTAATATTTGTCTGAAAAATTGAAATAAATTTAAGAAAATTTCAACTTTATTTTTTATTGGTATTCAATTTTAAAAGATATAAGGGTTAGGTGAAATGCCAAGTGGAGGGGGGAGTGAATTGGCATTTCAATAATCTCGAATTTTCTTTCTAAATGATAGATGTGTCAACACACATGTTTAACATTGTTCATCATGATTATTTATATATAAACTTGCTTTCTCTCTCCTCTAGTGGGTTATCTTAGGATTTTCTCTACCTCATTAATGAGACCCAAACTTTTTATACTAGTTCATCCCTCACTTGACTATTTTCAGTCTTAGAGGATCATTCATATTAATTTTTAATTATTTTCCTTGAAAATACACACTGAAATTAATGGGATCAATAACTTAATATTTAGGTTTTATCTTCGCAAAGATCTAACCCATTCCGGACTAATTAGAGCTTAGAGCACCTTGTGCTTTTGCCTAAAATTGTTGTTCCTTCATTACTCAATTATCTTAGGACCTGATAGAGAGCCTCTTTGAAAGATTCAAGTGTTTCACTAATCACCAATCATTGATAAAGAAAGATGATGTAGTTTGTGCGTATTTGAAGCTCGATGGTAATGTTTCTTGATCGTGAGAGAGATTTTTATAAGTAGATCAAAGTAAAATCAATGTTTTTGATCTCCCCAGCTTCTTTTACTTGTAGGACATCGTTCTCCAATAGATTTTTATATTTTTCTCAAAAGATAAAATCAAAAAGTCAATTCAAATATTTATTATTTTCCAAAATATGTAGTAACAACCTCTGACCATTCTGAATTCAATGACTTGTTATTCATTGGTCTATTCGATTTGAAATTTAAATTGGAGATTCTTCTTTTATAGATGAACAACTTTTCTATTGACATTGTCTTCATATTTAAATATTAGGTTGATCGTTGTCTCCACATAAGCAATTGATGTGTCATCATCTAAATTTTAATTCGAGACTTATGAGAGCTCATCTAATATTTTGAACCATTTTTATTTTATTTTAATGATTTACTTGACTAATAAATAAAATATTTCACTTAAATGATCAAATAATTATAGATAAACAAATTAAAAGAATAACCATCATTTACTATCTTATTTACCTATGTAAATATTTGATTTTCAAAAAATAGTTATTCTCATAAATGTGACCATTAAATCAATTAATATAAAGGTTTAACCCCTTGGATTAATGGGTTAAACATAATATCATAATATAACTAATATATTTTATTACATGAAATATATTAGACATTTATAATAATCTTGTGAACAATATCAAATATCAATTATATATTTTCTCATTAATTGTAATATCACAATATATGCCCAAGGGCATCAACAACTTCTACTATCAATTAAAATATTTCTCAAGATATCAACCTTGGATATTTAAATTAATAAAAAATAAATCATTAAATAAGTATTTATAAAAATATTAGTCAAATGAAATAACTTTGATGAAATGATTTATAAAATCTATTTTACCATATTTTACATAATTCATTGTGTTTGACATGAATAAATATGATATTTATTATCATTTTTTATTGATTAACTTATAAAAATTACACTATCAACCACCAAGTATGGATAACTTTAAAAAACTGAAAGATTAAATGCATGATAATTTTTTGGGTTTACTTTTTACAACCTCTTTAGAGTTAGCATTTCACTAAACTCCAACTTTCAATCTCGTTTATGCCTATATTCATATGTTATCCATACTAGATATAAACATTAGAGATCTTATGATATGAGATAAGGGATTTCATTGGTACAAATTTTTTCATGTATTGGCCTTCATTCTACAAAGAACTTTCTTTGAGAGGATAAACACATAAAGTGTCTTAAATGTTCATTTTTCTATGTGGATATTGATCTCTTTTGGCTGAATATAACCACTCAAATATGGTGAAGACTAACGCTTCCATGCACATGCATATTGTAAAATGCTTAGCATCATTTATATGTATGTCAAACTTCAGCTTAGTTTTGGTGTTACATTCTCTCTTTCCATGTTGTTCAAAGCCTCCATAATCACAACCTGTGAATTTAATTGAAATTTTAGTAATTATGGGTCAATTTCCCTTTGTTCATAAAATGGTTGGAACATACCAGACTCAACTTACAAGTTATTGTGGGATGTCATCACAAACAATGAATTTGGTGGAAATTGAACTGCATATGACCTGCTCTCAGCTAATATAGGAGTAACCTGCAAGCAATTGTGTTCTCACAGGGAAGGAAAACCAAATCTAGGGAACCCTATTAGGGTTGGAGTTGATAAATTTAAATCTCACCTCGAGGTAAATGTTAAAAGGCAGCTGCCTCAAAAATAGTCCAAGCGACCTAAAGGGAAACCTACACATTCCATTTTACATGAATAAAGTGGGCCCTGTAGTCCTTAAAGATAACGTTAGTTTCTGGTTTTGAAAGACACGTGTTGCTCTAGAATCTTTTAGAAAGGGTAGTAGTCATACGGTAAAGAGGGACGCGGTGGATAGGTTGACTGACACGTGGTGATGGTTCCATGAGCCGACCCACGCTTCCGGTGTTTGGCCAACGCGCGGGGGGGACGGTGGGCGGTCGCAACGGTCAACCGCCGTCCCATGTGATGAGGACCCCCTAGGATCCCGACATGTCGAGAGACCTCATGCATGGCTGCCAAATACACGCCAATGATGCAGCTTCTCTCTCCCCGGCCCACGTTATTCTTCTACACTGTCTCATATTCATTGCACCTCCACCCGACATCTCCGGCGTGGTGGGGACAGCAGATGCGGCAGCGGCCGGGGAGAAAGATGAGAGAGAGAGAGAGAGAGAGAGAGAGAGAGAGAGCCGGCCATCTTCTTGCATTAGGACATGTGTATGAGAAGTCAGGAGAGGAGGGGGAGAGAGGAGATGGAGGCCACCATGCTCTTGTCTCTAGGACAGATTCACCAGAGACAGAGGGAGAGAGAGGACCATCTTCTTGCATGTCGAACATGTGACTCTGGATAGCGAGAGAGAGAGAGACAGACAGAGAGGGGAAGCCCACCATGTTCTTGCCTTCTTGCACGTAGGTAGGGTGGCTCGTTGGCCCGCTTGGCATTAATTACGTTGTGGAGATGCCGACCTTGTCCGTAGCCGGCAGTGGGGGATCGACTGACTGCGAGGGCGAGGGATCCCGACCAAATCCCTGTCTCTGAAGGGGTGCTGCCGATCCGCAACGTCTTCCACCGCCTGCCGTTTCAACAGAAGAAGGGCTGGCGGGCGCTGTCGAGAGAGGATCCCGGCTTCCCTACGGTGTCTCCCCCTCCGTAGCTGCTACGTCCGGCCGGTTCCCCGATGAGTTGAACGGCAGCGCTAGGCGGGTCCTCCGGACCGGCCACAGACGGACGCACGGTGCCCGGCAGAGGGACCCTAGCAACCGAGGCCGTCCCGTGAAGCACTGATCACCCCCTGGGGAAATAACAGTCGGTGAAAAAATATACGCTTTTAAAGTGATTAGAGTACAGACCAAGCAACGAAAAAGATGCACATCAAGGTTTTTAGAAGCCGTTATATATTCGGCGACTGGGTGGCTACCGTTTCTGAATCTGATGGATACTGTTTAGTCCAGATCAGCGTATTGATAAGAGGCGTTGGGATAAGGTAAATACTGTTCTTGAGTGGAAGGTATAACTGCGCAGAAAACCGCAACCGTAAAACAAAGAGTTTCTGGAGAGAAGGCAGACGGAGAGAGGTCCAAGTCTCTCAAATTGAGGGGTAGACTTGGTAGATTGAAAGACAAGTGAAGTCCCCACTGTGTCCGAAGTGGACTTCCCTTCCGAACGCAGGATTTTAGATTTTAATGATATAATTAGAAAGCCGAAACTGAGAAACAATACGCCTAGGCGATCATTTGAACAGTATATAACGACCTTCTCTAAACACAGGACGAGGAAACCATACGAATCTCAATTTTACTGGGAGAATAAAATATAAATATGTTTGCTATATGGATCGGGATGAAGTTCATATTAAGAAGCGATCTTATTATTACGTATATACTCACAAAAATTAATTGCAGCTGTCATACTCGACCTTTTTATTCACCTATTGATGATTTCGATTACAACCAAGCAACAATATTGAAAGTCAGACCTCAGTCTAGGGATAATTTCCTAATTCCAATCATGGATACCTTTAAATCATTTAATCCACATTTTATATATTTTTTAGTAAATGTAGAATGTAGAAAGGAAGAATAAGGAGATGAAAATGGAAGATGAAGAGGAAGAGATGTGACCATAAACATGGGAGATGAAAATGAATATCCAACATTGTCAGACAGTCCAAATATTGAAACATACTCTAGGGTTAACAATATACAGATGCTATATGGGGTCATCACACAATTTATGAGATAGGACTTGGTATCATGTTTAAAAGAAAAACCGAGATATGCATATTTAATATTTATTTAGATTATTGCACAACAAACCCACCCATTGGAGAATCCACCTTGATGACAATGGAGCAAAAAATCTGTTGAACTTGTTCCATCATGAGAGCAATAGCAATAATACTATTAATTTCAATAACAACCATTATTTACATGCTATCTTTTAAATCATTAATTGGATCAAATATATACAAATATAGAACAACATGAAGTGAAGATCGAGGGTTTTAGTGACACTGGAATTGAAACAACAAATAAATGAAAATATATTAGACTTTCAAGTAAACCATTAAATATCCTAAAAGTACCTATTTTCTTCCATTTGGTGTTGCCAAAGAAACTTAACTAGTAAAGTCCAAGATTGAACTTACATATTTTTGAAACAAATAATGATGACATATCAAAAGTGTTTAAGATAAGTTTAATTATTTAATAATTTGAAGTGATAGATGGTGCCATCTATGTCATGTTAAGTGAAGAAAATTATAGTGAAGACCACATGCAAACAAACGAAAACTATCATGGTTCTAGATGATCTGAAACTAGTAAATAGCATGTTAAATCTCGTTTCAATTTTTCTTTTTTTTCCATATTTATTTTTAACTCATCAAGAACTTAATAATATCTTTATTTACATCATTTGGTTACAGTTGGGCAAAGGTGAATTATAACCTGTAGTGAGATCATCAACCTCATTATTAGTTCATGAAAAAGCGTTTTTTTATACCATTTAATTTTCACTAAATAGCTTATTTTGTTAGATGGTGCCGTGTAAAACAGTTACATAGAAACTCCAAAACCAAAATATACAAATGGTTAATTATAGAATACATTTTATCTAATTATCAAATGTACTCATAATATGTATAGTGACACATACGTCAATACATGGTTTTCTTTAAATAATTTTTTTAGGCTTGTCTGATGGTATAATAGATAAAGGCAAAAACTATTGTTACATAGTTTAACAATCATTTTTTTGTTTTATTCTTTGCATCCCGTTAGTATCTCTCACACATGAATGAATTCTTCACTTGTTTGAAGTTGAAAACGACAGACTTAGGTCATTATTGTTTTCTTCTCATCGAATAGATTGAGCCATGTGACTTTATAGTTTGGCCGTATGCTAGAATTAAATGATAGAAAGCTGCCACACTACATTAAATTAAGGAAAATGAGCCATGCAGCTAGCTCCCACTAGTGCAGAATATAACACAAGATCATACCCTTAACCTACTGGTAGTCTACTTCTGAGGTCAAAGGAAAACTAAGCTCTATTCTTGCAGCACCATAAACCCTCCAAAAGGCAGAGTGGAAGAATAATGGGGTGGAAGAAAGCAGCGTACTTCGTGTGAGCCAAAGGAATCCAAATCATAGAGTGGTGCAGCCCTAGGCAATGGCCACTTTCTCTCATTCGTCTGCGAAGAAACGTGGCGAGGGCTGAGGAAGAAGAAAGGTGGAGAGGACTGGGCCTCCTCCCCCAATCCTGGCCACCATTAATAGCAGAGGAAACTGAGATCGTAAGCTAGCGATAAGTTCTACTTCCCTCTTCTGTCTGATCGTTTGTGTGTAGCGCTTTATTTGTCCGTCTCTTTGTAGGTGCAAGTCCCGATGGGGAAGGGGTTGGTGGTCGCAGTTCTGAACGCCGCTGGCCTTATATTTATTGTTTTCTCTTATTGGCATCCTCGATCTCCCCTTGTCCCCCTTTCCCTGGAACTTGGAAGAGATAGAGCGAGAAAATAATCTAACAAGGTGTGGACGGAAGAGAAGAACGGTTGAACGAGCGGAATGAAACAGGATGAAGATCGCTTAGGGATTGGGTTCCATCTATCGATTGGCGTTCCCGCATTGGTAAACGCAGATGGTGACGTAAAAGCCACCAGAAGGGGGGGGGGGGGAGAGAGAGAGACAGAGGAACCGACCCCTGTCTCCTGCATAGAAAACCATCAGAGCGCTAGTCTAGATTTGCGATCAGGTGCATATGGAATGGTTCTTCTGGAAGCCTCGCTTACAATATTATCAAGAATAATCTCCTTCTGGGAGCTTCTGCGCTAGTATGAAGAGTACTAGAAATACCGCAGAAGTAATCTCGTTTTCATTAAAAAAATTAAATTGATAGTTAAATATAACCATTGGTACTTATGTTAGAACAGTCTATCTCTGTATAGAAGGGATTACATCGATCACTAAAATATGTTAATACATCAGGGCGGCCCCATTCCCTCGCAGTTTAAACCTGTGGGCGAGCTGAACTCGAGACTCACCCTGTTGGAGGAGAGACGAATAACAGGTATGAGATCTATAAAGAAGCGCCGACGGTCACCTGGGAGATAGCCATAAAGCCTTAGCTGCTGCTGCTGCTCTCCCCGATCCGCGGCAGCGCGAGCAGCGGTGGCCGGTGGTTGCAGGATAGTCAGTAGAATATCGGAGGCCGGTTCTCCGCCACCCTCCGATCAGGGAGGTACTACGGATCGCGGTCGTCGGATGGCCGACTGCCTCATTTAAGAGGGCAAGGAGGCGGGGGGGGGCTCCTCTCGGCAGCTCTCTCTGACCTCGTCATGTGAGTGTGGGGTTCCTAGCGGTTCGTAAAAAAACCAGGGGATTTGGAAGAAGACCCTCGTGCAGTAGTTTTCCCTGGGGAGAAGCCCTTCCTGCAGTAATCTACTGTAACTTTTCCAGCAAGCTTGTAGTACCGACGACCTTTTGATGCTCGTATTTAATAGGTCAGTGAAAACACAGAAAGCTCTAGCGAGCGAGAGAGAGAGAGAGAGAGAGAGAGAGAGAGAGAGGGAGAGAGAGAGAGAGAGAGAGAGAGAGAGAGAGAGAGAGAGAGGGGGAGAGAGAGAGAGATAGATAGATAGATAGAGAGAGAGAGAGAGAGAGAGAGAGAGAGGAGGGGGTGGCGGGGTGGGAGGGCAATAAACAGTGGTGAGGCTATTATATATAGGCATATCCCTGCAGGGTTGATCGTAGGCCGGCAATAAACGCATATCTAACTGTCGAGCTTGTCTTCTATTTCTCCTTCCTATATTCTCCTCTACTTTGCTCCCTTTATCTACTGGTCTGCAGTTCTCGGGAGGCTGCTCCGAGTCCACAGCGCTCCCTCCTGCTTCTTCCCTCTCTATAGAATCTGGCTTTTGGATTTCGTCCTTCCAAAGTCATCCTATCAAAAGTAGAGAGAGAGAGAGAGAGAGAGAGAGAGAGAGAGAGAGAGATTAGCTTGGAAACCATGGACTTAGGCTTCCACTGGAATCCATCTGCAGATATCCAAATGGACCTGGCGACTATGGTGACGCAGATGGAGAAGTTCCCGGGCTTCTCCGCTGAATCGCAGCCACAAGCATCCTTTGTCGACTTTACGGCTGTCAGCGACGAATCCCCTCCGTCACTCTACGACATCCAAACTCTTCCGGCCACTGACCCCCTCTTCGGTGAACTCGCCGCGGCGGCGATGGGGAACCCCGCCAGTCTATACGTCGGAGGCCACCCGCATCCCCACCCTTCGGAGGGAAAACAGGCATCGATGGCGGCAATGAGGGAGATGATATTCCGCATGGCGGCAATGCAGCCGATCCACATCGACCCGGAGTCGGTGAAGCCACCGAAGCGCAGGAACGTGAAGATATCCAAGGACCCGCAGAGCGTTGCGGCGCGCCACCGCCGGGAGCGCATCAGCGAGAGGATTCGGATACTCCAGCGGCTTGTCCCAGGGGGCACGAAGATGGACACGGCTTCCATGCTCGACGAAGCCATCCACTATGTCAAGTTCTTGAAGACGCAGGTGCAGTCCCTCGAAAGAGCTGCCGCTACTAGGGCCGGCGCCCTTGTCCTGCCGTCAACACCACCAGCCTCGGGAAGGGCCTATGAGGCGCCGGCCCAGCTCCAGCAGCAGCTGCCCATGAATCCTCATCATTCATGGATGATGAGCTGAGAGGGCGAACTCCTGTAACAACTGTAGTCATAGTCCGCTCGGTAATCATAAATTTCTATGTACAAACCGCACCGTAAGAACATGGACCATAAAACCTAGTCTACAAATCTTCACTTTCTCTGTAATCCCTTCTCGCCCTGCAAATCATAACCTCATGCGTCGTCCTTGGTGGCCCACGTAAATCTTTCTTAAAATTGAGATTGATCTCGGGGCACTGTTCAAAGGACTGGATGTGCAGTGAAGGCCGGCTCCGGCAGCGCCGTGCCCCTCTCCGTCCGCTTGCCGACGGCGGCGGCCCGCCGTGGTTACTGTGGCAAGGAGACCAGACGTCCTCTTAGTTACAGGCTTCAAATCACACTGTTACCGGGATTAATTGATATAAGGGAAAATATTTATTACCGGACAGGCGTTTCACTGTTGCGACAAGAAGGTCAGTCTACAGTCTTGAAATTACACTCTTCCGAATGCTTCAATAAAGAAGATCTCAATGGGTGTGAATGCATCACAAAATCGGAGACTCGTCTCTTTTTAGCTAATGGCATAGGATTTAATTTAAGTAAAATATGAAATATTTGAATTATATACTGTTTTAGTTTCCCATTGTCAACCTCATTCTCTGTATATTTTTTGCTTGTAAATATACATATATATGTAACACAATGGTCTATTCTTGGAAATTCCGAGATCTTTAAAAAATCTTATGTTTACAACAAAGAATTTTGTTCATGAGAAGAGCTTGAACCTTATTTATGCTTATCATCAAAATTATGCATTCATTTGATTACACATTCCCGTCTCCCTCTGACTCTCATGATTGTATAATTTATGGCATATGTTTATCTACACCTGTTCAATTTTTTTAAAAAAGAACTAAATTTTAGTTGATCATCCCCATAGGACTGAACTTTTAAGCACCAATTAATCTCCTATCAACGCACTGACGGGAGAATCCGAAGCGGACCAGTAAGAAGACTTCGATTCAAATCAGGGTCGGTGATGGACAAAAGTTAGACAAAAGGAAAGGTAATGTCAAGTGGAAGCAAATCTATTGCTTGATGCATCGGATCTAGGGGAAACATGTTCTCTACGAGGATCACCCGGACCATAACTGAAGAAGCTTACCGAATGCGAACTTCTCTAATACCAAGTATGTCCATCATTGCCTTTTTCCAGATATATGCACGCAAATAACTTTCGTTTCGGGTATCCCCAACAGTTTAGATACCATTTAAAGGTCTTACAAATATAGAAAAGTCAAGGGGATCTATATAATAACTAATATTTTAAAGGGGAGGGGGCCATTGTGAAAGACTGAAAGTGTTGACGGTTGGAGGAGGACGGTGTTAGTTGGCGGCGCGGGCGTAGAGGGAGTATCTTAAATGACCTAGGGCCGTTAGGCTTTTAATGAGCCCCGCAGTGCTCGCCCCAATCATTTACAGGAACATCATGGCCCCGGCAGCGTCTCTACCACTGCTCTTGTGCCCAAGCGACGCGTGGATGAGCGAGAGAGAGGGACACAGAGGAGAGGGAGGGAAGAGGAGGGGGAGAGAGAGAGAGGGAGAGAGGGAGAGAAGAGAGAGGGGGGAGAGGAGGGGTAGAGAGAGAGGGAGAGAGAGATGGGGGAAGAGGAGGGGAGAGAAAGCGAGGGAGAGAGAGAAGAGAGAGGAGGAGAGAGAGAGGGGGAGACAGAGAGGGAGAGGTAGAGAGAGAGAGGGGGAGAGAGGGGGAGAGGGAGAGAGGTGGGGGAGGGGGGGAGAGAGGGGAGAGGGAAGAGGGAGAGGGGGAGAGAGAGGGGGAGAGGGAGAGAGAGGGGGGGGGGGGAGAGGAGGGGGGAGAGAGAGGGGGAGAGGGGAGAGAGAGAAAAGAGAGAGGGGGAGAGGAGGGGAGAGAGAGAGAGGGGGGAGAGAGAGTGAGAGTGAGAGTGAGAGAGAGAGCGAGAGAGAGAGAGAGAGAGAGAGAAGGGAAAGGAAGAGGATAATTCAATTGGTGCCAACGCTACTGTGGTTCCAATAAGGAAGTTCAAATGAACAAGAGTTTCTCGATTAACTAGGATATATATGAAAATCCCAATTTCTTGGGCTGCTTTGAGGGGTGGAAATGAAGTCACGTTAAGTCATGGTATGTAAGGCTATACAGGATCTCCAATGCTTGAGACATTTGATGTAAAGTTTAACCTCAGAATGAGAAACTTGAAAATTTCATTGATACTCGAAGTCACAAGCAGATGAAAGGAAACTCACTTGGGGCACTTAATTCTTTACCTTTTAGGAAGCCAGGTATACATATAATCAATTCTTTACCTTTTAGGAAGATTCAGAGCTGTTATTGAAGACAATATTACTAAAATACCTATTTTAGAAAAATTTAAATGGAATCATTTATAATTTGATTCTATTTTTTATGAAATTGGCATCATGACTTTCCTATTGAAAAATCAGATTTAGTGTTTTTGTGGATTTCATTATAGGCCCAGTTGACAACATCTAAGTTTGTTTTATAATAAAACATCATGAACATTAGGCCAATTGATTATGACTGTATGTTACATGTGAAAATGGAGAGAGAGAGAGAGAGACAGAGACAGAGACAGAGAGACAGAGAGACAAAGAGAGACAGAGAGAAGAACCAGCAGTCTACTTATTTCTGTTCATGGTTGTTCTGTCAAAGAGAGAGAGGAACCAGCAGTCTACTTATTGCATTTTATGCTGCTTCTTCTATCAAAAAACATATTATTGATATATGATTTTCCCATTGCACATAGATTAGAGGGCTAAGCCTAACGTATTCAAGACACATAATGATCATTGATATTTCTAAGTCAATCATAACACATGATAGTAATTGTTCTCATGAAACATAAAATACAACAGTAAGAACAACTACCCAACCAGTGAGATATATTTATGAAACATGAAACAACAAGGTTTTTATCCAATTTTGTTGTCAATTTAAGTTATCATATAACTCTCATTACATGTTGATATACTATTGAAATTAAAAATTAATATGATGGATTAAAAGATAAATTTACCGCTATGTTTGAAATGGTGAATATTTCAAGGCTTAAAAGTATTCATATCCCCAAAAGTTTCATGATTATCCAGGAACGAAGGCATGAAAATTTTAACCATTGACCGTTTCTCCTCGTTTTTTTCTGAAGTTTTATGATTTTTGGTCTTGTAGTGGATCTATAAATTTATATAGTTTGATATATTACATAACATAAAAATAATGAGTATAAGAATACATAGCCATCCATGATTCCATGTTTTCGAATGCACTCTATGTTATATATAATCTAAAACAAGTTGGGATTGATTGTGAGAAAATTAATAGATATTGAGAGAAAAGGATGACTATCATTTTATTGGAAGAAAAAAACAAAATAATCTTGGTATTTGGCCTAAATTTAGAGCTTATTGGTTTAAACACAAACTATGGATTGCCTAGATTTTAGTAACATTGACTTATGAAATCTTAAATAAGTTTTAAAGTTGAGAACAATTTGTGAGGGCTTGAGCATGATTGATCTTTTTGGTTTTTAGATACTCAAAAGGTGAGAAGCTCTCTTTTGTGGCCCCTTGCTCTTATTAGGAGCATTTCTCATCTTCATTTCACTGCTTCAGTCAATTCCAAAGGAGGGGTATCAAAATGAACATACGAATCGGCAGAAACCAACAATACAAGGGATTCATTCAGAATGACCCTTAGAAAAAAAGCCCTATTTTATATACAATTTATTGGACTATAATGATTATCTTTATGGGTAGTTTAATAGTCATTAGGTCATGTGTATGATGATGTTATAGCTATAAAGGTGATATATTTTGATGCTGATAAAATGGTCAAAGATAAATCAATAATGATTAAATTAATGATTTGTCTCAAAGTTATATATATATATATATCATGATTTTATAAATCTCAATAAATGTGTGCATCACTCAAATCATGAATTATAGATATATACATGAGAGCTCTTTAAATATATGAAAAACTCATGATGTGATTTAATACAAACTAATCATAACATCATGTAAGGTCATTAACATGTATGTTATTGTTTAAATTATCATAATTTACATAATCTACCATAGTCATAATATGAATGATTAGAGCATTCAAATTGGTACAATTTAGTGAAGTAAAATATGAGTATAAAAGTTTACTAAGTCATCTATGGCCTCATCATTGTACTTCATTATGTTCAAATGAATTTAACATCAAATTAATTAAAGGTTTTGTCATGTATTATTTCTAACGATTATATTATTCTAAGTAAATAAATTATGATTTAAAATATTGATATCATATTTTGAGGGTAAAGTTAGATCTCATATCATATTGGATAGAATTTAGATGAAATTTGAATGATAAATCGTTACTTTTGTGAGATATGCCTTATCAGGTTCACTACACAATCTATTAGATCCTTGTCAAATTTAAGTGAATTGATTCATTTTGGATATGAATGTTATACTGAATGATTCACGTTATTATTTTCTAATTGAATATTTAAAATACTTTAAAGGACATGACATATTTATTTCAAGAAAATTTTGAATTAAACTATATTTTAATATATAGATGTGGAAAGATCTTGGATAATCTAAGATGTTGAAAAGCTTATACATGATTTATGTATAAATATGATTAGTTTCTAATGAGAAGAAATAACTCTAATGATTATATTTACTCTTCCTAATATTCACTACTTCTATTCAAGTATTTTCAATGTAGTGCTTTGTTGTTAAGCCAAGTCATTATTAAAGTCTTAAATTGATTTTAATAAATTAAGATTATTAATAGTGGTGAATTAGGTCATTTCATTAGGGAAGGAATCAAATAAAATATTTTAATCCTCTAATAAGAACAAATTTTATCCTAATACCTATATTATTGTGAGAAAATATTAGTTGGAATGATGATTAAAATTAACTAAAAGGAAAATTAAACCAAAGAACTCTCAAAAGATTAAGATAAAAGATAAATAAATAAGTGAATCAAATAAAAAAATCAAAAAATCAAAAGCATGAAGTATTCAATTTTGAAAGAAATGAACAAAAATATATTGAAAAACTAAAAGCTCACAACCATTAGTATATTTGTGTCTAGTTCAACAAAATAGATATAGGTTGATTGATGTTGAGGAAGAGAGAACTCCTCTCATACATGAAGTCACTCAAAATAAAAGAAAAACCAGAAGAAAAATTATCTCACACCCTCAAAATGGAAAAGAACTTGAAAAAATAATTTTTTTTCTTTCTCTTACTTCCATATTTTTTCTTCTCTAGATCTAAAAATCATATTTTCTATTTTTTCACATATTTGGTGCAGTTTTTATTTTTCTCGATTTTTTTGGATTCTCTCATCATCATATGCATCACTGATTAATAGTCTATTTACTAAATAATAATCAATAATAGTAAATATGCTCAGCTGCATGTGTCTTGTAATAATTGATATTTTGTGGCTCACTGAAAGTCATCAGATTTGTGCACCACTAATCCATGATGAGATAGGAATGATGCGTCACAACATATGTGGTTGGATCAACTTGCCATAATTCCTCCCTTGCATGCTTTATCAAGATTCACTACTTCTATGGCTGCACTCAATGATAGTGACAATGTTGCTCTCGCTTCATCAAATTGCTTTGCCTATCTGGCCCAAGATTCAAGCTTTGGTGGCTACGTTTGTGGTTTCAATGATGTGGCACTCTAAGAATCATTAGATCTATGGACGCTACATCATCCAACTATGTTATTTAAATTGGTGAAGTGGCATTCTAGATTGCATTGACTTGAGCTGCCACCATTGTCCGATCTGAAAGACATGAGAACACATATTAGTCCCACATTGATTATTTTTGTGCATTTCTCACAGATATATCTAGCCACTCATTCAATAAACAATCTCTAGAAGGTTGACCAAACTTAATGCCTCGATGCCCAAGGTTAATTGAGATTGAGCCATTGGCATGTAATAGGTTGTAGAGATGCAAACATGGGGTTGGAACTCCTGACCTAAAATCTTGCATCCGAGGTACATGAACATTGGTCCTTGGTTTTGGTTCACATAGTGGTGTGCCAATTGGGCCTAGGATATGGCACGTGAAATACCCAATAATAGTATTTTTATTTTTATTTAAATCAAAAATAGTATAAAATACATTTCAATTTAAATAATCTAGTCAAATTATAAAAAATTCACCATAAAATAATAAAATATTAAATTACATGAAATTAATACTGTTATGCATCATCCACATTTTCTAAATAAAATAACTCTCATTAATATTTTTTAACCATAAAATACTATCTTTAATCAAAATTTAGAGAAACTCAATTATCTTGATAACTAGTGAAGCACTTATCAAATATTCATTAATGTCACATATATGATCATTCTTTAACATTTAATTTATATACATTCTCATGTACTCAAGAGGAAGAAAAATTGGTTGTATATTGATCATGAAGTCATCTTTTCCATGAGCATTTATAATGTAGATAAGTCTCTCCTTGGGCTATTCAACACTAAAGCTTACTAGCTACATAGCCAATAAATCAAAAAAAAAGAATGAAAATATAAAGAGTCCACATATGTCTTCTACTACTAAAATTTGGATCATAACATTTATCTTCTGAAATCAACCCACAGTGGCATTGCTTATATTTATTGTGGGTTAAACTATGAATATATCATTTGATTAATCACACGTAGAAGATGTTCTATCAAACATCAATTTGACTCGCCTAGAGTTATGAATTTAGAAGAGAATTTTTTAATGAAATCTAATAAGATTTAAACCCTTATAATCACTAGATGTGATTAGATGATCAACTATGTGTTCTTAGTGAGTAGATGTAGGTTAGTGCCGAACCGTCATAAAAATAGTGAGTCTATATCTACAACCCATAAGGTTTAACTTATTAGTAGATAGTTAAAAATATTTTGGAGAGAAATTTTTTAAAAGAAGGAAGAGGTCTGGTCAATTAAACCCCCCTTCTTGACCTTAGCTTGGCCTAAAACTTGACATATGATCCCCTAGCTGGTATTAAGATCTCCTCAGAGATCTTAAAAAATTAAGTTCACTTAAAAAATTTATATTAATAATAGTGATGAATTAGGTCATCTCCTCAGAGAGTGTACTAAATCAAATCTTTTAATTCTCTATCGAGAATAAATTTTACCCTAAAATATGTGAGAATGATGACTAAAACTAATTAAAGGGAAGATATGATAATTATTGATTGAAAGTTATTGAGAAATACCATAAAATTTACGCAAAATAATAATATTTTATCATATTAAAAAGATAAAAGTGAATGATAAAGCAATAATAAACTCAACTTTTAAAATGAAAACCAAGCGAAAAAATAATTCTCGAATGAAAAAGATCAAAGTTAAATCTATGTTCAGAAGATAAAAAACACTCTAAATGAATCAAATAAAAGATAAATGAAGGGATATTCAATTTTTGGAAGAAATGAATGAAAATCAATTAAAAAGAATGAAAACTAACAAGCCTTTGTATCTTTGAGTTATCTTTGAGTTATCTTTGAACTTAGGGTATAATTAATCAATCATGGTCCATCTCAACACAATGGATTTGGGTTGAATAATGTTGAAGAAAAACTAGAAATCATATAATACAACGAGTTCACACTTAAAAGAAAAGAAAGAACTCTCACACTCACCAACAAAAAATAAATATCCTTGTTGCTCTCTTCCATCCTTTTTGTTTCCTCGATCTGCAAATCATGCTTTATGTTTTGAATTGATCTTTTATGTTGTGTTTTTATAATTTTTCTCAATTTTTCCTAATTTTTCTCACCTTTGTAAATGCCAATAACCGATATCTCTATTTTACCATATGAAAATCAATATTTATAGATATATCTAATAATTGTGCACCATTTTAATTAATATATCTATTATATCAAATGATGATTAATATTTGTGTGTGTGTCCTTATCATGTGGTGCACTAAAAGCCGTTTAATCCATTTGCCAATATGTGAAGAGGCATGTGGTCATGTGGTGTTTTGGTGTTCATCAAATCTGTGGACAACAATCATCATATCTCTTCATTTAAATGGGTAACATAGCACTCTAGATTTTGTTATATCAAGTTGCTGCCACCGTCTGATATGGAACATGTGAGAAGAGATGTTAGTCCCACATCAATTATCTTGATAAAAACGAGGATATATTAATCTCATCTTCTCTTGTCAACAAGATATATCTCAAGAGTTGACTAGACTTGAAGCCCAGCTCCCAATAGGCCACATAGATGTGCCTTACATGGCCCAAATCAATAATGTCGACTCGCTGACTTGGTGGACAACAGCTCACCATGTCAAGTGGGTCATGTAGTGGTGCCCCAACATGTCCTACTTGGTCTGATGTGGCTGATGGAATGCTATAAATAAAAATATATTAGTATTTAAAAAATTAATGGATGATACATTTTAACTCAAAATAAATCATTAAAATTACCAATATCCACCAAAAACAGTAAGACATGAAATATACTTTTCATCAAATGACGTAAAATTATTAAGATTTATGCATCATGCACATTATTTCTAAATAAATAAAATAAACTCTCATTAAATTTATACAATTACAAAATATCATGTTAATTCAAAATTTAGAAAAGTTCATTCAAATTAAACTACATCTAATTACCATGATAACTTGTGAAATAAGTTATCCAATATGTATTAATCTCAAAATATGATCATCATTTAACATGTGATTTTCACAAGTTATCAATGAACTTCTTGAAATCCACATTAAATGCACTCATTAATACTATTAAATTCATAATAATTCTCAAACATGTTTGATGCATCATGCTCCTTGTCTAATAAGCTTTCCAATGAATGGTATCATTCCCTTATATTTGACATCATCTAAGAACTAAAAAGTATTTTAGCTATTTGGGTTAGAAATATATGCCACTTTACCTTTAAGTGATAGCCATCAAATTTAATCAGACTGCATCCTTCAGTGATCACTATGCTACATAGTGATCATGGCAATCTCCCCTAAATCTTCTCTCTACCTCTTCTTTTATCCCTTCTCTTTTTCTTCATGTTTGATTCTTCTTTTTTTTTTCAAGAAGGAAATCATTCTTGATTTCTTCCTCAATGTTGTTTAGATATCATGTTCCCTTTTTCTCTCTCTTGTTGTTGGATGGACATGAGTTCTTCACTTTACTTTATTTTTATGATAGGAATATGAAAATATTAAATATTATTTATTGAAGAATTATCATTTGATGGAAAGATATTCATATGATAAATGATAAGAGGTGAGATGTGTTTATCACCCTTTATATGTGTGAACTAACCTCTTAATGCAGAAAATTGAATTATATTTTTAAGTACGGGAAAATTAGTCTATGAGAAGGTATAATTTTAACTGTAATTTTAAAATTACAGTACTATCTTTTAAAACTTTGATGCCTATGTTTTGGCTAAATGTTGGATGATGAGCTGTTTTCACTTTTATCTAGTCAATAAAGATTGATAATAGCATAAAAAAAGTTATTTTAACCAAGGCCCTCTATAATTTTATGGGTAAGAAACACCTCACAAATTATTAGATAATTTTTTATAAAAATATCCAAAAAATTCTCACAACTATAAACATGTAGAACTGATTTTTTAGTCATGGTTAGCCATTTGAAATGTGTTAAACTTATATAAAAATCAAATTTTCGAACTTCCATCATCTATAAACATTCTTAATCTGAAAATTAGGTATAAATTTGATCAATTGAAAAACTAAGATGAAATTTTTGTAACAAATTAGATATCATCTGTTAGAATTATTATATTTCACTTTTATATTTCAAGGATCAAACGTTGCAAAGAAAAATTGGCAATATATGTCCAAAAAATTAACAAACGTTGCTAAATATTATCTTCTCATTGTTTTAAATTTTATAATTATTCAAAACTAGAACTATATAAAATAATAGTTTCACAAGATAAAATACATTAAATAAATAAAAATCAGCATATTGGTTCATGACTGCACCACAAATTATATGGAAAAAAGATGTATTTTTATTTATTTCAGGTTTTAGACTTAATTTAACTCATTTTCATCCGTAATGACATTTAATCACATACCAATAATATTGAGAACCAAGTATAATTTTATTTTTAGTTGATCTTATAGTTCATCCTATAATTATTTTTCATCATCAAAATAATCCACATTTTATTTGATAAAATTCTACTTCTTGTTGATGACAAAACCATTCATAAAAGTCACGAAGATCAATTAACATAAAATAACACTTCAATTAAATAAAATTATTCATAGAGATAACTTTAAAGAAATAAAATGGCTAGCTCTTCATGTTTCTCCCCCCTCTCTCACTCCGCACTTTATTATTATATTTTCCCTTTCTTCACTTTACTCATTTTTCCAAAATGTTTAAATTTATCCCTTAAATTTTGCAACTTCTTTGTCACAAGACTCGTGTCTATTCTCACCCCTTTCATTATTACAAAAAAATTAAAAGTATTTCAAGTTGCTCTAATAATAAATCTCTAGCAGTGTCAATTATATTTGATTTAGAATAGAGATGTCAATGAAAATTTGTGGACGAGATACCATGGGAAAAATCCAGAATTTCATAATCTAGGGAAAAGAGATTTGGTCCAAGGAAAATTTTCTTTATAAATACTAAGTTTCTAATATTGAAGGGCATGGGTGGGCAACAATGTTTTGAGCAGAGGGCTCTAAGTTCAAAATAAATTCTTTTATGGAAATAGGAATAAGACCTAATAAGTTTATTCTTTGACCATGAGAAATGTGATATGCAAGTAAATTATTAATGGTAGATATTCTTTCTTCAGCATTAGGTTGAAGGATAAGAATTGGTTAAGAAATCTGAAAATATCAGTATACATTTCTCTGTATATATATGTCATGATATGTTTGTTTGCTAAGACATAATTCATGATTTTCCCTCGAAGTGTATGAGTGTAATTAAATCCTCTCATATGAGTAATAAAGGTGTCATCTAAAATGTGTAGATTTTAGGAAAATTTATTAAATACTTTGAGTAAATTTAACACTATTTTTAATGATTCGAAATCATTTAAATTTTCTAACTAATATGACAATAGATTTATGAATTCGTCCAAATGGTTATAATTTCAATTCATGAAGATAACTGATCATTCGATATTGGGGTGGTCAAGAGTAGTTGAAGTGTGTTTTTTTGGGACACTAGGGCCATTAGACATTGGGATAGATCAAGATACTTGAAAATATAGCATTTCTCAACAAAAATATTATCCTTTGGAATAAAAATTGGTTCAGGGGTGGATGGATGATTTATGCAAAAGATGTGGAACGGAATAATTTTCACTTGAGACAGGTGACAATAAGAATAATTTTATTTGGAAGAACTGTCCATTGGTTTTAAGATGGATTGACCGAAGATAAAATATTAAAATTTGGAAATAACTATTGTAAATCAGACCACAACAAAATACAGCATTCTTATGAGAATAGACTAATAAAAATTAAATGTTAGTCCTCATCTTCTTTATTCGAATTATGGACACACTCCAAGTAAAATGCATTCCAAGAAACATATATTTCGTAAATTTCTTCTGATAATATTTCTAAGAAAAACTTGCCTTCAGGTTTTTGTTTAATTACTTAGTAGAGCTTAACTTTCTCATCAATTGTTGGCCACCTATAACAATGAATCTCTCAAAGAATTTTGAACTGAATTATATGACAGGTAAATTAATAAGTTAATTGTTGTGATTTATACATTTGATTGTGTATCTAATAACTAATTTGTTATCCGAAAGTGGATATAAGCTAGGAGCTGAACTATTTCAAAAATCTCTAAATTCCACACTCTAAGTCTATTGATATAATAGAACTTAAGATTTTAAGAAAACACCAAAGGTCTTGCAATACAACTAATTAAAGTTAAAATTATAAAATGATCAATTCAACCCCCATTCTTACTCTAAGTGCAACCAAAACTTCAAGATAAATTTTAAAGCAATCTGCTCTTTTACTAATGAAAAAACTAAATAACATGAATTATTTGAATTATAAATTTTTTTTCCTATATCAATTAATTTTATTGATCCATGATCTCACTTTAATTGTTAAAATAAAATATTTCAAATTCATATTTTTATCAAAACTCAAAACAAGAAATTAATTTTAAAGTTCTAGTGTTTGGGTTGATCCTCAAAGATGATTCTCAAACTATAACATCAAATTCTATTCACATATAATTGTCAATTTATAAAGTGTAAAAGAGAGTATGTCAATAAATAGAGTGAGTGAAAATTAAAGAAAAAAATGAATTTAGTTCAACTACGCCAAGTGTGTCACCCACTTGTCATAGAAGAACTTAAAGATGATTTTTTTTAACACATTAAAAAAAATGTGTTAAACCTAGAAGATGGTGGCAAAAACCATCCTTTGTTGATCCACATGTCACTCAAAAATTAGTAGCATAAATAGTGCTGATAAAATCAATAAAATGGTCAAAGTTTAGAAATAGTTCTTCAAATCCATGTGTCACTTAGAAATATGAAAAAGAAAAAATAAAATAAAGTAATAAAAAAATTATAAATAATTTAAATCAAGTCTCAATCAATCCCTATGTCACCTAGAGATTTGAGAAAGATTGCTTACTCAAACAAATTGTAGAAAATAGTAGACAAGGTAGTAAAATTCCTAATCTATAACATTCTCACTCCTCTTCATTTGTCACACATAAGAGGTTTGAGATGAGGAAGAAAGTGAGTAAAATCATCATTGTAAATGTCGCTGCTGCCACCTACTAAACTCTACCTATGCTTGTCAAACATGAGCGAAGCTCACAGCCACTATTGTCATCATTGAAGCATCAACCATCTTATGGGGAACATTTAACATCCACCTTAGCCACCATCGTCATTGCTGCTGCACTCATCTTCGCCCATCACTCAAGAGAAGAGCTCATCATCACCACTCCCATATTATTGTGTAGCCAATTTTGTCCCCACACTTCTATGCCACAATTTCACTATCATCGTCTATGCTTGCCACATAGAGAGGCCAATTGGCACTCGTGCCCTACCCATCATGCTTGATAACTTATAACAATTGCATGTTAAATGATAATCATATTTGTGATATTAATAATTATTTGATAATTATTTCATAATTTATCATGATAATTTTGTAGGTATGTCGTTTGAATGAATTTATCTAATTTTTTATTTAAAAAATAATGTTTTATATTTTAAAAAAATATTAATGAGAGTTCATTTTAATGAACTAATATGGTTGATGCATTAATCTTATTTATTTCATGCCCCTTTATTTTTTTATTATTTAATATTACATTTTGATAATTTTTCTGAATTTCTTTGGTTTAAAATATTTCTACAATTTTTGTGATTAAATAATTAATAAAAATATTTTATCAAGCTCACCTCTTAGTGGGACTTAAATTGCAAACCTCTTGGACACAATGCTATGCAACCTAAGACAATAAGAACCAAAGGTCTATGTACACTAGGCATAGATCCTAGGATCAAGTTTGGGATCCATATAGTAGACCTCTATGGCCTAGTATGAGCCAAGACTGATGCCCTAGTCAATACTAGGAGTCAGGCCATTAAGTCCAATCAACCCTTTGAGAGGTGGCATTCATGAAAAAGGATATAACAGATATTATATACAAAATATTTTCATTAAAAACTTTCAATGGGGAACTAATATGTCTCTCACCTATTTTAGATCCAACAATAATAGTAGTTCAATCCCACATGCTACATCATGCCATGTCTACCTATGAAATGTAGAAATTCAATGGCCCTTCCTCCACAGATTTAATGATCAGTAGAGTGCCACATTGCAACATCTATGAACACATTAGTCATTGCTCAAATCTTGGGTCATAGAAATGTAATGATATAATGTACTAAGATGAGACATGACACTAGTAGTCAGTGCACATAGTTACCGATGCACAAATCATGACAAAGTGTGTGAAAAAAGGAGGAAATGTAACAACTTTATCCTATGATAAACATGTAGCCATGTCACCCTTTCTCTTCATGAATTGATATTGCGTAGTTCAGACAATCTTCAACAAGCCATGCAACAAGGACAAGCATGTAAATAATAATTGTCACTTGGTAAATATAGATATTAATTATTGTTATGTGTGCATAGCTAGGTGCATCTATGAATATCAATTATCATTTGATAAAACATACAACATCAATTATTGTAGTGCACGAGAATGAAAAAAGTATTAAAAAATTGAGAGAAATTAGAAAACATGAATTGCACAACTAGAGGATAGAAAGGAAGGAAGGAGAGAAAAGAGAGTTCTTTTCATAATTTTTTTTAGTGTTTTAAGATTAGGGAGCTTCTTCCCATTGCTTCTTTTATTTTGAGCAAAAACCTGATGTATGAGAGGATTTTTCTTTTTTCCTCAACATCAATGAGCCTGGATCCATTCAGTTGAGTTAGACATAGGCTAAGGAATCTATTGTCAAGCTTAGGAGAACTCAAAGATACAACAGGTTATAACCTTTTATTTTCTTTAATATATTCTTTTTCCTTTCTTTCAAAATCTGAAATTTTCTTTATTTATTTTTCAATTTATTTATTTATGTATTATTTATTTCATGTAGAAATTTATTTATATTTGATCTTATTCATTTGGGAGTTTTTTTATTTCATTTTCCTGTTATTTAGTATTAATCATCATTTTAACCAATATTTTCTCATAATAATATAGACAATAAAGTAAATTTTATTTTTGATTCCTTCCCTGATGATGCCCTTGGACACAAGTATTTTGATATTACATTTTATGAGAGAATATATTATTGAGATTTGATATCATCCACAATATCATAATAAATTTTTGATACATTTTATGTATTAAACCTAATTATTTATCTTGTGATATTATGCATAACTAATTAATCCAAGGGGTTAAACCTTGCGATTAAATTATTTGGTGAATAAGAGAAATGAAAAATTTTTAGAAATGAATATTAGTTGAAAAATAAATATTTAAATAGGTAAATGAGAGAAGATAAATGATAATTATTATTTAGAGTCATTTATCTATTATTTTTTGGTCATTTAAGTGCAACCATTTAAGTATTAGTCACATGCATTTTAAAAAGACAAAGAAAAAGGTTAAAAATATTTAAAATGTTTTTATATGGAGAAAATGACAACCTGAATGTTCACATTTGAAGTCGACATAAGTAGAGAAGTTATTCATTTATAAGAGAAGAATCTTAAATTTAAATTTCAAATCTAACTCACTAAGAAATATAAAGTTATTAAATTCACAATAGTTAGATGTCATTACTTCATGTTTTAGAATATGGTCAGGATTTGAACTAACCTTCTACATTTATCTCTTAAGTAAAAATGAAAAATTATTGGAGGACGAATTCTTACAAGAAAAGAAAGCTAGAGACATAAGTTTGTTTGATTCCATGTCAATCTAAATCCAAGAATCACCCTTTACGATCAACCAACTTCATCACAAAGCTTCAAACATTCATAAATTGTTTCATCTATTTACATCAACTATTAGTGATCAAGGAAAATAATCAAACCTCTCAAGTAAGATTTCTATCAGGTCCTAAGGTAATTAGGTTGTGAGGGGAGAGGGTTTTTTAGACAAAAGTATGAAGTTCTCTAAACCCAAGTTCACTCAAAAGGGGCTAGATCTTTGTGGAGATCAAACTTGAGTTGTTAGATCACTAATCTCGTGAAGTTTAATGTGTATTTTTAAGAAAAATAGTAAAATATAATATGAAAGATTCTCTATAACTAGAAGTAGCCAAATAAGGGACGAATTAGTATAAAAATATTAAATCTTATTTGTGAAAGAGAGTTAATCTTGAAAAAATTCACTAGATGGGAGAGAAAGAAAGCCTACACATATATATGTTTGAAAAATAGAGTTAGAACGTGTGTCAATACATCTATTATTAGGGAAAAAAATCTAGGATTGTAGATTGCCCCCTCTCCCCACTTAGTGTTTCACATTGCCTCTTAGATCTTTCAAAAAATGACCTAATCACCCCTCATATTAATTTTAATTTTATTTTTGGTGAACTTAGTTATCTACATATTTAAAATTTATTGGTAATTAATGACAACTTAAGGTCACATCAGTGGTCCCCCCTTTCTTTATCTTCTTCTCTTCTCTTTTAATCCCCCATTGTAATGGGCAAGGTTGGATGATAGTAGGCCTCATGGTAGGCATGATGTAATCAGCCCACTATCTTGCCCAACAGTTGTCTGAAAAATAGCAATAAATTTAGAAAATTTTCAGTTCTTTTGCTCCTGATTGTAATTCTCTTCTACTGTCATTTAGAAATATTTTCTCAAGGTATTTACCTTGTATATTTAGGTTAGTAAAAATTAAATCATTACATAAGAATTTATCAATAATGATATTCAAATGAAATATTTTTGATTAAATGAGTTCTAAGATATATTTTACCATTTTTCATATAATTTCATTGTGTTTGACATCAATTAATGTGTTATTTCTAATCATTTTTCATTGATCAACTTGGAAAAATTACACACTATCAATCCACATGTTGAATGTGAGTTTTAAATTTTAATGTCAATTCATTACTATTATAATGTAAAATCATAGTTAGAAGTATTAAAATAAAATCTAGAGAAACAAGTATTAATATTGATAGAATGCATTCATTATGTTTCACTCTTTTTTCTTCTCCCCTTACTTTGTGACTTCTTCCCTTTGAATTTTGTACTCCCCTTGACTTGCATAGCTCCTCTTTGAGACTTGTACCTTTTCTCTTCCTTTTGTCATTAGCTAAAATGTAGAGATAGCTTCAAGCTTTGTTGAGGATAATTGTACAACAATATCATAAGAATTTATCAAGTTCATAAATAATATGTGAATATAATATACAAGGAGAAGAAATTTATTGAAAAAATGGTCAAGTTTAGGGTGAGATGTTTAGAGTTCAGAATGTTAGATAGATTAAACTTGTCTAAATGAAATTCTCTTTTCTAAGATCAGCATTATATTATTTGAGGAAGCACGTGTTCAATAAGTTTTAGTGCTCAAAATATATTCTTAGATATGATCAATAATTAGTGCAAAAAAATTTGCAAGCTAGGTCTTAAAAATATGATATGTAAGAAAATGGTCAGCAATAGTAAGATGGGATTCAACATTAAGATAAGAAATTAAGATTTTCGAAGAGATCTATAACAAATCTGCTTGAAATCAACCACAAAGAGAGTATGTCAAATTGTGATGAGTTAATGATAAACCTTCCCAAATTTTTGTCATCCCATGAAGATAAAATGAAGTTAATTTATTTGGAATTCATAATGATTCATCTATTACCTTACAAGTGGCAAAATAAGTATTTCCTTGAAATGTAGTGATAGAGGTTCCGTTAGCTATGCAGTCATCATGACAAAATTCATTTACTAATTTGAAATATGTTTGACATCTTGTAGTTGTGTTTTGTGTGTGTGTGTGTGTGTGTGTGTGTGTGTGTGTGTGTGTGTGTGTGAGAGAGAGAGAGAGAGAGAGAGAGAGAGAAACGGATGAAAGGCTCGATAAAGGTTTGAGGGCTTATATACGCATCAATATATAGGGCTAAATACAAGAGGCCCAATAAGCTAAATGGGCTAAACTCAACAGTAGTGATAAAGTGTAGACACCGAACTTTGTTCAACATGATACGTTGGAACTTTTGAGTTAGGAATATAATATTTTTAAATATTTATACTTAAAATATATGATATTTTGATGATGACAAATGTTCATAAGAATGTATGATTTATTATTACTCGAGAAAAAATGTATAGAAAAAATTCTAATGCCACTAATGTAAAGCCTCTACTCTGACATTTGTGTTACATCAGTTTTGGGACCCATAATCCATCAACGAAAAGTATGACTAGACCAAGTATTAGACCTAAGATAGATTAAACCTATAATTTTATGGGCATGTCTGGCGATAAGAAGGGAAAGAAGGCATACCTTCGGAAGATGTACATCGCTCACTATGGCCAATAATAGCAAATGCAATATTTATGTCGTAAGAATGGTCAACTGATCAAGAAAGAAAAAATAATGATTCACAGACCAAAAGGAAAAAAATTAGTGGCTTCCATTCACATCTAGTTTACATGAAGATCGAGGTCTACTTGAGTATACTTGACATTGACCTACACATTGAACACAACTGGACACCAAATTGGCTCCTGAATCAGCCTACTTTCAATCAGATTGGGTGCTCCTAGAGTGAAATTTAAAGCATACACACTTATCTTTCATGGCTTCAGCCTCGCTTCCATATTCTTTGAATCTGTACTCCTCCAGCTTGAAAGCAGATGGTACCTTTCCTTCACTGTAGCAATAATTACACAGGCTGAAGCCATAACTTATCTCTTTGAACCTAGAACCAATGATTGGGTATCGACATGTGGAGCAGTAATGGTCAGCATGCCTTGTACTGTCCCCAGATTCAAGTTTCACCAACGTACCCAAAATGCCAAATCCCCAGTCTGGATCATCAAACATCTCTAGAAACTCTGGAAAAGAGACCGATGAGGTGTCAGAGTCCCCATGAAGCTCCATCATGTCGCTGATACCAAGAGAAGGGATGTAAACAGCCCTTAGAGTTTTAAGATAAGTAACTGCGTCGGCTTTCTTGATCAAGGCTCCTCCGTTATCAGGCCGCCACTGAAGTGCCTCAAAGACTGCTCGCTTTCGCCTGTCTAGATTGCCTGAACAAATGGGAGCTAATACGGCAAAGAACATACCCAAGTCCACTCTGCCCGACCCTGAATAATCCAAGACCGAGAGAATCCTCTCGTTGATGGCCTTCACAACTCCCTGGAATGTTTCGGGCTTGAGGAAGTGCAGCAGTTTGCGGAGGATCAGCTCCAGTGCAGCTTTGCGGATAGACTTTTCAGGAACACCAGCACCCGAGTACGAAATGGGAACTTCAGCCTTGCTCATTTCGTTCTTCAGGAGGTCAACATCACAACGGCTCAGCCTGGTGACGATCTGGAAGGCCCTGATCTGAAGAGCAGTGGCCAGCTCCTGCCTCAGCGTCGTCTTCCTCCCCACCTGCTTGAACTTGGACGGCTCAATAACAAGATAGCCGCTGTCACCCTCAGCTCCACCACCCTTCAGCAGTTTCTTCCTCTGAAGAGTCTTAAGGTGCGCAATGGCATCGTGCACCTCGACCCGCTTGCTCATTTTGAAGGCCTCCTGAAGTGACTTCTTTGCATCCTCGGCTTCTCCAGCTCCCAGCAGTGACACCGCCTTGTTCAGCTGAGCTCTCCAGTGGTTCGGCCTCACGGACAGCACCCTTGAGTACATCTCCGAAGCCCTGGGAAACCTGCCGACAGCCATAAACAGACCCCCAAGATTGTAAAGCGCGTCGACATGCCCGGGCTTCAAGTCGATCGCTTTCTGGAACTCCTGAATTGCCCTTTCGTCTTCTCCCAAGGCATGCAGTGCCGAGCCAAGGTCGCAATGCGCGTCTGCATAGTCGGGGCTGAGGAATATGGCCTCCTCCAGGGCCTTCTCCGCCGCCCTGAACTCCCCCACCCCAAAAAGCGCGCTGCCCAGTAGCTTCAAGGCCCTGAAATGGGTGGGGAGAAGAATGGCCGCCTCGCGATAATGCTCACAGGCGCTGAGGAGCATTCCCTCCCCTTCCATGGCGATCGCAAGATTGACGTGGATCTGAGGAAGCAGGTGCGCCCACTGGTTACCGCTCGCTTCTGCCGTCTCCAGGGCGAGCAGGAACTCCTCCTTCGCCTCTGCGTGCTTACCGAGGGCATGAAGTGCATTCCCCGCGCGGAAGTGCGGGCGGACATCGGTCGGCTGCAACTCGCAGGCGCGTCGGAAGCTCACCAATGCCTCGCCGAACAGCAGGTGCTCGTACAGACCACGCCCGATCGCCATGTGCCCGTCGAAGACCTCCTCTCTGGACCGCGCGCCGTCAGCGCGGCCGCGGAGGGCGTTGAGCTCCTTCCTGAAGGCGGCGAAGTCCCGGGTTCCTTCATCCCAGACGAACCGCGGGGCACCCTCATTAGGAGGCCCGAGCTCCCTGGACCAGCCCGCGTCAGAGAAGCTATCCAGGGTGTTGCTGCTGTCTCCTGCTGCCGAAGACTTCACCTTGGCATCCTTCTTCATCTGTTGCACGCGTAACCGCTTGATCAGGATTTCCAGGTCATCCACAAGCTGCCACGTCTCCTTGAATCGGATCCCGTGGTTGGGGGACGCCGCCCAAGCCGCCGTCCGCTGCTGCGGCTGCTGCTGCGCCTCGAGAGGATCGGCCGGGGCGACTCCAGAAGAGGCGCGATCTACAGGCGCTACGGAGGAGGATGGCTCGGAGACAATGGAGCCAGCGGCAGGCACAGAGGGGGCCACGGCGGCGGAAGGAAATGGATGGGGAGGAGGGTCCGCCAGGCCGAGGCCGAGGCCGAGGGCGTCGAAATCGCGGTCCACGTCGCCGGCGCCGTCCTCGTAGGTGCGGAGGAGGCCGTCCAGGGTGAGGCCGCGCTCGGGCAAGATGAATCCGGCGTATGTGCGGAAGACCTCGTCGAGGATGGCGTTGATCTGCTCGTTGCTGAACTTGACACGGGGGTTGACGGCCACCACCAGCGCCGCCATCTCCTCCCGGTCGAGCCCGCCGTCGCCATTGCCGTCAAACCTCTGGAATATCCTCCTCACCTTCTCCGCCCTTAAACCCTTACCGCCATCCCCCGCTGCCGTCCCCATCTCCCCTCAAAGACCCACGCAGAGCCCGCACCCTATCTCCGCTCCCCTCCCTCCACCATTTCTCTCCCCCCCACCCCTCCTACTTCATCCCCAATTCCATTTCTGCATGCGATTCCCCCAATCTTGGCCCCCTTCCTCCTCCGCACCCACCTCCTCCAGATCTCAGAACTCCCAAAGGGGGCTGCGGAGCCCCGCCAGCCCGCTAAGATGAGGGATAACCATGGAAGAAGGCCGAAGCAGGGCTGATCTGCCGCCCCGTGAGGGCCAGAGAAGGTGGGGGGTGGGGGGACCGCCACGGCCGCAGCACAGCCTGTAGGCTCAGTATTGTATTATTTTTAGGGTTTCCCAGCTTGAGATTAACGGATACTGAACTCCAGCTACTTATCGGTATTTATTAACGGATGCCGTTCTGTTCCCTAAACCTCTTCCTTTTCCACGTCATCGTCGCCCCCTCGAGGCCGCCGCCTCCTTTTCCTTCGTCCTCTCTCTTTGACTCCCTCTTACCTCAACTCCGTCCATTAAACGGCCCCCGTTTATGCTCCCGTTAACCCGCACTGGGGGGAGCGCTTCTTTTAGCTTTCCAGTATATTTTAAAGTCAAATAAAATAGTAAAAAAATCCTATTCGATTACATTCCTGCCCCATTAAACCTAGGATTTTAAAAAAAAAACCATCTTAGATACATGCTTGGAGCTTAATTTAAAATTATTTAACTCGTTTCTAACATTATTTTAATAACTAAGTAGCACATGACTTTTCCCATTACATTGAAAGCTATGTTCTGGTACCTTTTCGGAACCTAGTCCATTAAAAAGGATGATGCAGATTGTGGGTCTAGTCTATCAATTTTCCTGTACTACATACATATCGACCCAAATTTAATGGTTCTAGTGGTACCAATGTCATGTTAATATGAATTACAGTGGAGGAATCATCTTATGTAAGACAATGAATGTGCCATAACTGAAATTTGAATATTTGAGTGAGAATAGATTGTGGCTTGAACCTTAGCCCGTGAAACCGTGTTATGGTGGAAAAATAAAGGAGAAGAGAATAATTGATGTTGACGAGTAGAGCATGAGAAATGAGAGAGATAAAAATCATCAATCTCACACTAAGTAGGGGGGTTCTGTAAAATATCTATTTCTCCTTATGTGTTCATTCACATGTATAAAGAATCCTAAAACTCTCTCTAAAGATGAGCTAAAAATGCTTTTAACCATCATTGTGGATAATAAAGAAAATAAATGACTATCTTGAAGAGGTTTGATGAAAATATTCACCAAATAATAATGAAAGAAAATTGAAAAAAATTGATAATTAAACTCAATATGCTTCATGAATTCTTAAAGGTTAGAATTGAAACACTATAAATATCAATTTGATTGTCACAAAAAAAAAGTATTAGGAAAGACATTTTGTTGCAAGAGTCCCCCATTAATTGTGATTACTAGATAACTTCACCATTAATATTTGTTAATCCTTTATATTCAACTTTGAGAAATTAACTTTATGAGACATGAGTTTCCTAAGAAATATGTAAAATCTTCTTAAATTGCAAAAATCAAATGTAAGCAACCCAAGTAGCACAATAGAATGTCCAAATTTATATAGAAGAAGATTTATGAAATATAAATTCATGAAAAATATTCAAATTTGCAATAATGAAGTAAATGATATACTGGTTGTAAGAGGGGATACCAAGGTTGAATTATAAAGTGATTCAATATGTGCAATGTATATGTGATTAATGACCCAACAATGTCAATTACAAGATTCTACCAATTAATTGTCTATATTGTGATGCACCATCTAGTAATGTTTTTACTTTTGGAAATTAATTTCAATAAGTGTCCATAAAAACATTAATAAATTTACTAGAAAAAACCCAATGTCTCCAATAATTAAAAAGTACAATAATGTTGGGACAAAGCGATGATAGTCTTAAAACCTGCAATTTATGAACTTAAAAAAGATTTCAAAATGCTAAGATATTTAAGTTTAAATTTATTATCTAAAAACATTTTAAATCATCAATAGTTGTTAGTTAATGCCATCAATATAAATGAGTAGAGAAATAAAAGATAAACTACATCATGGACTATATCCCTTATTTAATGTTTAATTACTATATTTTGACTAAATAAACCTTAATTGAAAGAGTGGCATAGGTAAATTAATTTGTGAAATTTCCAAATAAATTTACCTTGACGAGCAAGAAGCTTTGTTTGTGGTTCTCAAAAAGTAAATATTATTGACATCTTATTGAACATGATGCAAACTATAGCTGGCTACAATGACATAAGTCTAATAACTTTTAGTTTAACAACATGGGGATATCCTTTAAGAAAGTCATTTTTTTCATTTTGAATATGTTCTTTGGCAATTAATTGAGTTTTGTACCATTCAACCTATTCATAAAAATAGTATATGATTTTTTTGCATTCATCCATATGAAATCTTATGTTTTAGAATTACAAAAAAATTACAAACTAGTAGTATCTGATTCGATTTCATCTAATTCAACACCTCGCATAATCGAAGAAAGTAAATTCATTTATTAAAAAAATGAGATTCCTAGTGAAAGAAAACAATCATAAGAATATGTTTTCAAAATAGAGATAAAAAATATAGGAGATCAAATATGAAATAGGATATAGACATTTTGTTTTATAAAATGGGATATGGGATGTAGTGTTATGATAGAATCCTTGGAGATAAACATAGTGATGTGTGGGTGCAAGTAGATTCTTGCATTATAAATGATTAAGTGGTAGAAGATGTTAAGGATGAAGTACTTGACATACTTTTTTCCAACTCATGTAGAGCATCTACATCATCATTGAGGTAAGATGAAATCTGAAAATGAGTATAGCAAGTTTTGCAAACCAAAAGGGAATGGAAATAAAACAATTCTTTGTCTATGTGCCAAAGATAACATCTAGTGAAATAAACATGTCTTGTCTAAGCATCACAAGCGCTGTTACCTTTTTATACTATTTAAATATCAAATGAAAAATAATGTTGGTTTCAAGAATTTTAATTACCTTTCAAGTTTTAATGATGATAAGGACAAATTAAATAAATATATTGATCAAACTACATTGAATATTATATATAATGTAACACAAGAGTTATCTCTTGTACATGCTTGAAATTAAAAAGTTATAGGTTCATTAAGAATATGTAGCAATGATGTCAAATGTTCAAATCTAAGGAGCTTTTTTTATGCTCATATGTTTATTCTATATTTTTTATGGATTTTCTAGTCAAAATTGTTTTTTAGTTAATATTGTGGAAGTGGCCAATGAGTACAAAAAATGCTATTAACGAAAAGTAATAATCTAAACATTTTTTTTTGTGAAAAGCTTACATAAAATATCAGTCTAAAAGCGTATCTAGTAAGTAGATACATATGATTTGAAATTATTATTCTAATTATTTTTTTATTTAAGACCATATTTACATCAAGGAGATGAGGTTGAATCTACTAGATCATAATTATGGCTTTTAGTAAACTTGTTATGGAGTTGTAGAGTGTTTTAGCCCCCTACCTATGTTCACTTCTGAAAAACTTCTCCATGTTGGGTTTTACTTAACCAATCATTTAACAATCTACAATTGATTATTAGGTATAATTATCATCCAAGTTCTTCCAAAATTTTATTTTGCACTTATTACTTGATATGGCCTAAATTTGATTTTAGGGATCTAATCAATTAATTGATTAATTTAATTTTTAATGAGAAAGTAATTTTGTACAAAATAAGGAAGAGTTTCATTGTAGAATTTTATGGTAGGTGATGAATATTTATGTTGTATCTATAAATTTCACAAAGAAAAACATTAATTTTCTGTTAGGTTTATTTATACTCTTATTTATGAAAGCTATATGACTGATGAAAGATGTTAGGACAACAATAAGGATGTAATTCATTGAATTTGAATCAAATTTCTCATGATGTGTTCTTATTATTTGATAATAGGCTTCAAATACTATAATTTTTCACATAATAGACTGTAAAATTAAACAAGTTAGAAATGATCACAATAAATTTATATGGAAATTTTATTCAAGATATTTATATTTTTTCATTACTCATGATTAAAATTCTAAAATTAGTTAAAATTTTGAACACTTTGAAATCAATATAACAAATGATGATAAAATGTGTAGTGATGTTTACTTAAGTGACGAGGCTCATATTGAAAGAAGAAGAAAAAAAGTAATTGATAGAAGTGCTTGTTGAAGTTTGGACCTTCTAGGATGGCTAAAACGATAATGTCAAATGAAAGAAGAGTTAGTGGTGGAAGTCAAAGAAAATAGGTTATAAAGAAGTCCACCCTGCACAAGCATGTAGATACTTTTTCTATTTTTACAGCCCAAACCAATCATCTTCTATGTCCATAAGTCTTGAAAAGGAGAAAATGTTATGGAGTAAGAAAGTCCTCGAGTAATGCCACTAATAGATAATAGGGTAATATTAATATAAGAAATTATATATTCTTAGGATTATATGCTCTAGTTTTGGAATGAGAAATTCGAGAGAAAAACTAAGAATTAAAAATACTATTGGAATGTTTATAATTTTTATTCATGACAAGTGGTTATGATGATCTTATCTTTAAAAATTTTAGACGAGAAGTTATTAGATGAACTTATCTATTGCTAAAGACAACTAAAAATAACGTTGATGTTATTTTTTCTATGTACCCATAAATAAAGGCCTTGCTTTGACATCATAATATGATTGTTTGACTAATAGTTATTCATATAGACTTCTACAAAGGAACCTAAAGTTTAGGATAACAAGATTTTACTATGATAGTTTTTCTTTTAATTGTCACTCTTCTTTCTACCTAGATTATTTTATTTGATGTCTATAATGATATGGACATATAACAGTCATAGAAAAGTTTATACACCTATCATTTTCTATTCTTATATCATGATTTCTTTAAAATTTATTAATCTATATATCTATAGTCCCCTAGATTATCTTCTGTTATTAATGTGTCATCATGTACTTGAATATTATACTCTCTAATTTTTTTGTATAGGTTGATATTAGGTGTATCTAGAATCTAAAATATCTGATGTCTATAGTGAAGAGCACACGATAGCCATTCAGCTAGATAATAGTTACATCTCTCAAGGCTCAAGTCTTTACTCCTATTAGTGGATTGTGTTGAGCTTAATGTAAACTTAAACTATCTCATATCTATGACTATGTACATCTCACTTGTCCACCCTCTTTATCTTCTTTTCCTTGACATGCAGTTAATTACCTCATTAGATCATGGTCTAAAGTGATAGAATGATAGCAAAAGAGTCTCGGAAGACAAAATTATCAATTTAAATTATATTTTTTTCATTTGAATAAGTGTTGATGTAATTATAAATAAACTAAGTTTAAGATAAGTATAAAGTGGTTTTTGCTATAATATCATACATCTTGAGGGTACATCACATTCTTTAAAGTGGGAGTTCAAATAAAATACAAGATTTGGTAGAGATCTAGAAATATGTCTTCCTAAAACATTGTTGACATTTTTGTCATAAATATGCTTAAGTTCAGCAAATATTTATAGAATCTAGGGGTTTATTAATGGTGGGATGATCTATATTTTTTTGAGACATCATCTATTGTTGTCCCATAATTATGTACATAACTAATGGTGATAAGTCTTCTTTTATTATTGAATTTTATCTATCTTAATTCAAAGATGTGGGATAATAGGATCAAATTCTCCAAATTTGTTAAATTCATCATCATGTTTTCTCCCCTTGATTTTGATGAATCAAGATTGTATTGGTGCTAATATCTCATCTGAAAAAAATATTTTATGTTTTTATAAAATATTCTGAGAAATTTGAGACTTATGCACCTCACTCCTAGTACCTTAATTTTGAGTTAAATGATTATTCAAGTGACAAGTGTTCTAAATATACATTATAAAGCTTACTTATTGGTGGATTCATAGAATTATGTTTTTCATATTTTCTTATGGTAGATAGAGCAAAGATTGATGAACTCAATTTAAGGGTTAATTTGTCATCGTGAATGCAACCACGATGACAACTTAAATATTTTACGTTTGCAAAAAATATTCTAAGAAATTTGAGACTTATGCATCTTGTTACTAGTACCTTAATTTTTATTCATATCATTATTCAAGTGACTAGTGTTCTACAATATATATTATAAAGCTTACTTATTGGTGGATTCATATAATTATGTTCTCCATATTTTCTTATTATGATAGAAAAAAAATTTGAGACTTATACACCTCACTATTAGTACTTTAATTTTGATGTAAATGATTATTCAAGTAGTGTTGTAAAATAGACATTATAAAGCTCACTTATTTGTGGGTTCATATAATATGTTCTCCATATTTTCTTATGGTAGATAGAGCAAAGATTAATGAACTCAATTTAAGAGTTAATTTGTCATCGTGAGTGCAAATAAGTTCATGCAAATAATATTTATAAAACTTTACTCTTTCAATTTAGGATGAGTAAAGATCAATCCTCAAGAAGCATAGGTAGTGAGAGTAAAACCTCAATTTAGGGGCTAATGTCTCCTAAGACAACTTAAACATTTTATTTTTGTAAAAAATATTATAAGAAATTTGAGACTTATGTATGTCCCTATTAATACCTTAATTTTGATTCAAATGATTATTCAAGTGAGTAGTGTTCGATAATATAAATCATAAAGTTGGCTTATTGGTGGATTTATAAAATTATGCTCTTTATATTTTCTTATTGTGATAGAACAAAAATTTGAGACTTATGTACCTCACTATCAGTACCTTAATTTTGATTCAGATGATTATTCAAGTGAGTAGTGTTCTATAATATACATTATAGAGCTCACTTATTAGTGGATTTATAGAATTATATTCTCTATAGTTTCTTATGGTAGATAGAGTAAAGATTGATTAACTCGATTAAGGGTTAATTTGTCATCATGAGTGCAATCAAGTTCATCTAAATAATATTCATAAAACCTCACTCTTTCGATTGATGATGAGTAAGGGTCAATCCTCAAGGAATATAAGTAATGAGAATATAAATTTTGTTTACGTTAATTCATATATATACATATATACTCGGGATGGTGATGGGTAAAGTTATATGTGATAATAGTGAAGATAAAAGAGATGGAGAAGGTGACGAAGAGAAGATAATAGACCTAACACAATAGAATGATAGAATAAATAATAAATTAATTAAAATTAAAAGTTAATCTATTCACATAGAGGATTACAAGGATGTCCCAAATCTGAATCTTATACAAACCTCATTGTGCATTAATATAATGCCGAACGATGCTTGATCCGTGATGATCCTGATGCACTCCACATAATCTCTTGTTCACAATGATCTTAAGCACGAAAATGTCATTGATCAGGCTTTGATTTTTCTCTTTTTTTCTTTGGCTAGCTAATACTAGAGAAGGAGTCAAAAAACATCTTCTAAATGGGGGGCGAGAGGCCTTAAACCTTTAGAAAATCAGCCCTATCTAATGAATTATGATTAGTAATTAACTCTCTTGATGGATAGCCTAGATTTCTCAATGAGGGCAACACTTTAAATCTTCTCTTAATCTTATCTTAAGATGCCCTAAAATAGACTACATAGATCTCATCTCTTGATAACCTTTTAAGTTCAAATTTGTTGGGCCAAGATCATATGCCACTTAAGGTTCAAAAATAGTCTAACTAAGTTGATATTTTCTCTTGGGCCCATAGATGTAATAAGATGTCTTTCTCTATAAGACTCTAGGTTGAAAACTTAGGCTTTTCTCATTACTTTCAACTCATAATAATAGCTTACTTAAGTACTTATAAACAAATCATTATCAAAAAAATGTGAGAGAATCACCACTTAACTTCATAAAAGTCAAGTGAAGTTAGTCTTATAATATCAATAAAATAAGTAAAATATTATAAAAGTCATAATGAGTCAGTAACACATGTATAATTACATTATCTTCTCACTAATTAATATCTATAGATAAGATATTAATGTATAAAAATAATTACTAATTTATCACTTATGTATCTTGTTACCAAAATCTTATTTTTTATTTAGACATTTATTCGAGTGAATAGTGTTTTACAATATACATTATAATGCTCACTTAGTAGTTGATTCATAGAATTATGTTTTTCATATTTTTCTTATTTTAACCCATTCTTCGTATTAATCAAATGATTTTTGTGCTTGTGGGCTTCTTTTTTCTCCAAAAAAATGGTTTTCTAAGAATTATCCAAATTCTTCAAGAAATATACTCTTGAAAAATAAGACCAAGAGTTTGAGCTCCTAAGTGAGTAGATTCATTTATGGAACTCATCTTACATGTCATCATACCACCAACCTCTCTTTGAGTGTGATAAGAAACAGTGGAGATTCTTACTTATCTCTTTTGATCTTTTAACGGCTATTTTTTTTTATTTTTTCTTAAAATCCAAGTAGAGTCTAGTGGTTTCCCATGGTTAATTAGTAATGTTAATGATGACTCCCTAAGTAATGATAGACATCAAACCTTAAGCAGAAATAATGGCCAACGTCCTCTCATTGAGTGGAATGAGTAGTGGAGATTCTAAAGTTTAATATCAACACTTGTCCTCTCTGTGATTAAATTCTTACTTATCTTCTTTAATGTCTTAATAACTATTTTTGTTTTATTTTTTCTCAAAGCCAAAATATAGTCAAATAGTTTTTGATGCCTAGATAGTGATGTCAATAATGACTCCGTAAGCAATGATAGATATAAAAACTTAGGCACAAATAATGACCAATAAGCTTTCTTTGAATTAGATAAGGAGCATTGGATATTTCAAAGTTTACTATTAACACTTGTCCTTTTTGTGATTAAATTCTTACTTATCTCTATGGATATTTTAATGACTATATTTTTTTATTTCTTTTAAAACCCAAGAAGGGTCCAATTAATTCTCATGTATAACTAGTTATGTAAATGATGGTTCTCTAAATAATAGTAGACATCAAATATTGAGCACAAATAATGGTCAACGGCCTCTCATTGAGTGAGATGAGGTGTAGTGGAAATTTCAAAGGTTGATATCAGCACTTGTGATATTCGTGATTAAATTTTTACTTAACTCATTTGTTGTTTTTATGCCTATTTTTATTTTATTTTTTTCTTAAAGACCAAGGAGGGTCCAATGGTTTCTATGCTTGGATAATGGGATCAAGTTCTCCAAATTTATTGCACTAATCATCATGTTTTCTCCCCTTGATTTTGATGAATCATGATTGCATTAATGCTAATATCTCCTAAGACATCTCATACATTTGTTTGTAGAAAATATTCTAAAAAATTTGAGACATGCACCTCACTATTAATACCTTAACTTTGATTTAGACGCTTATTCAACTGAATATTGTTCTATAATATACATTATAAAGCTCACTAATTGATAGATTCATAAAATCATGTTCTTTATATTTTCTTCTTTCAACCCATTCTTCATATTGATCAAATGTTTTTTGAGTTTATTAGCCCTTTTTTTTCTCTAGAAAAGTGATTTTCTTATAATTCTCTAAAACTATTCAAGAAACATATTCTTGAAGAACAAGATCAAGAGCTTAAACTTCTAAGTGAGTAGATTCTATTAAGAAATTTATCTTGTATTTTGCTATATCAGCAACCTCTCTTTGAGTTGTATGAGTAGTGGAGATTTTAAAGTTTAGTATGAACACTTGTCCTTTTTATGATTAAATTATTACTTATCACTTTTGACATTTTAATGACTTTTTTTTTAAGCCCAAGGAGAGTTTAGTGGTTTCTCATGCCTAGTTAGTGATGTCAATAATGACTCTTTAAGTAATCATAGACATCAAATTTTGGACACAAATAATGACCAATAGTTTCAATGATGACTCTCTAAGTAATCTTAGACATCAAATCTTGGGCACAAATAATGACCAACAGCCTCAATGATGACTCTTTAAGTAATCGTAGACATCAAATCTTGGGCACAAATAATTACCAATAGCCTCAATGATGATTCTCTAAGTAATCATAGACATTAAATCTTGAGCACAAATAATGACCAACAGCCTCTATTTGAGTGAGATGAGGAGTGGTGGAGATTCCATGTTATGTTAACACTTGTCCTCTTTGTGATTAAATTGATACTTATCTCTTTTGATGACTATATGTGTTTTATTTTTTCTTAAACCCTAAGGAGAGTTTATGGCATGCCTAGCTAGTAAATGTCAATGATGACTCTCTAAGTAATGATAAACATCAAGTCTTTGGCACAAATAATAGTTAGCATCCTATCTTTGAGTGGGATGAAGAATGGTGGAGATTTCAAAGTTTAATATCAACACTTGTCCTCTTTGTGATTAAATTCTTACTTATCTCCTTTGATGTTTTAATGAATATTTTTTTTTTAAGCCCAAAGATAATATAGTGGTTTCACATGCCTAGAAAGTGATGTCAATGATGACTCCCTAAGCAATGATAGATATTAAATCTTGGGCACAAATAATGGCCAGTAACCTCTCTTTGAGTGCGATGAGGAATAGTAAAGATTTCAAAGTTTACTATCAACATTTGTCGTCTTTGTGATTAAATTCTCAATTATCTCTATTGATGTTTTAATGATTATTTTTATTTTTTTTCTTAAAACTAAGGGTGATGATACATCATAATCACACATTAAGTACTACCATAATAGGATATTAATACATTATCTACTTAAAAAATAAATATAAAAACTACTCAATTATATCCTTAGCATAGAAAAAATATAAGTCACTTAAACAAAGGTAAAATACCATAATTTTATGACTAACACACATCCAAAGAAAAATATCTTGAGAGTTTTTATCATAGCCATTACAAAGCCCATTAAGTAATGAATTTGCCTAAGATCTTCAAGAAGAAAACCCAAGATATGAGTCTTCGAGAGGGGTCAACAAGTCAATAGAAGATAGAACAAGTCAACACCGAAAGAAGAAGACCCATGGGCCAACCCATGGCTGCCACATGGACCAGTAAGGAGCCAAGAGAAAAGGGGCCCACATGCTTCCTAATTGATTTGGCTCCCTCCCCTTTTTGAGTAATGGGAGAGTGCCAGTAGGGAGCCCTCCCCCATATGCAATAGACTTGGCACCTCCCCTTGGCCGATGGGAAGGCTCCATGGTTTCAAGGAAGGGGGAGAGCCAATTAGAGGCCTCCACATTCTCTAATCAACTCTCTCTCTCTCCCCTACCTTCTCTCTCTTCTAATTGATTTGGCACCTTCTCTCTTCCCATTTTGGCACTCAAATTGGCTTATAAATAGACCCCATTCCCATGAATGAGAGATCATCCTCTTTTAGTACAACTCTTCTCTCCCTCTCGCCATTGTCTCTCTCTCTTTGTCGTCTTCTCCCCCTCTCATTGTCGTCTCTCTCTCTCTCGTCATGCTCTCCCTCTCTCTGTCGACGCTCTCCCTACATCATCTTCTCTTCCTTTCGCTGCCGTTTCTCTCTCATCGCACGCTCTCCCTCTCTCTCCGTCGACTCTCTTCGTTAATGCTCTTCCTCTCTCCGTCGACTCTCTCCATCAACACTCTTCCTCTCTCCATTGACACTCTCCCTCCGTCGCCTTCTCTCCCTCTTGTCGTTGTCTCCCTCTCTCTGTCGTCTTCTCCCCCTCTTGCCGTCATCTCTCTCTCTCGTCGAGTTCTCCCTCTCTTCATCGATGCTCTCCCTCCGTCGTCTTCTCCTCCTTTCGCCACCATTTCTCTCTCATCACACGCTCTCCCTCTCTCTCCATCGACTCTCTTCGTCGACGCTCTCCCTCTCTCTCCATCGACTCTCTTCATCGATGCTCTCCCTCTCGTCGTCAATGCTCTCCCTCCGTCACCTTCTCCCCCTCTCGTCGTCGTCTCTCTCTCTCATCGTGCTTTCCCTCTCTTCATCGACACTCTCCCTCCATCGTCTTCTCTTCCTTTCGCCACCATTTCTCTCTCATCACACGCTCTCCCTCTCTCTCCATCGACTCTCTTCGTCGGCGCTCTCCCTCTCTCCATCGACACTCTCCCTCCATCGTCTTCTCTCCTTCTCGCCATTGTCTCCCTCTCTCTGTCGTCTTCTCCCCCTCTCGCCGTCATCTCTCTCTCATCGCACTCTCTCCCTCTCTCCATTGACTCTCTCATCGTGCTCTCTCTCTCTCTCAAGCCTTCTCTCTCCCTCTCTCTCTCTCGAGCCCTCTCTCTCCCTCTCTCTCGAGCTCTCTCTCTCACTTCCCTCCTTGTGTCATCTTCCCCATTAGTGACAAGGGGTTGGAGATCTTAAGGATTGGGAGCTCTTATCTCCTCTCTCTTTACTTCTTCTCACCCCCTTTCAGCCACCAAGTTCTTCTCATTTTGAAGTGACACAAGGTGAGGAGAACCAATTGGCCATAAAGGAGATTTACTTTCAAGCAATTTACATTTCAGCATTTAAGTTCTATTTATGTCTTTCTTTTTATGCTTCAATTTCTTTTATAAAGTAACCACAAATATCTTTCTTGAAGGCTTCTTAAGCATTTATTGAATATCCACTCATATTTTATTACAATTTGATGTTTGATTTCTCAACTTCCCTGTGGACCGACTTAGACTCATCTTATGCTCATTTCCTTTGAATTACAAATGTTATTTGATTAACCATTAATCTTAATGACAATTTTTGGTTCATCAGAGGGTCCAATGGTTTCCCATGTCTAGATAATGGGATCAAGTTATCCAAAATTATTACATTAATCATCATGTTTTCTCCCCTTGATTTTGATGAATCAAGATTTCATTATAAATATTTTATGTTTATATAAAATTAAATATTAAGAGAAGGCTTATCACCATTTATTATGTACATAATTATGAGACAATAATAGATTTCTCAGAAAAATATACATCATCATTATCATTAATAAGCCCCTAGATTTTATAAATACATGCTGAACTTTATCATCTTTATGATCAAAAATGTCACCAATGCTTACTCTCTAAAGATATGAAAGGCATTTGTTACCTTTAACTTGTTTGGTCCACACATGCATATCATATTCAATCACGATAGGTAATTGATTGCATAATCAAAGTTTAACTTTTAGGTTATCATTTACATTATTGGATCTAAGTGTTCATCCTTGATGGCATAGATATAACCAAGAGAGGGGGTGAAATGATTTTTAATTTTTTTGTCAGACAATGTAATCATTTTTTCTTATTTTATTTTATATATTAATATCTCATTTAGACATTTGTATTAATATATAAATATAAAACAAATCATAGCTAAAGAGTTTACACAAAATTTAGAGTGAGTTGGCCAAACCCTTTTTGCTTACATCAACTTTCTAAGACATTGTCTCAATTCTACAATTTTACTCCCATAATATAATTGATTATATGAGAATCAAGAAATCCTTAAATTCTTAAGCTCCACGAACTTATGACCACTCAACTTTCCCATAATATAGTTGATTGTATGAGAATCAAGAAACCCTTAAATTCTTAAATTCCATGAACTTATGACCACTCAACTTAAAATTCTAACCTTATGGCTCTTAAGTTTCTAGGCCTTCTCATTGTGGACACTCCTTGTGCCTCAATAGATTACGTGGCTACATAAACAACACACCACCACATGTATCTACCAAACCACACACTATAAATTAAACTAAAATACAAAACAATAAGGAATGAATTTATCATAGCCTTCAATATTCATTTTTTGTGCACTAATGATGATTGAGGTATTAAATAAGGTTGGAGGATGTTGGGTTGAAAGAAAAAGTTAGTAAATTGATGAAGAGCCATCCAAAGCTTCCTTAAATTAATTTGTCTTGCCTTCAACATTAGGGAGTTGAAAATAGATTAGCAAAAAAATAAACTTTAGTTGGAGTAGCAGATGTCACCTAGAAATATTATCTTTCTCTATTAACCCTAATATAGATGAAGTGTCTAATTTATAGGTAGGATGGGCCACCCTCTTTTGGTCCTTATTGGGTCATACAATCAGCTTAAAGTGGGTCTTAATGGACCATTCATAGATCTTGAAAAATATAGAAATATAGACCATAAAGAATACAAAATTTCATAGTTCTCTTGATACATGATAGTTTTCTGAAATATTTTCAAATTTAGATTTCTCTTCAAGTTTTCTTCCCATTGATTACTTGTCACATATTTTTTAAGATAAAAAGTGTTTTAGTAAAAAACGTCATACTTACAGATGATTTTGACCGTGTGAAATATTAGACTAGTAATCATATAAAATTAAAATCAGATTGAAGACATGAATATTTCTTCTAATATTTTATCGTATTTCATAATGGTTACTTGTATCCATATATCATTTAGTCATTTGATACTGAAAATTCAAGCACTAGGATTTACAAATAAAAGAATAACATATTTGCTACATAGATATTTTACTGTCAGCATCTGCACATTGTCTCATAGTTATATTCATGTGATAATTTGAAATAAGATAGGTTACTTGTCATGCTCTAGACCTTAGATCATTATTGAAATATTCTTAACTCTTCAATACATGTAACACATCAAATGTCATCACTTTTAGATAATCAAATTAATGTCTAAAAATCATCAAAATCTTTTTTTCCTTTTCCAATTTAATACAGAACTCAATGTCAAAGAACTTTGGATATCTAATTAGGTCGACATCAAATTTCTTTTTCCAACTCCCAAAATCCCTCACTTTGTCATTATTTTCATAAGATACCAAGGATTTTTCAACAATCTAAGTGGCTCAGAAATTTGGTATTTAAAGTATCTTTATGTAAGAACTCAAATAGATGGATGCTTAATGAGTGGCCATTTAGGGTGGAGAGTCCTAAAGGTAAACATATGTCTTTTCTAAAAGAAGTATAACTATTATTTTCTCCTTCAAAGATGTTTTATTCACATCTTGAACCATGAAAATTACTCAATATTTTGTTTAAAGCTAGTACTCAATATTTTCTCTTCTTTATTTTGTTTCCCAAAATAGTTTTTATAATTTTATTTTTCATTTTAAAAACATTATCATTTTGATTTTTGTACCAGATTAAATGAAAATGTCAATATTCTAGATTAGGTGTGATTTAAAAAATATATAAACATTTTTTAATTTTATTTAATTCTTTTTAAGGATTTAGATTTCTCAAGAAGTCACATATTTTGAGGAAATCAAATAAAGTAAAAATGTGATTAATTGGATAGTATGGACTTACTATTATTGGTATGATTTATATGATGAAAATAAGATGAAATATAAATGCTAGGATTTTGAGATGGACACAAGTTTTCCTATTATTATGAAATGTTCTACTAGAAAAGAAATTTCATGTTCTACAGAAAACAAAAAGAGTTCTAATGTTCAATTTTAATTGAAATTAAAGTGAAATGCTGGTCAACTATTTGCTAATCAATTTGAAGTCCATTAACAACATTCGATAATCCCATTCAAAAAGGTATGATATTCTGTTTACTTATGCATGTACGAGGATTATTTTAAGAAACTTTTTTTAAAAAGTGATTTGGTGATAGAAGAAAAGGGGTTTTGTAGCTATTGGTGAGTTCTATGCAACTAATGGATATCCTAGTACTTCCACAATGTGTAAACTAAAATTTGTACAAAATTGAGATAATGATAGCAAGAAAATAGTATTAGGGAAAACAATTGGCTATAGTATAATGTTTGTGAATGTATATGTGTCATTCATAGATGGAGTATACTATAGAAATAATTGGAAATTAAAAAGAATGATACATAAGATTTTAAATATTTTATATTTTATTAGATTTTTTTTCTAAATTACTTGTTATGCATATGTTGCAAAGAGTGTTCTTATAGTCAGCACCAAGAAAAATTACATCAATCTACATCAGCATCACGCATATTTGAAATGGTAACACATTTGTGAATTTTAAATAGGTATACTTTGACATTAGCATAGTGAGACTTGGTAATATTTCCATTTACAACTAGTTTTATTTATCTAAGTTAATCCAAATGTTGAAAATTTGGAGATTTTCAATTAGATATCTAGCACATAGCCTAAGTTTACCACAATTTTCATGATATCATGAAATAATGGTAAAATTAATAAAAAAATGTGTAACATTTTGATAATAGAGAAATTTTAAAAATTTCTTGTAGATTTTTTATGTAAATTAGAAAATCATAAATTAATTTATATTCATGTAGATGATTTTTCTCCAAATTGGACATAGTATGACAATTTCAAATTCTAAGACTAGATAAAATCTCTAGTAAATCTAAACATATTGGTACTATACTGAAATTGAGGGTAAGAGAGAAAGCTCTTTGAGAGTTTTTTCAATGATGAAAGAATATTACTAGTTATGATCATACTTAAATTGAGGGTAATAGATAAATCTCTTTGAAATTACTAGTTATTCTAATTTTTTTCATGAATATCAAATAAAGGCTATGTGAGCTCAAAGCTAACATTCATATTTGCACATTTTTAACCTTGGGTGAAGATCATCCCTGTTGACATCATATGAACATGTTTTAGCACCAAAAACACTAGCTTTGCCACAAGTAACAAGCTAGATCGTATTGTACATTGAATGAACTATGGCCAAAGTGCCCCAATTTAACTTCCCTATCATCTTAGATAGAGACACTCACATGAAGTGTCATCAATATACTCTTCTCTCACATTGTCCTTAACAACTCAAATTATTTCCATGATAATCTTCTAACTATTAATAGACATCACTTTTTAAATGTTAGCATGGATGTAGTGCACAATTTTACAAGGTACAATAGAAGTATAGGATCATTAACATCATTTCTTAATGTAAAAATTATCTATCAAAACGTTTATAGGATAATAATAATAAATTAATTTCATAAAAGTCAGTGCACTTTTCAAATGTGTTCGAGTGACAAAGTGACAAAAACCTCAAGGTTTTAAGATAGGTAGACCTATTTAGAAATTTTTCTCATACAAGCTTATACTCCAAGATCATGGTTTTCTAAGTATGTGGGGGACAGTACCAACTTCTTAGATGTTGTTTTTTGATTTAAAATATTGTGGCCTCTGAAGTTTTGATGATTAGACAATAGACGTAAGCATAAAATACTATATTGTGATGGATCTTGAGAATTTAGAACAAATATTGGAAAAATATTTCTATAATATTTGGAAAGGTCTCATGTGACTTAGGGTTGATATATTGATAGCGTATTCTTTCTATTTCTAAGACTTGCCTAATTAGATGAGGTCTATACTCATACTTAGAAAGACACCTTGTAAGGGTAATATGGTAATTTAATACATTTACATATCTGACATATTGGACGTGAGTTCAAATCACTTACTTTATACACTAACTACCTATTACAATAAATAACTAGCTATCAAAGTGAGTTGACTCTCAACTTTTTTCCTTGAATAACTTAAAACTAAGTCAACTCACCTAATGGGAAAAGAAGATTCAATTCCTCTTCATGAACATGTCAATTAGTTGAGAAAAAATAAATGAATTCAAAATGATAATTTTATACTAAAAAACTAATCAAAAATCTTTTTGGACCCAATTATATTGTAATTGTTCCATTTTATCTCATAAATTTGTTAAAGTTCGTAGAACTAATTTTCCTTTAAATTTTCTATCTAATGTTCATGATATAAAGTGAGTTAACCATAAGTTGACTCACATGTTAAAAATAATTACTGGATGTGGAACTAGAGAACAAGATAAGAAAATGAAGAAAAGGTAAAATATCTCTGAAATTAGAGGTTAGAGTGCACCCCAGCCTTTGAGTGATCATTTTCAACTATTTTAATAAAAAATAATAATAAATGTCTCACTCAAATCCTAATTGAGGAAAAAATGATCGCCAATACCCTAAGTGAGGGAAAATTATTCAAGGGTAAAAATTGAACTTTTCTCACAAACATTCCAACACCTCCACTCTACAACATCCACATCTCTTAACCAAGAAATTCACACTGACTCAAATCTATGAGCTGAATTTATAAGAACATTCACTTGGCTATTAAACCTTATTTGAGAATTTCTGGTACTTTTGACTGTCCTAGAGCGCTATTAATCTAGAAGACATCAGTTAGGTACAAATATGGTAACCCCTACAGTCGTTAAACTAAAAGAAATATTTTTGGGAAACAATTGGGTTGACTAGAATTGTAAGGATTAGTCAATGCTAATTGAACCTTTGGTGTTTAGTATTTGTTTTAACTTTAGTTAGTGAAAATTATGGACAAGATTGTTAAAGAGTAGAGGTGGCAAAGTGTGCAAAAGCGTTATAAATCTAGGCTCCAACATTATATAGGAGAAAAAAAACCACAAGTGATTTGAAAAAAGCAATTCACCATGCGGCGTGTTCCCCAAAGCTAAAAAAAATAAAAAAATGAACAACAAAGCCATATTTCATCGATAAAAAATTTATTTTCCTATCTCTCGCCCTCTCTCTCTCTCTCTAGACTTTTGGCTCAGCTTGAGATGCTAACCATACAGAAAGGAGAATCTTCAAAGAAACCTCATTACTGATATCATGGTATGAGAGGGCATTAGGATGGTGTCACATGAGCAACGATCATGTAGAGGCACATGGCATGATGTGACGCAATGCGGCACAGTGGCAGACTACATACTATGTATGGCCTGTGGCGTGAGAGAGTGCATATAGTCTTTGACGAGTGCTGTCGTCAAGTTGTCCCATGAATCTTAGAGCGATGTTCTATTGATGTGTGACCCACACATTCATGAGATAAATAAAATGATCTCTGAGTTTTATGAATATATGCTATCCTAAGAAGTCATGAGCTGATTGAGGTAAGCTCACATGGATGTAAGCTACGACCTTGTGAAGTCCATGCGGGTGTGAAGGTTACTTGGCATCTAAAGAGGTACGTTTCCGGCAGAGAAAATAAGTAGAAGCAAGGTAGACTAGTTGGACCCTTGTGACATCAGGTTTTAGACGACGTACTCGATAAGGTCCAAGAGGTTTTACAAGGTCTGCACTAAATTCAGACGTGATAAAAGCATGTAAATGAGCTCTGAGGTTGATTCCTATGGACTGGTACCTACCCAAGAGAGTGACAGGAAGATAAAGAAGAGAGATGGAATGTCATGTGAGTGATCTTGAAATACCTACGTAGTAAAAAGAAGACAGGCTTAGAACTCTTTTGGTGAAACCTGCCGATTCCCAAACTTCACTCCAATTAGAACAGGGCCAACCTGGTCTTGGCTTACTTATCTTCTGAATTTGATTATGAGGTCCATTCCAAGAATACTATGGGTTCTGAGCCGGGCTCTTTAAAAGTGAGTAGCAAAGTGACGGGTGCCCATTAATAAGCATTAAGCTTTCTTAATAAATATTTCATTAATACAAATAAATACTACTCAAGACGTCCTGCAACCCCATCGACTCTTAGCGTCATTGTTACATAAGATGTGTACAAGAACTTGCAATATCATTAATGGGCCTAGAGTAATGTAATCTGCTGTAGATCTTGACTTAAGAACAGGCCTTTTCATTAAGGATTTGTTAATATCTTCAACTAAAACCAAATCTAGACATTTATCGATCGCCTTTCAACATAGACTGGCTCCTAAGTTATCGTTATAGGAATATAATTGATAAATTAAAAAATGACTTTATTTAGCCTTCATATTCCTTGAAGCAATGTTTTTGAACATCAAGCTGTGCCAGATAATATTTTTTATATTTTTTATGTTTTGACCTTCTTCCTTTTTCGTTTTGACAGTCATTGGAAAGGGAAATTTATTCTCAAACAGATAAGAATTGGCACTTCCCTCTAAGTTTATGATGTCTTACTGTTTTTTTATTGTGGGATTACTTTTGGTTTTCATAAGTCGAGAGTCAGGAATCTGGGTAGTACCACAACGCTTATCTATAAAATTTTAACTTTTGATCTATCAGGTCATATGTTTTTATTGATTGACCGCTATATTAGATCAATAATTTTTTATTTCGAATCTACAACGAGTCACACGTGGATCGTTGTCCCTCTATTCAAACGGAGCGATTGTTTGCCTTAAACAATCTATTTATCTTCAAGAAAGAAAAATAGAAATTTCAGAACATATTCGTTGCCTGAGATTTTAGAGAAAGGACAGGTATGCTGCTTCGTGTTATTCGGTTTCCATCCGAAAGACATTCCTGAGAAATATGCGATGAAAGGATTTTGAGATGTCTCGTGCTCATATATCCTCGATAGTTATCCTGAAGGTCTAAGATTCTTGGGAACTGTCTCATCTTTCATCCTAAAGTGTAGTAAGCCATTGCAAGATGGCGCGTTCTAGTGAGGGAATCACAGACCAGACCACCCGCCATGATCGCATAATGGTCAGTGGGAAACTTAATTGGTAGTGGCCAACACATGAGAAAAGGACGAGGGAGCCGTGGTGCTGATGGCTCCCGGTGGACGCCGGGGGGGGGGGCCAAGGAATGCAACGCAGGGCTGAGCTCCTCACATGCATTGAAATGATGGTCCTGATGATGGGGGAGGCAAGGCGTTGTGGGTATCGATCGGGCTATGGTAGCCCTCACGGATTGAGAGCACTTCTGCAGCCTCCCCAGCTGTAATGGCAGCAGACGTAGCAGCAGCGATGCCGCAGCGTCGGCAGCCTTCTCCCCGCGTGTTTTTTTGTTTCTTTTGTGCGTATGCTTGCGTTTCCGTGCGTTAGAGACAGAGAGAGAGAGAGAGAGAGAGGCTAGGTGCTGGCCCAAACTTCTCACCACTCTCCCATTGTGGGGTCATGGGGCAGGGCGGTGAGTAGCATGTGGAGAAAAAGCCTTCGGGCGCGCCTTCCATCTCCCTTTCCGCCTATCCCTCTTAATTCCATTCGCTTTGACTTTTCTCTCCCTCTCTTACGAGCCGCGTAGTAGGAGACTTAACGCAGGGACCAAGCATAACGTGACACAGTGCTGGGCCTAAGTCTTTCATCCTCGTGATAGGAGCCGACAGTGACCGATGGGGCCATTCCCACCCGCAAAAGAGCTCGTAAAGGCCTGAGGAGAGTACCCATCCCTCTCTTACCAGCCGGGGAAGATCCACTCATAGATCTTCGTGGCTGCATGTGAGGACGGGGATCTCCAGTCGGAGATCAAGACGCACTCCATCTTCTCATTCTCTCCTCTTTGGAAGGAGGGCAGCTTTAGGGTTGGAAGTGGGCGGAGGAGGCGAGGATGGGGATCTAGGGAGGAAGGAAAAGACACACTTTGTTCTCTCCTTTTGATGAGCCTCTCCTCCCGCCCTCCTCGAGGCATTTTTAAATCGCGCACTTTATGGTCGTCGCCAAAAGGATCTTCCCAAAGTCCATCTCTCTCTCTCTCCTCTCTCTCCTGTTCTCTCTTTCTCTCTTCCCTCTTATCTCTCTCCTCTCTTCTGTTCCCTCTTTCTCTCTTCTCTCTTATCTCTCTCCTCTCTCCTGTTCTCTCTTTCTCTCTTCCCTCTTATCTCTCTCCTCTCTTCTGTTCCCTCTTTCTCTCTTCTCTCTTATCTCTCTCCTCTCTCCTGTTCTCTCTTTCTCTCTTCTCTCTCCTCTCATTCTCTCCTCTCTCTCCTCTCATTCTCTCCTCTCTCTCCTCTCTCTCCTCTCTCTCCTCTCATTCTCTCCTCTCTCTCCTCTCTCTCCTCTCTCTCTCTCTCTCTCTCTCTCTCTGTCGTTCGCTCGCTTCTGTGATGAGGAAGAATCTTACTGACCAAACAAATACATGCGTGTCGAGCTTTAGAGAAAGCATGCTCGCAGCCCCTCCCTCCCTTCCATCATTAGGGGAACGTTCTATGTTCACAAGGGGAACTGCTAGCTTGGTGACCAGGGCTTCGAGAAAAGCCGGGGAACTCGACTTGACTCGCATGTGTGGAGTCCTGTCAGATGGGTTGACTCAGCCTGACTCGGTAAAGGGGGGCAGAGGGCGACCGAGATGCCTGCCCGCCTAAGAGGACACGGAGAACAGGACAGTTGCCCCCTCGCGTCCTTGTAACTCGATCGTCCTCTTTTCCATCATCGTCCTTTCCCTTTCTTCCCTTCCTCCTTGCTGAGCCGCTTGCCCAGCCATCTGTGTCGCGACTCTGTCCGGGTCGGAAGTTCTCACTAACCTTGCCTCCCCACCAGTTATGGGTGTAGTTGATGATCCTCTCAGCTGAAACTTTGGGGATATATCTTATAAATGCCACGGTGATGACAGGACCACAATGGGGCGTTTAGAGTCACCTAATAAATACGTGATAAATAGTTGATTTGCGCCGCAATTACATCATAGATCTCGTGGCAAACTTGTCGAAATCCATAGCTCGTTGATTTGGTGTCACTTGGTTGCGAGTGGAATCATTTACAAAACATTGGTACTTTTACATTTTATTCCTGTCCTTTTGTTCAGAGCAATAATATTGAATCCATAACACATTATGACTAGCATGGTGGCAGTTATTTGTAAATAACCCATCACAACGAAAAAAAAGCTAGGACTCCTACCAATGGAGCCACTAAAGATGTGCAGATCCTCATCGTTATCCATGTCTGGAACCCACGATCCTCGGGGTCACAACGTTAATACATGTCCATTTCTTCGTCCATCTATCGGGGCCCGTTCATTTATCTATTTCCACCTACATATTCATATGTCACCTTTAAAGTTTCTTAATATAAAATTACTCGTCGATAATATTTCCGTTGGAGTAACTCAAGCCTTCCTGTTTCTGTTCTCAACGAGAGGCTACAGACATAAAATGGTGACGCTCCACGATTGAAGTACGTCTCGTGAGATGATTGTGATGATGTCAGTTCACAATTTCTAGAGAAGCGAGACGTCCAGAGTTTTCTCAGCAAATTAATTACGTATGTGGCAAAGGGCACATACGTATGCAAATCAAGCTCAGCACGGATGCCCACTAATCCGTGTGTAGATGCAGAATCCTAGTCCGTAAAGGAGAATTATCTCAAGCCCTTCACGGAACTATCATTTTTTGGGGACCTCCGATGGGGATAGAAGATGTGAGTGTATTGGGTGCCCTTGTCATGTTCCCCTATGTGTCATCAAAGGAGGTTCACGTCAGGTTACTCAAAAAGGAAAAGACGAAAGAATAAAGTAAGAACGGCATCATTGCTAGGAAGGACAACTACACCATCTCTCTCTCTCTCTCTCTCTCTCTCTCTCTCTCTCTCTCTATCTATCTATCTATCTATCTATCTATCCCTATATATATATATATACATATCACATCTATCTTGCAATCCATCTGTACATACATATATGAATAAAGTCCCATGCTTACTGAGATTCTCAATGCACATCGTCTTCTAACAACTGGTTAGGAGCTCCAGTCCCAACGGTGTGAGGGGACAAAACGCCCAAAAACTTTAAGGGGTGGATGGTGCAGCTTTGGGTTTCTCCGTGGCAAATCGATTCGTCTCTGCAAAGGTGGAGCTCTTGTACATCGTTTCCAAGACAGTGGGGGTCTCCCTCAGCAGGGAGGGTTTGCACGTGGGTAGTCGAGCATGAAGATGAATGTAGATATCCTCAGCTTTTGTTGACCTCCTCTTCGAACAGGGCCGGATGGAGTTGGAAGGTCACGGCGGTAGGTTTTTACGATGTTCTGATGAAGTTAACCCTGGGGAGGGTGAATGAACAGCGATGGACGAATCTGACTGGCCTCGCCAAGAGCTTAACCTGTCTTCTTTCTCGCCACCCTGAGCCAGGGGAGGCTACGTGCAGACTGCTCTTCTCTCGTGACCCATATGAACTATTTACACAGCTGGATGGATAGAGAAAGAGGGAGAGAGCGAGAGCGCGAGAGAGAGAGAGAGAGAGGCCTTGGGCGTATCTATGAACGATGACAGAAGAAAATGTTGGGTTTCTGTTTCTGAACCAACTGGGGCGGGGAAAGAGACAGAAGACAGAAGAGAGTGGAAGAAGAGACAGAAAAGAGAACCTTGAAGGCTGACCACTTCAAAAGGGAAAGGAGTGCTCGGCTGCCTTCTGATGCTGTGTTCATATAATAATTTAGTTACCACATTAGATTATAAGGCCCCGAGAGATCTCGCCGGGCACTGGTCAGAATAATGAACTATTTCCTCCCGCAGTCACACGTTGCTCTGAGAGGACCCCCGCCTCTGCTGACCGACCATTGTTCTGGTCTCATGCAGTCTATTATTTTAAAGTATTTTGAACTCGAAGGGCAGTGGTCATGTGGGGATGGGGGCCTCGGTGAGCTTGTGGAAGGGAGAAGGAAGGTGGGGTTTAGAATCTTCCTCTCTCTCTCTCTCTCTCTCTCTCTCTCTCTCTCTCTCTCTCTCTCTCTCTCTCTCTCTCTCCCCCTCTCTCTCTCCTCCTCTCTCTCTCCTCCTCTCCCTCCGCCTCCCCCTCCCTCCACTAATTTAGACGCACATCAAAAATTAAGTTAACAGACAAGTTTGGCAGGAGGATCCGTGGGGACGATGACACGAGGGGCCCAGACATACTTTTTTGTTCAGTTACTACAAGGCAAATCTCTCTCTCTCTCTCTCTCTCTCTCTCTCTCTCTCTCTCTCTCTCTCTCTCTCTCTCTCTCTCTCTCAAACGCAAAGAAAGAGATTGAGATATTGAGAAATATTTCTAGACACAAAATATCTGCTGGTCGTCCTGGCTCGGTCACCTTCAATGCCATCCTCCCCAGTTACCCAAAGATTCATGGAGTCCAGGCGCGATCCAGGTGACCCCTATTTCCGGGCAGTAAGCTGATTCTACAAAAGCATACAAAGATCACGAGGATGGCCTATGCAAGCCCGTCGAATGCTGCCAGACTGCCGGCCATTCCGCTGCCCCCCTCGCAGCGCCCATCGTAAGAGCACGGAGCAAGAGAGAAAAAGAGAGAGAGGGAAACAAGGAAGATTTAGAAGACGGCATTGCCGTACCGATCAGAGATATTCCACTTCACATTTATAATAGGTATTGGGACTTGGAGCTAGCTTGTCTTCTTTTCAATTCACAATCACATGCTATGCGAGCACCAAAATACGCCACTATCTCCCACCCCTCCCCCTCCTCATCTTTCTACTCCCCTTCCTTTCCCATTCACCGTGATCCCAGCTTTTCTCTACAGGGAGTTCACTGTTTACCCCGCCCGACGCCGCTATCTTCCAGCGGCGGGGCCCACCCGGGCCGAGCGGCGTCCCCCGCCGGCCTTCGACGAGTCGACGGTGTAACGACGGAGATGTGACGGAGGGGGCGGCGTGGAGTTGATAGTCTCCGTCGTGGTCGGCGGGTGACGTGGTTGTCCGTCTTCTGGGGGGGGAACCGAAGACAAGAGCGGAAATGATGATGAGAATGGAGGGAACGATGAATGTGTCATCTCCAGAGGGGAAGGGGGGGCTCTTACGAGGAAAAGCTGCGGCCAAGGTTCCTTCTTGGATATCACAGTCAATCACCCCCCTTAGGGGGGCAGGGGTAGGCTGGAGGGAGGCGTTCGTCAGCATTAGGAAACCCTCCCGACGATAACACTGGTGCCAGCTTCGGCTCTGGAATATAGAGAAAGTAGGCCCTAGAGTTGTCATAGCTACACATTATATACAAGAAAATATGAGTAGATAATATTGCTATTTGAAGTAAAGAAATGACGGGCATCGCACTGTGCCTTCGCTCTTTTGAGAAATCGCTGAAATGCCCTCCCTGTCTGGCATTTCTCTCTCCTCTCTTCAAGGAAAACGTTTTTTTCCGTTCATTCGGTCTGAGAAGTTCACCGCCCAGCTCGTCACAACGAGAGAGAGAGAGAGAGAGAGAGAGAGAGAGAGAGATAGACAGAGAGAGAGACAGAGAGAGAGATAGAGAAAGAGAGAGAGATAGAGAGAGAGACAGAGAGAGAGATAAAGAAAGAGAGAGAGAGAGATAGACAGAGAGAGACAGAGAGAGACAGAGAGAGACAGAGAGAGATAGATAGAGAGAGAGATCTCCAACAGGGGAGACGAGGGTACACGTTTACCACGTCAATGACGTGAAATGTGACGTAAAATGGGGAGCCAGGAATCCTATGTTTCACTTAGAGACCGCTCTCCAGCATCGCTCATCTGCCGATCTTTATGCGATGCACGGCAGCGATGCAATAATCATCGTTTCTCTCATTGTTTTAGGAACAAATGCTCCTTGATTTTATTTAATCATATTTATTTCCTTCCAACATCATTTAATCGATAATACTTTTAATATCTTTTCTTGGCCAAGACAATAATAAGTGATCAATTAGACGGTTTTCTGAAAGGTTTGCTTGGGCATGAGCAAAAAAGTGCAGCAAGAACACCCACATGAGATTATGGCACTTTTATGATGACACTAAGAGACATAATTGGACATAAAATTTGATCCAAAGCAGAATGAGAAAATATGATGAGTATAATAACTGGCAGTGACAAGTAGTTAATTGTTTTCCAGTCAGAATTACACTCAGTGATTTCACCCAATCTAGACCAACGTCTATGAGTCTTCAAGGATAACTAGAGTAAAGCTAGGACAAAAAGGGTTAGGCATAAACTAGACAAACTATTATGCCAATTTAAGTTATAACTCAAGATTGTGTGATTGTGTGTTTGATAAAAATCGACAAAATGATGGGTTGAGCTGATTTCTGCAATAAAAACTAAAAAAATGGAAATTCATTATAAAATTAAAACATTCTATATATTATTAATTCCATATCTATTGGCACTTTATTTGTAGTTTGGTTTTCCCATAAGGTTTTTTATCAACACATTTAATTTTTTTTATCAAATTTATTAAACATTGTAAAAAAATTTTGTCCAAGAACTTCTAGTGTATAGATGAATTTTTGAAAACCTTAAATTTATATTAATTAATTTCAGCACTTGTACTACAAGTTCTAAAACCAATATTTTTGGCTACTCCTCTGCCAATTGTGAAAGCAAAATGGCCATACAATATTGGTTTTCTATTTCAAAAAGACAATGTTGCTTACATGATATGCACGAAATAAAATGTTTCATACATGTCTTTCATAAAATTCATGGAACATAGTGACATTGAGACCTGATGTAAACTAATTTTAGTCTCCTTATTCAGATTATTTATTTGTGACTACAGAAATATTGGATCCAAAGTATGAAAGCAACACTTCAATGCACTTATTGCACTCTTAAAAATTTAAGAGCGTATCTTACACAATTATTTGTTAACTCTTGAATTTACCCAGTACTTCCATACCCCCCTAATTCTTTGTTCTTTACAAAGATATGTGATAGATAGCACATAAAAACGTTCGAAACTTGTGGAGTTCATTTGATCACCCTCTTAATCAATAAGATCTGATGAGATATATCAGCAAACATACCCGGTCAATCATCTCAATTAAAAAATAATATATTGATTTAACATCTTAATTTTGGTCACTAGGCCATCAAGTTTAGTTCACCATCTAAGGGATTAACTTCTCTATCACTATTTGTGTTGATTTATAATTATTTTGTATACTAGAAAGGTAATTTTAGTTCAATGTACATCATATCTTCCTTTGAATGCCTTTCTAAAATGATTTAGTTAATTGCTTTAAATTTAAGGAAAAGAGAGTACGGATACGGTAGTGACGATTTATGGGATTCTTTTACGCATTTAAAGCACTTGGATCTGTCCATGAATTATTTGAGAACATCAAAATTCATGTCCACATGCGCTTAATTCTATACGTGTATTCGAAAAAAGATAACTATTATTGAACAACCACGAAAACTTTTCTAGACCCAAATATCCGATATGGAAATATGTCAAAATGTTATTTTAGCAGATTTAATTAATGAATAGAGCATTTATGAGTTATGATGAGCGACTCCGAAACTTTTGTAGTGTGCTTCCCTAGGGCGGATGGTCATCGTCATCTTTTCTCCTTTCTTTTACAACAGTAAGCGCTCGGTATTTCGGGGACGCACCAGTAAGTCCAAGGTGGCCCGTGGATTCATGGTGGAAGAAGGAGAGAGCGAGAGCGAGAGAGAGAGAGAGAGAGAGAGAGAGAGAGAGAGAGAGAGAGAGGATATATAAATATATAGATAGCGAGAGAGAGGGAGAGGCGGGTATCTCGCCTTCTCGTAATCAAAAGAGGAAGCCGGAAGAAGTCGGAAGAAGCCAAGAGAGAGAGAGAGAGAAGTCACGGGTTTGTCTTGAAACCAATTCCTCTCGGTTTCTCTCCCAGCGACAGACGGACAGACATATATTCTCTCCCCCTCCGCTCCCCCGCTCTCTCTCCCCTCCCGTCCCACGCACCGTCCCCTCTCCCCAGACCACATCAAAGGCCACACAGCTCGGGTGACCAGGCCGCAGCGGGTTTTCTCCGCCGCTCCATTTTAGAAGGTTTCTTCCACGGTCGCAAGCTTCTATCTTTCCCTCTCTATCTCTGCAGACACAAAGAAAGAAGATGGCTCTCGCGGCGGCACCAGTTGCCTCTCCCCTGGAGCCCTGCAGCGGAAGCGAGGGCGGCGACTGCGGGGGAGCGGCGACGCTGCTGACGCTGGAGCCCCACCGGGCGGTGCCCGCGCCGTTCCTGACCAAGACCTACCAGCTCGTCGACGACCCGGCCACCGACCACGTCGTCTCCTGGGGTGACGACCACTCCACCTTCGTCGTATGGCGTCCCCCCGAGTTCGCTCGCGACATCCTACCCAACTACTTCAAGCACAACAACTTCTCCTCGTTCGTCCGCCAGCTCAATACCTACGTAAGTCAGCCCCAAGCTCCCCCACACCCCGTTCCTCTTCCTCTCCTCCTCATTTCTATGGTGCTTCGAGCAGGGATTCAGGAAGATCGTGCCGGAGAGGTGGGAGTTTGCCAACGAGTTGTTCCGCAAGGGGGAGAAGCACCTCCTCTGCGACATCCACCGCAGGAAGACCAGCTCCTCACCTTCCACCTCGCCTCACGCTCCCCTCCATCTCCCCTTCCAACACTATCACCCCCATACTCCCGGTGCGAATGCCAGCACCGCCGCCTCCTACTTCAGCTCCTTCTCGACCAGCCCTGACGAGCACATCTCTCCAAGTGGCGGCTGGTGCGACTCCTTCTCCTCCCCGATCTCCTCCCCGCGGGTGGCGCCGCCGGGCTCAGGGCTGCTGGAGGACAATGAGAGGCTGCGGCGGGCCAATGCGACTCTCCTGTCGGAGCTGGCTCACATGCGCAAGCTCTACAACGACATCATCTACTTCGTGCAGAACCATGTCCGCCCCGTCGCCCCCAGCAACGCCTTCCCCTCCTCTCTCCTCCTCGCCCCAGCACCTGCCCACGGATTCTCCTCGGGTACCGGCGCCTTCCCACAGAAGCAGCCCGGCTTCTACACCCGGCAGCAATCGCAGCAGCAGTACGGCGTCAAGATGTGCCTAAACTGGAGCAGCACCACTTCCAGCAGCTCCCTCACTATAGCCGAGGAGCCTTCCCCGAACAACATCAGCAGCAACAGCAATAGCAACAGCAGCGAGGATGACTGCTCCGACGACAATGACAACCACAACAAGTGCAGCGGCGGCAGCAGCGCGCGACCCAAGCTCTTCGGGGTCTCACTTGGGGGCACGTCATCGGGGAAGAGGCCATTCCATTCTGTGGAACCGGACTCGCTGCCTTCGCCGGGGAGCAAGCCGAGGCTGCTTCCTGGGAAAGAGTTGGGATTAAACCTCGGTCCCCCCTGCCCATGTTAGTCAATGGAGAAGGCTGCCGCCGCCACTACCATTGCCTCCACTTCACTAGTCTCTCCCAGCGAACGACCTCTCTCTCTCTCTCTCTCTCCCCCCCCCCCTCTCTCTCCCTCTCTCTCCCTCTCTCCCTCTCGCTCTCTCGCCATGTGTACATAACCAATCTTATTGCTATCTTTCAATTCAGCAGCACTAGTGTACGATGAAGGCCCTTTTCAGTTTGGTGTTAATGGAAGAGAACTCGTTTTTAGTTTCAATGGAGTTCTTGGGTGAGAACTACGGACGAGTACCAGGATGATTGGTCAGATAAAATCCTCCGTTGGGATCCGGCGCTGCTCTCTCTCTCTCTCTCTCCCTTTCATCCTCTGTGTTGTAGGCACCGGATATCCATCGGGTTCTCCTCTCAGACTCAGCTTTAAAATGGATGCTTCTTCTGCCCATCAGCAGCAGCAACAGGACGATATCGCTGCTGCCCAGAATGAGCTGGTGATGGAGAAGGGAGGACGAATTTACGGGAGAGAGAGAAAGAGGGAGAGAGAGACAGAGATAGGGCGAACATACTTCTCAGTGCTCCGTACTATTTGGGAAAGGATAGAGGAGGCCTGGAAGGTCGCAGTTATTACATGTGACGTGATCATTAATATCTGGTCTGATGATGATCTCATTCCCGACTGCAAGCCACCGTATGAGTTTAATTGGGCTCAGACGACCGGCTGGGGTGTTCCACCTTCCCCGTGACGGGAACGAAATGCAGGGGAGAGAGAGAGAGAGAGAGAGAGAGAGAGAGAGAGAGAGAGAGAGAGAGAGAGGAGGGAGGATTGTGGGGAGGGAGAGGAGAGGCTGTAATCCCATTACTGCCCCAAGCGACCAAGGTGTTTGAAAATATGCCTGACACAGATAAGAGACGAGAAGGGTGGCGTGGAGATGGACAGAGCGGGAGCTGAAACGGATGAGGCTGACGCGGAGAAGTTGCCGTCTTCGCTTTTACGTGAAAAACATCCCTTTTTCCTCCCTTTGTTATTTCCTGGGTCGCTTCTGCGCTGCCCCATGAACCACTCTTCGGATCCTTTTACTTTCTCTTGTTCCAAGTTCCATTTAGAGCTGCGGGTCAAAGACTGCAGCTTGATAGTGAGAGAGAGAGAGAGAGAGAGAGAAGTCGCCTTGGCCCTAGGCCCCTCAGTCGCTATATACATATATATTTATACTAGTTTCCTTCGCATGGCCCCTGCCATCATCCCCACCCCCTCTCTCTCTCTCTCTCTCTCTCTCCCTCTCTCTCACTGAGAAGGGAAAAGCTTGCATAAAAGTTTGACCAACAGAAGGACCCGCCGCCTGCACCATGTAAGCCGTCTTTGTTCCTTGTTTACTCTTGGCCCATGAAGCCAAGGGAGACATTTAATGGGGAAAGGGAAAGGGGGAAGAAGGTCTACTGAAAAGGCAAAGAGATGGGGTAGTGGGAAGCAAAGAACAAGGGAAAGGAGTGACTAATGTGGAAACCCATCGAGGTAGGGACCATCCCCTTCCCATGAAATCAAGACGGCCTATAACAGAGGGATTTCATTAAATTGTGTTGGTAGATAGCCATGGACCCTCCCTGCGTGTGCATGCATGGTGGAGCCCTTCTTCGTATGGGTGCCAGACTCTCTCTCTCTCTCTCACACACACACACACTCTATCTCTCTCCTCCTCTGTCTTCATGTAAGTACAAGAGCTTTATTCCTTCTATCAAGTAAAAAACAAGAAGTCTGCGATGTGGCAACGGATGATCTCGACAGCCCATAACGTCATCAGGTGCTTCAATGAGCCTACTCTCTCTCTCTCTCTCTCTCTCTCCCACCCTCCATTACAGGTATAACCAAGTAATTACATGCCCACGATGTTTTTAGACGCCATGAAGTTATGCCAGCTTTTCGGGTGAGGCTGTGAGGCCGTGTCCCTTTTGTGGTGGTCCTGCCTGAATGGCTTCCAAGGGGGGTGGGGCAAAAACTTGCGTCTTGATTTGAAGCTCTAAAAAGAGGCGAGGAGGGTAGTAGGAAGTCCAGTCGGCGCACCTAAAGAGGGAGGAAGAGAGAGAGATATAATAGATAGATAGATAGATAGATAGATAGAGAGAGAGAGAGCGAGAGAGAGAGAGAGAGAGAGAGATGCAGGTTCTAGTTTGTTCATTGGACAGTAAAATAGAAAGTTTGACTTGTCCACATTGTATAGACCAAGGTCAACTCAATCAAGGACTTTCGCGAGCTAGAAAAGTTTTCCAAATCTCAATTGAACTCTCTATGGCCCCTTTGCGATATAATGCCTATAACAATGTATGCATGCTTTGGTTTATGACATGCTTACGTTTCATGATTCTTCACGTACGTTCTCTTTATAAGGTCAAAAATGCGTCGACCATCCTTAACACCATGGTTGGGTGCTTATGTGAGTATTATCCTGCACTAATCTTATCTCGTCATGCACGAGATATATGTATGCATTATTATTTTATTATTTACTACCAATCTAATTACGTATGACTATTATATGTTAATTTACTGTTATAATATTATAATATTGCGACTATCGGCCATCAGTAATAATGTCACGTTATCAATATTAATAACGTTGAAATCATCTTAAATAGTCAATGTTGCTATTATTGACATCAGAATAAAGTGCACGTCAACAATGACCAGGGAATGAGCTCAGTATCTTTCCAAAAGGTGTTCATGCAATCTCCAGAAGGCCGTTTTCATTTCACTCTCCAAGATGAAGAAAGCCCAAAAAGGGTTGACCTTTTGATTCGTGATTAAATGATTGAAATATAGACAAAGTAGGGCATTCCCATATATCATTTAATATCGTCTTCAAGTGGACAAACGATACTAAATAAGCACACGGCATAAGATTGGATTATTCTCTATGAATCTCATCAGATAAATGATAAGAAAATGGGGTTGCCAGATGATATCGGAGGGCAGGTCTAGATTTTAAAGCCAGGGCGGTATTTCTATGAAGCCAAATTAATGAAAGTTCATAAATTGGATTATTTTATTACATTAAAAAGCCCCACAACTCCTCCCATGGTGATGGTGTGTCATTTTGACTTTTGGCCTGGTCAAGGAGTTCCCATCATTTACTCGCATGCCCACGTCCAGTGACTGAGGCCAGCTTTAGTGCCGTCGTAGGCCCTCGCCGACCGGCGCTTTCTTCTCCGGCGCCGGTCGGGTTTTCTCTCATACGATCCCTTTGAAGTCTGCGCCGCTCCGGCCTGACCAGGCGGGGGCGGGGTGGGGGCAGCTCGGCACGGCCACGCCGGCATCCCGGAGATGCCAGCCGGAGGAGGAGAGAGAGGGAGGATCCATCGACGATGTAGGCAGCGATTCTACTGCGCCACGTGGGCTCCTCCACGTTCGCGTGTCGCTGTCAAGTCAGCTGTCAGTAGCCGTGCAGGGTCTCCCGGCGCCCGCTCGATCCTGACGTCGCTGCTCCGGCCACGGGGCCGGCCGGCGGCGTGTGTTAGCACAGTCTCCGCCTATAGCCACGGCTGTGGACTCTTTCCTGAGAATTAGCTCGCCCATCAGGCTTTAAAAAACAAGGCTGTGTCCGATTTCGTCCGGAAAACTGACAGATTTTGTGAAGTATTTGCAATTCCATTCCCAAACCAGATCTTCCAACAACCTTTCAGACCAGATTACAATCTCTAACTGAATACACATGATCAGTGCCTTGATTGGGACCCAAATTTCTGGCTTCTTATTCATTTTTTCTTCCTTTGATCTCATCGCCCAACGTCCGATTTTCACCTGGGTCTTTAGAGATTAATCGGTTTAGAGAGAGAGAGAGAGAGAGAGAGAGAGAGAGAGAGAGAGGGATAATTATGCCATTATGATGGCTTGATCTTTCCTTAATATTTTATATTTATTGAAGGAACTGTAACGTCAGAAAATTGATGAAAATAGGAAAATTCAGACTAAGAAATTCAGTTTAAACTCCGTTGATCAAGAAAATACAGTTTCAAACAGACCACGGTATTCAAACATTTCTCTCTACTTCCTCATTTCCCATGACCGCGGACGTTTCCTTTCTGCCCCCACTCTTGGATTGCATTTTCCCGCTCCAAATTTTCATTATAAACAGCCCTCTCTATTCTTCGTTTCCCTGCGCATTCATAACCCTGAGAAGAGGACAAAGATATAGCAAAAAGAAACTTACAGGCAGGGTTCAGAGTTCTGAGATTCCTGAAGAGATCCCATAACACTTCCTGGATGAGCGCGATCTGAAGAAAGCAGCCAAGTAAATCAGTGGTACAGCTTCCTGGATCTCTCTCCTTTTCCTGTTTTCAGACAGCCATTTCATGTGAGGAAGATCAGGGAGGTCCTAAAAAAAGAGGGTGTTTTGAAGATTCTACAACAAAAAGGAGGATCAAATCAATGAACCAGATGGGAAAGAATGCCTCAATAATATAAGGGATTATCGGGTGCATATGATGAAGATGCCTGTCTCGATTTATCCTGAGGGAGGGAGACACTCGTCTTTGCTAAATAACCAAATAACAGCCAGAAAGGCGTCCACCCAAGTCATCAGGCTTCACCCTCGCCTCCGTCTCAGCAATGGCCTCGTACGAATTGAACAAGACATAACTGGAGGAATGGAGTGCGGAAGTTGGACGATCCGCACATAAATTAGGAGAAATGTGGAGTACCTGAAGAACTGATCACAGTAAAAGTTTGGGAAATCTTGGGATCTAAAACAGTCAAACCACAAGAATCGAGAAGAACACTGCATGGGTGGTGAAAACGTAGAAAGTAATGGCAAGGCTTCTCTAGAAAAAGCGAAAATGATGGCGGTCAACCCACAGATATGAGGCCTTTTGGGTAGATTCAGGCACTAAAAATAGGAAAATCACGTTATTAGAAATATTAAATGGGTACTCATGTGAACAATAAATATACCATTTTTGAGATGGGGGCTGTTGCACAAAGGGGCTCTCCAGCGACCCACACAGTGCCCGACCTCATTCAGAGAGACGCAGGCATGGTTTCAGCAGCAGCAAGGAGAAGGGAAGAAGAAGCGTCTGCAATTAATGCCAGCCAGCAGAAGCAGTAGGTTTTTCTCTCTCGCTCTTTCCGTGTTATTCTCGACCTTCTTCTCTCCTCGTATTCATTTTTCTTCCTCCTCTTCTCCACAGCCCCGTCTGGCCAGGGATCAGCTGACCTGATAACTGTAGTCAACCAGTTCCTACCGAGTCTCTCCCCGACGAGCACATCCTGATCAGGTTCATGTCAGTTTGACCGATCCATCTCAAGCATTTTTGGGGTTGGCGCAGTTCATCCGCAGCACTGGAGACCCCATCCCAGTTATCCATTTTCGCAGACTTAAATCGCTGGTTTATTTTTCCAGAAACCATAATGCGGGAGATGATCAGTACAAGTTCTGAGGCTGCTCGTGCCGATTCTCCACTTGATTCGGAGCATCCACCTCATCCAAACCAAAAAAATTGAGGCTGGAGCAGGAAGGGGAACTGGAGCAGCGGCCACAGCCGCTCACCGGTGAGGCAGATTTAGAAGATGGCGTCACTCTGGTAGGAGACCTCCGCCGGCGACGATGGCTCGGAGGAGATGATGCCGCAGGTCCGCGCGGTCCGGCTCCGCCTCCTCGGGGAACGCGGCGCCGCGAGGGTAGAGAGAGCTCCGACCACCCCCTCAACCTGTCGCGATCAGAAGAAAAAACCCGTCTTTTCCCCGTAGGCTCATGATGGGGCCGTGACTTCGTGAGAGAGACAACCTACCCATCGACGGAAGACTTCCCGCCCCCGCAGGACGCAGGCCTCCCTAAGAATAACACGTGGCCGGCTCCCGAGAGAAGAGCACGTTTATTAAAATACTCTGTCGAGCCACCAGACACGGCAGATAATGTAATAATCCATCTACGCGCGCCGCACCGTCACCCGGTTTGTCGCCGAGTCCGACTCGGAGCCGCCGGCGAGGGCGTCTCAGGCGGCGGCGGCGGCGGCGCCGCCTGGGAGAAGGGGAAGCTTGGGTCGCCGGCGCCGGCTACCTCGGACCCGACAGCTGCTGGGCCGAGAGGTAAGACTTCGAGGTGCTGTTCGTGCTGCCGGTGCAGGCGACGGTCGCCGTGAAGTCGGGCCCACGGTAGAAGCCGCCGCGACCGATCGCCGGCGGCTCCGCCGTCGTAGCCGCCGGTGTCCCGGGCTTCGTGGAGAAGTTCCGGCCGTAGAACCGGAGGAAGTTGAGGTACTCCGAGCGCGGTTCCCAGACGGGGACGGTCCCCTCGAGCATGCCGACGACGGTGACCATGGGGGGGCGCCGGGCCGGATCCTCGTGGAGGCAGCAGAGCGCCACCCGCACCACCTTCTCTACCTCCGCCGCCTCCACCCGCGCCTCTAGCCGCGGGTCCGCCAGCTCCAGGTACCTCCCCCTCTCGTGCATCTCCAGCGCGTACATGGGGAAGTACACGATGGCGGCGGCGCCCCCTGAGGAGCCGGCGGCGGAGGAGGAGGAGGAGGAGGACCCGCCGGCGCCCGCGCCGGCGGAGTTCGCCGAGATGAGCTCGCTGTCGCCGCTGGGCCCGACGAGGACGCAGTTCTTCCTACCGCGGACGATCTCCAGCAACACCATGCCAAAGCTGTAGACGTCGGTGCGGTCGGAGATGGAGGAGTTGGTGAGCCACTCGGGGGCGAGGTACCCGCGGGTGCCGCGCATGTTGGTGAAGAAGGCGGACTGCTCTGGCGACAGCAGCTTGGACATGCCGAAGTCAGAGATCTTCGCCTGCAGCTGCTCGTTGAGCAGGATGTTCTCCGGCTTCACGTCGCAGTGGATGATCTTGTGGTCGCAGCCGCCGTGGAGGTAGGCCAGGCCGCGCGCCGCCCCGAGAGCGATCTCCACCCGCTCGCGCCACTCCAGCGGCGGCGCCCCTCTGCCGGCGAAGAGCGACCGATCGAGGGAGCTCCTGCTCATGTACTCGTACACCAGCAGGCGCTTGGAGCCCTGGACGCAGAAGCCGCGGAGCTTGACGAGGTTGACGTGGTGGATGTTGCCGATGACGGCGATCTCTGTGCAGAACTCGCGCTTCCCTTGCCCGCCGGTGTTGCCGATCCGCTTCACGGCCACGACGGAGCTGTCCGGCAGGACCCCCTTGAAGACCTCGCCGAACCCGCCGGAGCCGATCCTCGTCCGGAAGTCGTCCGTGGCCGTCCTCAGCTCCTCGTAGGTGAACCTCGTCGGCAGCCCCGGGATGGAGATGTCGTCGTCTCCGTCGTCCTGGTCGTCACCCCCGTCCGCCGCCGACGGCGGCCACGACTTGAACCGGCCGAGCTTGATCTCCTTGCTCGGGTACCTCGATCTCGCCTCTCGCCGCCGGAGCCGCATCCGGACCAGGGCGATCGCCACCAGCACCACCAGGAGGAAGACGGAGATGGAGGGGAGCAAGATCGGGAGTATGTAGGTGGGGGAATTCTTCCGCCGGGCCGACGTCGTCGAGGACGACGCCGCTGCCAGGACCTTCACGAAGCCCCGGTCGCCGGCGGCCTCGCTGCTCGCGGGTGTTTTGAAGGAACCCAGCAGCTTCTCCAACAAGAAGCAGGAACCGGTGGAATTCCGGTGGTAGAAGCCGACGCAAGAGCAGTTCTGCGAGCAGAGGCTCTCGCAGGTCAGGAAATTGACTCCAATGGCCGCCGCCGTCGAGAATCTCTTGGCGAAGTAGTCGATCCCCGCCGGCAGGCCGTAGTAACTCGGGGTGGTCTTGCCGCAGGACGACGGCGACGGCAGCCGGGAGCCGTCGGAGGGCACACAGCGGCCTTCTTTGCTGGAGAATCCCTGCAGGCAGGGGCAGGAGTTCTGCCCCTCTGCGCAGACGGCGAGGGCGGGGCAGTTCAGCGGAAGATCGCAGTCGTCGGCGGGTGCGACGAACTCCGACAGCGGGGTCGAAGAATTGGGGAACGGGTAGCTTACGATCCTGAGCCGCCCCGCACTGTCCAGCTTTCCTATCCGCAGGCCCGCCGGCGGGAGGCTCGTCGTTTGCCACACCACCTCGCCGCCGCCGCCGAGGAGATAGAGGCCGGAGGCGTTCATGGCCAGGTAGGAGGCGGCGGCGTTGGTGTTCTTGGCGGTCCTCACGTCGGCCGACATGCTCCAGTACCGCTGCTCCCCCTTGTCCCACTGCAGCAGGGCATCGTCGGCGGTGACGATCAGCCGGAAGTCCCCGGCGGTTAAGTTGAAGGCGGTAGATGAGCTGGCGAGCCCGGCGCCGCCCACCGGGAGGTGCTGGTCGGAGAGGAAGGTATCGGTGGGGTGATCGAAGCTCTGCCAGAGGCTGACGTTGCCTCTGCCGAGGAGGAGGAGGTTGCCCGTGTCCAAGAGGCGCATGGCGGTGACGGCCCCGGCGAGGCGTGGGGTGGACCAGACGGGGGGGCGCCCATCTCCGACGGGGAGAGACAGCCCCACGGCGGAGAGGACGAGCTCCACCTCGTTGTCCACCGGCGCCCCGCGGTTCGCCGACCAAACAATGGCGCCGGTGGCGGTGTGCACGACGGAGAAGTAGAAGTTGCCGGGCTGTTGGGTCCCGGGGGAGTTGATCACTGCGCGGAAGACGTTGTTGGGGGACTGCAGGAACACGCCGCCAGTGTCGACAAAGTGCAGGTTGGAGGCCGTGAAATTAGGGTAGACGAACTCGACGGCGACCGGGCCGCCTAGCGAGGGCCGTGCCTTCCGCAGCAGCAGCAGCGCAGACAGGAGGACGGCGAAGAGCAGGCGGAATCGGTGGCAGGCCATGGCGAGGGAGCAGAGCTGCGCTCGTGGAGGACGATTTGGGGGGCGGCGATCCTCTCCGCCTCCATGTGCAGGAGGTCGCCGGTCGTTGATGGGGGGATGGAGAGGGCCAGCTGATCTAGTCATCGTCTCTCTCTCTCTCTCCCGCGTTGACCAGAAGAATCCTGCCAAAAGCCTTTCCCGTGCCCACACCGGGGCCACACGGGATGGACGGCCACGATCTAACCCCACCGAATACATATCACCGGCCGGAGCCGCACTTGCACGTTATCTCACATTTTTTTTATATTTATAAACCACCATTAAATATTTGCGCTAAGAAAACCTCGTGCACAGAGATAAATCCACGTCACTTTCGTCGACGCATTGATTTTTTCCGTCGCGGTGCTTGTCAGGGCAGTTGAGAGGACGAGGCTGGAGTCAGCCGCCGCCCGCCCCCCGTCCGCCGTCGAAAGCCCCTCTGATCGGATGGCGGCGGCGGCGGCAGCTGAGGCGTGTCGTGGCAAGCTGACCCCGACAGAATCGGGCCCTTTTTTTTAATCTTCCAATCATGCGCGCAGCGGGGAATTACGAGTATATTTTGGGAGGAAATCGGTATTTATGATGTCATTAACGAGGTCATGCTGACGCCACCACCACCGTCCATAAGCTACATGAGCACCCAAGAACGGCGCCGCCCCGCACGGAGGTTTCACACGCTTTTCCCCCGCTCGCTGACTTTTCTCGCCCTCCATGCCCCCACCGTCCGCCACGTCGACGGGAGCGAGCGCGGACCGGGCTCGAGCCTCACGGGCCGCTCCGACTTTGGGACCTCGTGGCGAACGATGCGGTTGTCTTGGTACCCAAAAGTCAGCCAGACCGCGTTGACCCGGTGGGTCGGATGCTGAGCGTAATACGGCTCGCATTAGTGGGTCAAAAACCCAGTTGCGCCGCCAGAGGCCAACCCCCTTTAAACGACTAGATTGACCGAGTTCTTCATGGTCGCCCCCCCCCCCCCCGCTGACTTAGACTGAGTTCTCCCCCCACAGCCATTGAATGATCCCCCGAGATGACGGAGGGCATGACACCGAGGCTGCGACGGTGGCCCTTCACATGCTGCCGCTGGGGCGCTGCTCTCTCTCTCTCTCTCTCGCTCGCTTTTCCTCTTCTTCAGCCGTCGCCCTAATTCAGGGGAGAGCGGAACCGGGCCCGTGGGACCCGCTGCGACCGTGCTCGTTTTGGCATCTAGATCCAGGGGACCGTGGGGAGGCGGGTTTCCTCGCTGGACCTCGTGACCTAGGGGATCTACGGCATCTGGGGGCGGCACCTCCTCCCCAGCTCTCTCTACCATGGCGGCCGGAATCGGACCAGTAGTGAGGATTGTTCTCTCCCTTCTCGCCGTTGTCCTTATCTTGGTCTCTGGTTCCTCCGCCGCCTACACGGCGAGGACCGGCGGCGCCGGAGCGCCGCCGGACTGCCGGGAGCTGAGATCGGAAGAGGAATGTGCGAGGAGCTCCAGACGGTGCCGGTGGTGCACCAGCGAGGCCCTGGACGATATGTGCTTCGGCGCCGCCGAGGCATGGAGGCTGCCTCATCAGGTGTTCGCCTGCGGCTGACGATCCCATGGCCGCGAGCTCGCCCCCTGCTGTAATTCGATCCCCCCCCTTTTTCCCCATCCTTCCTGCTTCCTCCCATGGCCGCGCGACGGGGATGATTCCGCGGAGCAGGCCGCCGGAATCTCGCTCTCATCGTCTCGGATCGATTTGAGGTGAACAGAATCGGGAGGAAGAAGATGAAAGACTTTCCTGCTGTGCGTCCTTCTGCTGTGTTCTAGGGTTTCTCACCTCTCCCTCCTGTTCTTCCGGGGATCTCAACAGGGCGGATCGACCGATCTCTCCATCCGCAACCCCGAATTCGATCCCGATTTCAGTTGAATCCTGGCTCGATCGCCGTCGACAAAGGCCCCAGGGACAACACCAGCGACCATCCCCCTCAACTGGTTGTGATCGCCGTCACCATCGCCATCACTGAGAAGAGATCTCTGGGTTCCGAGGTCTCTTCCACAATCCAGCTGGCTTCCCTTCTTCGATCCCCAACCCTCGCATCTCCAGATGCAGAGACGAGATGCTAAATATATATATAAATAAATATATATTCTACATTTTGTTTTTATTAATGTGAACAATTATTTTGGGCGGGGGGATCCTGGGAAACTTTTTACACAAATACTAAATTATTAAAAAATCTATTTATATAACTACCAAGTTTTATTTTTATAATGGGAAACAAATATTTAATGCGAGATATTATTATGTCTAAGGGGGTGGTTGAGGGAAACTTTTCATAGAAATACTAATTTACTAAAACAGCTACTTATATAAATGTTAACTTTTATTTTTATATTAGGAAAAACTATTTGATGCGACATGTTATGTGTGGTTGAGGGAAACTTTGTATAGAAATAAAAAATTATTAACACAGCTATTTGTATAAAAAATATTTTTTTATTGTGGGAAAATTATTTAATAGTAGATATTGGTGTGCGTAGGGGGGTGGTTAAGGGAAACCTTTTATTAAAATTCTAAATTACTAAAAATATATATTTATGTAAACACTAAAATATATTTTATAATGGGAAAAATTATTTAATGTGAGATATTATGTGTGGTCGAGGGAAACTTTTCTTTGTTCGCTCTCTAGAAAAGGAAAAATTACGGCTCTTTGGGCCCATTTGGCCACAACGACGTGTTGTGGGCCAGGGGCCCATTAACACGTAGTTAATGTAGATGGCCTTTAGGGATGGGGCCCACGGAAAGACATGGCCCTGACGGCCCAGTAAACTTGGGGAAAACGGGCCGGCCGAGCCGAGCCGATCCAACTGTTGATAGTAGTTCGGGGCTGTGAGAAGGGGGGGCGGGGCGAGAGAGGGAGATGAGAGGTGTTGGAGGGCCGCTGCTCTGCGTCGGCGATCTGCTGCACGACCTCTCCGAGGACGCCGGCGGCGCCGCTGCCGCCGTCTCCCCTTCTCCGTCTATCAGCGGCGACGCGTCGCCACTCCCGCCGTCTCATCTCCGTGGTCTTTTCGAGGTTAGTCGACGGGGAAGGACGTAATCTCCTCTTGCGGATCCATTCATCCCCTGTTTCTTTTTATTTTCTCAATGTTTCGTATTTCCCCTCTCGTTAATTAATGGCTGGCTGCTACTGTTTGGAGAGTGGAAGATTTTCTTCGTTCCTCAGTCGTGCGATGAGGACTCGATGTTGGGCGGTTGGAGCCCTAATCCTTCCTCCTGCTCCAGAGCTAATTTCTTGTATCATGTCTTTCTTAAAAACCGTAGGCCTCAATATTTTTTACCTAAATTAAATGAATTTTTTGGATTATTTTTTATGGAGAAGCAGGTGAGCTTTGGCACTGTGGATGCAGTAAATCTCAAACAGCCTAGGAGACTAATTTGTTTTACCCCTTGTCTATAGAGAAAAGCTTCAGTTGAATAAAATAAGCTTAGCTTAAACTTCATGGAGACCTGGATGTGATGATGCATTCCCCTCAGCGATAGCCTTCAAAAGATAATTGTGTCGGCGACGGTTGATCCTGAGCTGATCATGGTTAGGCGTCATAATCACAAGTACTAATGTTGTGCTTTATCTCATTTTCGCAAAGCCTTTCAGACATATAACGGATGATTTCTCAGTTGCGTAAACTGTATTTACATGACAAGAACTAGCCAATTCCGATCCCTTGCCATTTTAGATGCTCCGTCTATCTCGATTTGGGATGGAATGCAATTTTAAAAGACATTCGCCCTTAAAACCTGCGTAGTGGATGTTATCTTAAAAAGGTAAAAATAAGTCAACGAAAGTTTTCAGATGTCAGGAATTGCACATTCAGTGTGTTTCTATAGATCTCAGTGAGATTCATGTATTTTCATTAAATTTGAAATGGATTCGAATATCCGCTTTTTCACACGGTTTTCCTATAATTCAGAAACTCAAAGGGAAGTTGTTTGATTATAAAGCGTTCCTATATCCATCTTCTGTTTTGAGAAAGAAATATGCCCATGATCAACACATCTTTGTGATTCGATGGCTACTGTCTCTGTTTCATTCTATGTTGTTATTTTTCTTCGTGTGTTCCACAGGTTTTATTTTCATTATTTTTATGTCTTCATTTGATTTTTAAGGTTCCGGACATCAAAGATATATCATCTCCGATATATATGTGCGGGTGGCATATACTGTGGGTGTGGGTTACTTAATAGTGATTATTGAGATCTGAGATAGCTCTCTTCGAGGTCCACAGCTTAGAAAATGCATGGGACGTTTAGAGCATTCAGGCTTATCCTCAAAGGAGAACTAGCAGCTTCATGAACGCAACTGACTTCGCTCAAAGTCATTTGGATTTTTTTGATAAACTATAAAACAATCTGTGGTCCATGCAAGACTTGAAATTTTATGTGAGGCTCTTTAAGAGGTTTGGGAGAAATTCAGGGTCTTTAAAACTAGGGAAAATGTTGCATTTTATTGACACTACATGATGATGTTGGTGCTACTGGCTTGTGCGAGAACTAGAAATAATTCCTGCTCAGACTTTGCTGTTCACAATGCCTTTACCCAGCATTATACTTACTCTACATAATTGGCATGGGGTCAATGTGGTGAATGGAGAACTGAACCTGTGGGTCCCCTGCACTTGGGTGTATTAATCCTAATTTTCACGTCTCTAATAGAAATTAATGATGATAAAAGATTAAATAATATTATCTTTTTATTGGCAACAGGAGACGTATGATCAGCTGACTGAGTCTCTGACGGGGACGGATCACTCATGGACCCAACTAACCTTGAAGGTGAATTTGCATCAACATTATTTTTATTTTGATCATCTGACAGTAGAAAATCTCCCATGTGAAAGGGTCTAATGAATTTCCACCTTTAGCTGTGCTCTGCAGTGGAAACAGCAGATAAGTTAGTTAGATTTGCCCAATCAAACGCTGAGGATTTGCTGGAGAAGGTTAATAGTCTTGAGAACATCATAAAACGCAGCCGTTCTGCTGCTGAAGCTGCAGGAGTTTTGTGTGGCGAAAAGTCCAAGAGGGAAATGGCTACCAATGATCCTGTCAGGAGATTTTAAGAGTGAAGGGGAGGTCCCCATCTCTGGTTCAGGCTGCAGGCTCTTTCTGTATCATATTACTTGGATGAAAGCTTTGGTTGTTGGAGAAAGAATCCTGGTGTCGATCTCTGTTCTTCAGTTGTTTAATGGAACTCTTCTATTGCCCAATTGGTTATCAACCTTAATCGAGTTGCAGATGTTGTGGATGGGGATGTTGGCAGGCTGAAGAACTCCATAGTTTAACCTAAATTTTGCATTTCTTCCCTTGGATTTGGGTCTGAAAACAAAGCCCAGAAAGGAAAGCTGGCCAGTCCCTATCTGGTACTAACCTGGGTCGGATCCAGGCTTCGGTGGAGTCTGTCTTGGAAGCCGAGGTTTAGCTTGCCATGCACCATATGGTCATCCTTTCTCTCTCTTTCTCTCTCTCCCCCTCACCCCCACAATCTCTCTCTACATCCCCTTTCCCTAGTAGGTGGGTCCCCGCCTATTTTATGCCTGGGTGGAACATCCCTCTCCCTTTTTGTGACTCCTCCCAGCATCCTATCTTTGTATTTCAGACACGAGTAACTTGTCCAAGGTGAACTTGGAGCCCATTTTCTTGAGTCTGAGTTGTTCTAACGCTGAAATACTCGAGATTGAGCTGCTATGGGTTGGGATCAGACTGTCCTCATCAGTGAATATTAGGAAAGGTCCGGAACAGGTCAAACAAAAGAGTGAGGGCATGAAGCAAATTTTCTAATGTATGCATGATCATAGTTGTTTAAGGATTGGTATGTTTGTGAAAAATGCCTCAACACACTTGGCTATATTGGGTGGGAGATCAAGTTTGTATTAAAGACACTTAACACTTGATCCTTCATTTAGAATGGGATGTGATAAAACTCTGCATAGGATCATTGACAATCGTACTTGTTGGTATAATTTATTAAGATCACTGAAGATTTTCAAACTTTTAATATTATACATATCATTTTATCTAGATAAATTTATTTTTGAATGTGTAATGGGTTTTTCATTTTTTTGATAATGTATTTAACTAGGGTCATCAAATGTGGCAACTGTTTTGTTGATTTTGAAGTTGGCAAAGCTCTTAACAATAAAGAAGAGATATTCGTTGGCTGCTAAAAAGCATATAACCAAAATGAAAGTTTGATAAATTATAAAAACTTGTAAAGAAAAAGGAAGAGAGAGAGGGCTTAAGTTCAAATTGATCAATTGAAGAGGGAATTTGGTACCTTGCCAAAGACAACATTTCACTTTAAAGGTAAACAAGAATCATTGATTTTTTGAGTTGATGAATTTGTTATAAATAACTTGAAAATTTGGGTCAATAAACCACTACAAGTTTCTTTTAGAATTTATGAATGAAAAGTTATGTTCGCTTCTCCCTAAAACTACTAGAGTAATAATGGTAAAAGTTTATTATGATCAATAATTGATTATGTGCTACAGTCTTCAACCTAGAATGGTGAACTCGTGTTAGATTATCAATGCTTCTTTACTGAGATCTAGAAGTATTGGGAGTGTTTTGGCTGCAGACCATTGAATCTAATGGAGTGGAGTTGATGGCTGACAATAAGCTATTACACCACTAGTGAATAATGGAATCAAGGAAGATATCTTTGGAAAATGATGTAGGCTAAGAGAGTAGATCATTATAAATTGTGAATCTTTCGAATTGATCACCTCAGTCATCCTTAGTCAGTCAACACTCTTTGATTGTAGGAATGTTCTGCTAATAACCTGCCTTGAAACTATTTTTCTCTCATCCCATCATCCAAATAGTTGAAAATTTATTCTTTCCTCCTCTTGATTCATTTGTGGTCTTACTAGATCCCACACTTTCCATCTCCCATATTGTTATAATACATCTAACTCCCATAACATTCCCTTCTCCTATACTAAAGAATAACTAGTGATAATATTTATAAAACATGGATAATTAAATGAGGGGATTACATGAGGTAAACATAAGTTCTTGACTATGACATTGAAAGTTGTGACATAATCAAGAAAATGCATGTTGAAGACACCCATAGGATATGGCCAATAAAAAAAAATATCTTAGGAGGTGAGTATAGGGAGATAAGACCACTCATGATTAAGGGAAAAACTTGAGGCAGGAAGGTAATTGAAGCAAAGAACATGAAGATGTATAAGAGATAAGTTGTCATAAAGAAGTTTGACCTTGATGAAATTTGAACTACAATGAAAAATACTAGTCGTGCCATTTGTGTAAAAAATAATTACAATTATTTCTAATTTATGAAGAAGAACAGGGAAGTAGAGGGTCATATGAGGCAATGGTTGATAACTAAGGCCTTGGGGGTTACATGTGATAACTTGGAACCTAATAATAATATTTTAATAAATTATATTATTAGATTAATGATATTAAGAAATATAGAACTTAAATGTGTAATTGACAATAGATAATTGTTATTGTTAATTACCTATGGAGCAACACAATTTCATCTTCTAAGAATTAATGATTGAACTGAAGTTATTGATGACTATCGCCACCCACTATCATGTTATTGTGAGAAACAAGAACTATTGCATAACCCCCAATTGTGTGCAAGTCTTAGGTTTGTTGGAGCTTTTTATATTTGATAGAAGTTGGCTAAAAGCAAAGTTCAATGTGTTTATATTTACTATACCTAAGATATTTGTGCTTAATAAAATAGGTCTATTTTATCAAACCACTATAAAATCTTATGTTTAAATCTTCATGAATCATGTCAAACAATTGAGAAGTAGATATATGAAAGGTCTAATTAACTCTCCTCTTAAACTATATTGCTATCAAAACTAAAACAACAATAACTCTAACAAACTTATGTGTTTTACTTAGAAGCTTTTTCTATATTCATGAATTTGGTTACTCAATTTCTATTAACACTTTATTAATTATTTTTAAATTCACAATCCTAGGTCAGCTAGAATATAATGAGTTAGCATATTGAAATAAACAAACTAACATTCTTGTCTAATATAGCATGTAAAATAATATTTTATCTTATATTTTTTGCTGATAGGAAGAAAAGTTTTTCAGCTTTTATTTTAACACAATTTTAACATTTTACTTGATATAGGTGTTGCAATTGAACGAACCAAGACAAAATTTTGGATTTTTGTCCAATATTACAGTTGATCATTTTTATTTAGAAATGTGTTTTTAGGGGGCATCTTTTGCATTCGTATATTTATGCATGCATCATATTCATTTTGTGATCACTTCTTTAACCACATTAGATGACGGGTTATGACAATGAGTATACTCAAATGATAGATAATTAGTTTTAAATTAGTTGAGTAAAAAATTTTAAATTAATTTTAAGGGACATCTTACAAGAGTTAAGAATAATATAATGTTAGCTGTGATATGACTCAGTGAAATTAAAGGTTTAAATGAAATATTACCATTACTTCAACATATCTATATATATAGATACGAAATTTTAGTGTGAGATTTCAAATATTTTTATTGATCATGCTAATACTCATTCTTCTCACTAGCCAACTTCTTATGTGATAAGGTGATTTGATTGACAACTGAAGGATTACATAGAAATGTTTGAAGGCCATGACATTGTTATCATTTGAAAAATGCAATTCTTTATAGTTCCAAAGCTCTACCATGATATGAAGACCATGACATATGGCCTTCATTATAATTATTAATAAATTAATTTCTATAATAAATTTGGTGGGTGCAATCAATAGGGATGTTGTGATCATCGGTTTACTTCTAAAAATAACTTTGACCATTCCTCAAAAAGTGTCTATAAAAGGCTTTGAGCTTAAGATATGGGAGTCACATTATAGAAGTTGAGTAAAAAGTCAACCCTAGATCCACAAAGACTGAACCAAGTAGAAGGTGGAGAGAGAGAGAGAGAGAGAGAGAGAGAGATGATTTTGGTAGAAAAACCAATGAAAGGGAAATACATCCAACACGAGGTACATTTTTTGGGTTATTCTCATTTCCAGTTGTTGCTTGTGAGCTTCCCCTTTCGGCGGCAGAAAAGCCACAGCCGACCACCTGTCTGATCTCCTGAAATCCCTAAAATATCCTCATCTCCCTGCTGTACGCACTGATCGGTGGGCTGCGATGCGCACCAGATTTTCACATCCTCGCTATGACTGGAAAACTTTGGTGGCTGCTTCTCCTCGACTCGTCTGTTTCGGGACGGTTTCCTGGTGGAGATTAATCAGCCCCAACTCGACTAGCTATGATCGCCGCCGCCGCCGCCGCCCCCATCTCCTGCTCTCGCCACCGCCGGATGCTGAGGCTGCTGCCGAGTCCCTTCTGTGGGGCCGCCGGTTCCTCTGGCCACCTCCCCCCCTCCTCCTTCCTCGGCAACTCCCCCCCGAGAGTTGCCTTCTCCTCGGCCTCGGCCTCCGCCTCCTCCCCGGGTCGAAGCCCTCGTCGGACGGCCATGGCCACCGCTTCCACGGCGACCACGGACGAGAGCCCAGCTGCTGCCGCCGACCCGCCCCTCCCGCCTCCGCCGCCCCGGTCCCAGGTTAGGATCCGAGGCCGATCCCTCTCTGCCTTTGCCTCCCGATCTTGCGGCTGTTCATTCATGCGACTTCATCTGCAATCTGTGGCGCATGAATCGACGAGGTTACGATTCCTGTTCAGTTTTTCCGGATGATGTTCGCAAGTAGATTCGATCTCAGGCTGCAAATCTATCGTTCGTCGAGAAAAATCTGTGGAGTGTTCTTTGAATCCATTCCCTGGTAAAACGATGAAGAACATGTCCGTCTGAGGTAATCCGTGTCAGCAGTTTCCCTCTCGCACTGTGATGTGGGCTCTGCCATGCGACCTGGCTCTCTGCTTTTCAGCGGAGAAGATCGCCATCACTCCAAAAGTTCTGGAGCAGATGCTCGCCATGGCTCTGAGCTTGGTTGCTCTGGTTTATGTGCGGAAGAATGAACGAGCGAAATAGAGAATCAGCTCCAATCGTCCTGGAGAATTGCCAGTCTGGGATCTTCTCCGAGGGATGAAGAATCTCCATGGAGCTGGCGGTTTGGGATGACATTCATGCAGGTCTGAGAGAAACCCAGTAGATCTTGTCACAACAAAGAGGCCAATGAATCTCTCTCTCTCTCTCTTATTGGATGCAGCAGGATCGACCCATGAACACTTTTTACCAGCTGCCCATGTCATGCAGATCTGAGAGAAACCCAGTAGATCTTTTCACAACAAAGAGGTGAAGAAAAGGCTTGGACTTGTAAATTCCCAAATTTCTTCTTCTTCTTCTTCTTCTTCTTCTCTCTCAATTCTGCTCTTCGTTTAATCTTCATTTTCATCGCCTCCTCCCCTCCGCCACCCTCCCATTTACTCTCCTGTCATCGGAGGTGCTTCAGGAGAGAGACAGGCGAATGAGGCTCTCTCTCTCTCGCTCTCTCTCGCTCTCTCATTGGATGCCGCGGGAGCAACCCATGAACACTTTACCAACTGCCCAGTTCGTATGATAGAATTCTTCTTGATGCGTGGTTCTACGAAATTGCAGACCATCATGGGTAGTCTATGATTAATCTCATCTTATGATATGGCTCTGAGAGGACCTCTGGCCTCCATTGTATTCGTTCAACAGTTCTACCCGAGGAGAACGGTTCTCCCCGTCTTCATCGCTCAGACATGCTCTTGGGCCAAGAGCGATGGAGAACATGGAAGAACTCTGGGTCTCATTGATTGATCTTCATGGTTTCATAGCCTGTGATGCTGGTTACCTACACTGGCTTCGACCCTTTCTGGGTATTTTTCTCTGTTCATTGTTTGACTCTCTCTCTCTCTCTCTCTCTCCTGCAGATTGCCGAGCGCCTGGAGAAGTTCAAGACGACGATCTTCACTCAGATGAGCTCCCTGGCGCTGAAACACGGGGCCATCAACCTCGGGCAGGGCTTCCCCAATTTTGACGGCCCAGACTTCGTGAAGGAGGCGGCCATCCAGGCCATCAGAGAAGGGAAGAACCAGTACGCGAGGGGCTACGGCGTCCCCTCCCTCAACGCCGCCATCGCCGCCAGGTTCCAGAAGGACACCGGCCTCGCCGTTGACCCAGAGACGGAGGTCACCGTCACCTCCGGCTGCACCGAGGCCATCGCCGCCACCATGCTGGGCCTCGTCAACCCCGGGGACGAGGTCATCGTCTTCGCCCCCTTCTACGACTCCTACCAGGCCACTCTGTCCATGGCGGGGGCCCGCGTGAGGTCCATCACCCTGCGGCCGCCGGACTTCGCCGTGCCGATCGCCGAGCTCAGGGCCGCCTTCTCGCAGAAGACGCGCGCCGTCCTGCTCAACACGCCTCACAACCCCACCGGGAAGATGCTCACCATGGCGGAGCTGCAGGAGATCGCCGCCCTCTGCGTGGAGAACGACTCCCTGGCCTTCTGCGACGAGGTCTACGACAAGCTGGCCTTCGAAGCGGAGCACATCTCGCTGGCGTCCCTCCCCGGCATGTTCGAGAGGACCGTGACGATGAACTCCCTCGGCAAGACCTTCTCCCTCACCGGCTGGAAGATCGGCTGGGCCATTGCTCCGCCGAACCTCACCTGGGGCGTCCGGCAGGCCCACGCCTTCCTCACCTTCGCCACCTCCACGCCCATGCAGCACGCGGCGGCGGCGGCGCTCGGCGTCGCCGACGGCTACTACGAGGAGCTGCGGCGCGATTACGCCGCGAAGAAGGAGATCCTGGTGGAGGGGCTGCGGGCGGCGGGGTTCGTGGTGCACCCTTCGAGCGGGACCTACTTCGTGGTGGTGGATCACACCCCCTTCGGGTTCGACAGCGACGTGGCCTTCTGCGAGCACCTGATTCAGGAGGTGGGCGTCGTCGCCATCCCCACCAGCGTCTTCTATCTCGACCCGGAGGAGGGGAGGAGCATGGTGAGGTTCACCTTCTGCAAGGACGAGGGCACCCTGCGGGAGGCCGTGAGGAGGATGAAGGAGAAGCTCAGGAGACGACGATGACTGGGCTAGCTAGAGCTGGCATCTTTCAGTGGCCGCCGTCCTCTTGGATCCCCGGAAGATTTTCTGTGCTCTTAAGTCTTGCAGCGGCCGCCATTCTTTGAAAGCCACTTCTGCTCCCCCTCTCCACTCCTCCCGATCTCACCTCACCTCATCCTCGTCGGAAGGTGACCTGGGTTCCTCCCCTCAGATGGACCTGGGTCAATCGCCGGGGTCGACGTCGGCGCTGCCGTCTTCGGTTTTTTCTTGATTATGTTATGGCGTCCCCTCGCAGGGATTTCTCCCCGATGATCACTTCGGATAACGCCTGCGCATCCATGACGAGGCCTCGGATTAGATCTCTCTCTCTCTCTCTCTCCCCCAGAGCCATTCGAAGTCCGGATAATCTTCCCCTTCACCTCGGCTGTCGCCGTCGCCATCTGCATGCTGCCGATGATGCAGTCAGGACCCCCACTGTTCGACGATTAACTGTCCGCCTCCACAGGAGAAAGGGGGCCGCCGCCGGCCGCCCGCGGTCAGCGTCTTCCTCGTCGCGTAGCGCCGGCGGGCGGCGCTGCGGCGGCGGGGGCGGGCCATACCAGCGGCGGGAGCCCGAAGTGCGATCCGGACCCCGTGGGGATGCAATCCTCCACGTCCCCCGCACGCCTCTCCTTGCCCCCCCCCCAAAAAAAAGGGTATTAAAGAAGACGCTGACCTCGCCGGAGGGGTCCGCCGGAGAGGAGGCGGGGGAGGCGAGCTCTACAACCAATCCTCCAATTGCCCTGCTCCGCAAGCAATCAGCTTTAAAATACTCCCGCGAGCACACGACGACGGGGCGTCGTCGGCCACCTCGCATCGTCTTGCGGGGAGCAGCGGCGACCCGGGTCTGCCCGCCACCGCCGGCGTGGAAGGGGGGCCCGGCGGGGGGGGAGGCGATTTCAAATCAGAGCTTACGGGGGCGCAGGTGGCCGGCCCACCGGATTAGTGTCAAAAAGACGGCACGCCGCCCATCTAATCCCGGCAACCTCCCCTCTCGCCGCCTTTTCCGCTGCCCCGACCGCCGGTGGACGCTGGGGGTGGGTGCGTGGGGGCGGCCTCCCGCCGCAGGGGGAAAGCCGATGGGCCCTCCCCCTCCCCCGTCACCGTTCCAAAGATTTCACGCACGTTATCATGAAAGCGGGGAACGCAGGCGCTACTGCCGCCGCCCGCCGCAGGCCACGGCAGGGAAAAAGAGGACGATCTAGAGAGAGAGAGAGAGAGAGAGAGGTGGGAGGAGGGTTTTTGCAGAGCTGGGAGAGCCCAGAAAGCTCGCTCACATGCTGATCGATTTACAGCTTGCGGATGGATCTATGTACAAGGGAAAGAAGAAAGGAGAGGAGGGGTTCTTGGGAGAGAGAGAAAGAGAGAGAGGGCGAGGTGAAGCGTCCTGGATTACGGTCAAAATATCCATGGCCGCCGCCGAGCTTCGTCCTCCGCCTCTCCCATCTCCAGCTGGGTCTCCCGGGCAGGGCGAGCATTCTGCTCGCCCCAGCCTCTGACTGACCGACGACGGACCTGGCTCCTCCCCGGGGTCCGATAAAAACTAGCAGGACCTCCGGGGCGGCGCCGCCGTCGCTCCCTTAGACGCCAATGTCGCAGAACTTGCCGTCCATCCGGTTCTGGACGGCCTTGATGGCGGCGACGCGCGCGGCGGTGGCCGCCCTGTTCGCCGCCGCCACCGCCCTGTTCACCCGCTCGTCCACCCGTGGCAGAAGCACCGCCTGCTGCGCCGCCTTCCTCGCCGCCTGACCGATCATCGTAGCACCCCCATCAGTCGCCGGAAACATCACCGGCGGCAGTGGGGAGGAAAAAAGAGAAGAAGAAGAAATCTGAATCTGACCTCGATGGCGTGGCGTACGGATTCATGGGACTGCGGCTGCGGGACCTTGAGGACCCCGTGATCCCACTCGCCGGACTTGCCGTCGCTGTTCCTGAATGTGTACATGCCGAAGCCCTGCTTCCGGCCCTCGTGCCAGGACCCCTCGTAGCAGTGCCCGTTGGCGAACTGATAAACCCCAAATCCATGGATCTTGTCGCCGAAGTACTCCCCCGAGTACCTGTCGCCGTTCCTGCCGAAGGAAGAAGAACACGCATCTCCCGTGATCAACAACAATGGCGGGCGGCGAGAGCAAGGTCGGTCAGTGTCGCGAGTTGCAGGGGAATGAATAATCGGAATCCCAGCCTTGGCGGCGACAGCCAAGAACAAGGGAGAGATTCTCAAGGAAAAAAAAAGAATGGGACCATAATCAGACCCAGGACGGGGAAGAAGAACGAGTTCACTGTTCTATCGACTGTTCCTCCGGCTGCGGAAGAGGGGGGTTGGGGGCCAGGCCTGCTGTTCCATCGATTATGGTGCACCTCGCGGAGAAAATAGGCGATCGATCGTCTCCAACATCAAAAAGCTAGCCATCTTGGAGTCAAATTCGATCGAAACCGCCGGCGCAGACGTCCGCGCGGAGATCAAATCGAAGACGGATTCAAGAAAAAGAAAGGGGGGAGGAAGGGATGGAGAGAGTTTTCAAGAAGCTCACCTGAAATGGTAGGACCCGAGGCCATGCTTGACGCCACACTTGAACTCGCCGACGTAGCAGCTCCCGTCGGAGCAGGTCTGCACTCCCACGCCGTGGCTCTGCCCGTTGAGCCACTCGCCGGCGTAGCAGTCGCCGGCGTAGAAGCGGTAAACGCCGACGCCGTGCCGCAGGCCGTGGCGGTACTGCCCTCTGTAGCGGCTCCCCCTCGCCCAGCTCTCGATCCCATAGCCATCGTACCGGCCGTCCACCCAGTCGCCTTCATACTTGCCGTTCCCGAAGTAGTAGTACACGCCGCTGCCATTACACTTACCGCGGTGGAACTCGCCCTCGTAGTAGTCCCCGTTATTGTACATCTCCACTCCTTCTCTGACCCCCTCGGCGGCGGCGCCGGCGGCAGCGGCGTCCCTCTCGTCACGGTCCTTCTTGGAGTCGCCGATGAACCACTCCACGGAGTCGCCGCCGCCGCGGATCGGCCGGCCGGCGCCGGAGAAGCAGAGGAGCCTCGACCGCCGGGCGGCGACGGAGGCCACGGCGACGGCGGCGGAGGCCAGGAGCAGGTTCCCGAGGAAGGGGGACTCCTCCCGGAGGTAATAGAAGAACAGGAACGAGAAGACGGACAAGATCATAAGGACGGAGGCGAGGGAGGAGGCGGCGGAGACAGCGGGGAAGGAGGGGCAGCGCGCGGACAAGGACTTATGCGGCGCCCTTCGCCGCCGCTTCTTCTCCTCGTCGGGGCTGCCCTCCCGGCGGTGGCCGTGGTGGTGCTCCGGCGGCCGGGGCATCTGCTCCTCCTCGTCCAAGGCAGAGAGGCTCTGGATGGACCGCACAGTGGGGGAACGGAGGAGGGAAGACGGGGTCCTCGCCAGCTTCGTCGCCTGCCCTTCCATTCCCGACCTCCTCCTTCTCCCCCAATCTTCACCGGCAATGGGTTCCTCTGCGGTGAGCAACAACTCCCACAGGCGAAGCCGGCATGCCGGAAAAGCCGCAGCTGCGCGAGAGGCCGAGGAGAGAAGACGCCGGATGACGAGTCTGAGCGAGACTGGGCGGGGTCTGCCGGTACGGTGGCGCTGGTTATCTGCTGCGAGACGGAGAGACCGGAGATGGCGAGCGCAGCGGGGCAGAGGGAAGGGGGAGAAGCGAGAGAGAGAGAGAGAGAGAGGCACAAGGAGAGAGAAGGGGGCGAGTTGAGTTAAGAAAAGGGCGGAGGGCGAGTCTCCCGAGGGGACCGCTGGGGCGGTTGCGTTCGTCCGTCCGATTCGTGGATCTGACGGCTCTTGTCGGGCAATTATGGGCCTGACTCAAATGGGCCTGAGCACATCGCGTCCGTCGAATCAACGCATCCTACGCCAACCCCCAGACGGTGGCCCTAATCACCGCCCTCACTCGCCTCCGCCTCTTGACGGAGCCATTGCTCGGCGGAAGAGGCGGTGACGGGAAGCGGATAGACCGGGGTTTCAGTCGCCGGATTTCGTGGATCTTACCACGTGACCGCGTGTGAAAGTCGGTGAATCCGAACATTCTTTATCAGGTCGGTCGGATCCGACTACCCAATTTGTACGGCGCTCGTGGAATTGGATCCTGGCCGTCGAAATCCTGACCAGGATCAAAGCATCGAAGCTGTGGCGACGGCGTAGACCGGTCAAGGAGGTGCCATGCCGGGTCAAACAGCTTCGTGATACCAAAGCTCGTCGATGATTTAACAAGCAAGACCAAGATGAGGTCAATGAAGACGATCAGAAGAGAAAACAACGTAAAAAGGGGAGAAAGGAGGAAGAATCAGAGGTCAAACGAGGAAGGATCGTGCGATCACATCAATAAGCATGCGGTTCCAAGTCAACGTTCTACGCGCGAATGTGGGGACGTGGAGTGGGGGAAGCCTTCCCTATGAATTAAAGGAGGAAAGGAAGAAAACATCCAACAACCAACTGGCAGTGGTCAAAGATTACAACAAGCAGAGAAAGAAGAAAAGCAGGTAGAGAGAGAGAGAGAGAAAGAGAGAGAGAGAGAAGGCGTGATCACTAAGGGATTGTTTGTGAAAAGGAGGAGTGGATACATTTAGACGAAACCCAAATGATCTCAGCATAATCGCATTATGTTATAAGCATATGTCGATAGCACATTTAATAATATATTTTGGGCATTCATATCTAGGTAAAAGGTTTAATTTAAGTTCATGTAATTTCACGTAATTTCCCCTCATCTTTGTAGTCAAGCTACATATCAATTGAAGATTTTTTTGTTTTAATCAAATAATATAGTCTAAAAAGTTGAGCATAGTAAAAATTCCTTCTATAGGAAACCTAATTCTAGTATTCTGATGGAACTTGCAAAAAAGCAAAGTTCACTCTTCGGTAGTTGAAATGTTGTGAAGTTGATGTCACCGAAGTCAATGTTTTAAGAATGAGTTGCCCAAAGTAGAAATCAACTTTCAGGAGGGGAATTGATCCTATTGAAATTGATTTTTTTGGGCCATTTTCTTAAATTGGGTGTCAAAATAGAACCAATATGATAAATAGGCAAGCGTTACACATGGTTCTTATAAAAACTTATCCCCAATCTACTTTAGTCTCTCAAGGTTTACTCACTCTTTAGATACACCCAGGTGTGCTTTCATCTCACCAAGTCTTTTTCACTCAATCATCTCAACATGCCCAAAATTTTGACCAAAAAAACTCATTATAGCTTGGAACAAAAAATCTGACCGCATAGGTAAGAGATGCCACGTTGACTTTCAATTTTTGACAAATAAGATACATGGAATTCAATAAAAATTAGGAAATTGCATACCCATTAAAATTTATATCTTAAAATCCCGAAAAAATGCTTTGAATGAGTGAAGAATTATTTAGAAGTTGGTCTTTAACACGTGCATCTAAACTAAGAAAAACTTGATGATATGAGGCTAATATTCATTTAAAAGCACTATTTAGAAAAGAAAATATCCATTAAAGACATTATAATATGGGACATTCTCCCCTTAAGTTTAGAATCACAATTTTTTATTAGTTTATAATAGCATTCAATAGTAAATTGTCATTGTATTGCTAAAGTATAGAATACATCAACATTAATATTCCAACATATGAATAGTCTGCACTAGATGATGGATAGTGCACTACATCAACGATAATATTTTTAATTATACCAAGTTTTTGTTACAAAATAGCGTAGTACATTCGACACAATAACACATTGAATCAAATATACACAGCAGAGGAACATAATTCATCAACATTGATATGTCAATATATAAGGACTTATTTTTTTGAACAATGGAATACATTAGGTTAATATTTGAGTGCATGAAAAGAAATTTGAAGTGGTTAAGTATTAAACTTGGGAGCGGTGCTCATATTAAATTTATATCGAAAACGCAATATCAAGTTTGGATTGTAGAATAGTGTAGTATATCATTGCTAATAAGCAAGCATACAGGGAGTTCCCTTTGAGGAGTATTAAAGTAGAACAATGTTAATATTTCAGTACATGAAAACTAAGTCCCATAACTAATCAAACTTGAAAGCAATGCACATGTAAATCGGTATAATAAATATAATATTTTAGTGTCTAAACTTTACATTGTTGAACAAACGTACCATATAAAGTCTGATATTTAGTATCATACTAAACTTCAATATATTAAACTAGCTTGCACTTGACTAAACTAGTCCTCCTGCTTATGACACGGGGCGTCTTTCTTTCATTGCGCTCGAAGCTGCCGTCGGCTTTCCGCTGTCCTGCTGCCCCGCCTTCTGGAGGGGTTTATTCTTTTCTCTCGCCGATCATACTCAGCAGAGCGTGGAAAGCTATCCCTTTTCCATCGGCGGCCTTTCCCTCCATCTCTCTCTCTCTCTCTCTCTCTCTCTCTCTCTTTCTCTCTCTCTAGATGTATATATTTATACATATATAAGGCCTTGTGCAGGCCCCTCTACGCGTCCGGTCGGCATGTCTCAAATGCCTTCGCTCCGCCCTTGGTCCGTGAGAAATTCATACATGTTCTGGTGCCACCGTTGCTGCCTCAGGATCAGGATCGCCGCCTACCCGGCTCTTCACGCCCTCTGCCCCCGCTGCAACGGCGCCATCCTTCAGCGGAGCGACGACCTTGATTTCCTGGCAGACGCCATTCCACCCTCTGTCCAGCCTTGGGACTACCACATGGGGCCGGGGAACAACGAGCAGATCGAGGGGCGGACTCAGAACGACCGAGCTGGGCCGGCGCCGGCCTCGGCCATCGATGCCCTACCGACTGTCATCATCGAGCAAGCTCACATGGCGGACGGCTCGCAGTGTCCCGTCTGTAAGGAGGAGTTCGAGGTTGGCGAGGCGGCCCGCGAGATGCCCTGCAAGCACGCCTACCACTCCGACTGTATCGTCCCATGGCTGCGGCTGCACAACTCCTGCCCTGTCTGCAGGGATACGCTCCCCGTCGATTCTCATGAAAGCCAGGACCCGGAGACCGCAAACGAAGGCTCAGACGACGGCCCCATTGCTGGTAATGGCTTCCCCCTTCCCTCTCTCATTCTCTCCCTCGTCGCCTCGTTTCTATCAACACTCCGTATGAACTGTAAGAATCTATGGAAATCATTGACTCTCCCCAGGCCTCGCCGACCTCTTCACAAGGGACCTCTTCTTTCCGCCATCTCCGACCAGTGCTATCGACGCGTTGGCCGCTCGTTTCAGCTGGCCGAGCCCGGCGCACGGCTCTCCCTCAGCCGGCTCCCACGCTACCCCGGAAAGATATTCCCATGAAGAGCAACAGGACACGGGGACAAGAAACGAAGGCTCGCAGAGCTCCGCTACTCCTGGGGGGTGGCTCCGCCGCAGCGGCTGGAACCCGTTCCGGCTACCGCGCCGGTTCCGGCGGTCCCCGCGAAGCTCCGGTTCAAACGACGAGGCCCCTGGTGGCAATGGCGGTACCTCCTCCCACCTCGTCAATTACGACCTCATCTTCTCACTATCAATAATCAATCATAAAATACGAGGTAAAGTTAAACTGCGATTAAAATATGGGAAATATAATACGCACTGTAGATAGATCATGAACCAGATCTCGAGCTCAGATTTATTTGTCCCGTCGTTTCCGTCTCCCCTTCAAAGTCATCCAGAGGTCAAGGTCTTCTTGGAACTGCTTCACATTAAATGGCGTAAGTGACAAACATATCACAAACACCTTGTAATTGGTTTGAGATCGAACTTTGAGATCATCTCTCGCGTATCGCTCTTTAATTGCCTTCTTCCAGAGTTTTGGTATATTAGGAAGAGTCCAGCATTATTTATTTCAAAAGTAAACGTATGGTTGTTCAAGTTTCCAATTGATTGGCCCGATAACTCCAGTAGGCCGGTCTTCTGCGTTGCTGGGCCTTCTCCTTGTGTTGTATTTCTCTACAGCCTTCGCCTCCCGGTTGCCCTCGCGGGTTTTCTAACCTCCTTTCCGGGGGTCAGTACTGGCGGATCCTTTACTATGCCCTGCTACATGCAGGAGTAATGGTCACTGCAGGTAAGTGGAAGAAGGTAACCAGGTCTCCATACGTGACCACCTTGTGAAGGAGACGACCTGCGATTAGGGTTTCGTCTCCATCCCGACTTGGAACTGCCACAGAGTTGTTGGTGTTTGCCTTGCAGGAATTGAAGAGGTCGAGAGAAGATGAAAGATTGCAGGAGAGTTGCGAGAACTTGTAGCCAAGGCGATCCCAGAGACAACGAGAAAGCTTGTTTTCTACAAGAAGTAAACTCGTTATCATTGAGGGAAGGGAAGGGCTGCTCAAGACTGCGAGAAACTATTGAGTATACATGTACAATATATCAACCGACTGCCCAAAGTCTATATGAACAAAGCTGTTGCTCTCCTAAAAATCTTATGAGGCACAATGGAACTAGTTGGAGCCCAGAGTTTATCATGAAAATATTGCTAGAATTCCAGGATGACCAATTTTTAGTGATAGCTTTAGCCTCATTTTCTATACCAAATATTTTATTTATTCTTTACTATTATATGGTCTCCATTAATAAAAAAATAATTTCAAAGAGGATCGATTTTATCTTCAAAGCTACTTTCCATTCCATGGATAAAATTCTGGACTGAAGGTAGAAATTAGAAATAAATTAATGTAAAATACTAAGTTTATCCCTAAAAAATAATTTTGAACGGAGGCTTGAGTTTCAGAAAAATTTACTGCACTTTTTTGTTCATTGGAATGCACAAGGGATTTTTCCATTTCTGACGATTTTAAGTAAATATAAAAGGTTTTTTTAGCTTAAAGGAGAAAGAGACAACTCAAAATACTTGTAAATATTATGCCATCAATCAAATATATCATTGGTGGTGATATGTGACTGAAGATCATAGGTGGGGATTGGAGTTCATGTAGAAGGATTGAGTTATCTTGAGTGAAAATCTTAATAAAAAATTAAAGTGTTGTGCAAATGAAATTGAGCACACAAGACAATGAAACTTTTATTATACCTCACCAAGAATATCATGGAATGGAGAGAGGGAAGCTAATTGGAGTGAGAGAGGGTTGGTTGCAGCATCAATGAAGTCAAAAAAATGTGGAAAATCAAATAGATCAATTGAATTACGATTTTAAATATATTTCACATTTAAATATGATACTCTCATTTAAATATGATACTCATAATTCAAGTACAACTTTTTTGTCTAGTTGATGGAATTTGTTGCATCTCGTCACTGCCACTTGATGAAATTTATGGGACAACTCTAAAGCCTGAGAACTAGCCTTTGTGATGCCTTTATAGTATTGAGGAGCTTTTTATTACTTTACCCAATCATATGCATGAAAAATTATCCAACCTTTAATGAAGTCTTTATGAGGTACTTGACTCTCATATGTAGCACAAGCTTAACATAATCCAAGAATAACATGTAATAAATGAAATCTCATACCTTGAGTATAATTAGCCCATTTCAGAATTTTTTCTTCAAGTTTTCAACTACCTATTTTGACCCTTGTAGTAGTTTAAATGCTAGATGGATGAAGTCAAAGTCATAGAGCAAGGTGGCGCAAAAAAATTAACTTGGTTTGGTGAAAAAAATATTTGAAGGTTTTAATTTAACAACCTTTATAAATGATGGTATTAATTGCCGAAGATAATCATAATGGCAAAAGTCACTTGCAGTTGAATAATATTTTTAGGACAATATTTCTATGATGCATAGTTTAAAATTTTAATTTTATTTAATTTTATATTTCTATGATATCACTACGAAGAAAGGAAACAAATGATTGGAGATGCAAGAATCACAATGTTGGGCGCTGATGTGGAAAGAACAAGAAAATAAGGTTTCAAATCAAATAACACAAGAATCAACTAATCTCATTAAATAAATTAAGTAAATCATTCTAGAGGGTATGCAAATATCTGACAACTCCAAAAAAAGCTAAATGAATGATTTAAAAATTGTCCGGTTTCTAGAAAGCTACCATTGGAGCCGGGTGATGGGAAGCTCTACAAGTTTAAGAAACCATGGGAATGGCTATGGTGAGGGTCATATTAGCTCAATAAGAGACCTTTTAAAATACTAATAATCCTAAGACAAGATCAACGCTAAACGCATAAATTAAGGAAATTAATCCGAAAAAATAGAGGAGCATTACGTGAACCAAGGCTGGCGCATGTGGGTTAGGGACTAACCAATAGGCTGGTACAAAATACATGCATAAAAATGTGAGTGGCGCAGAATGCGTCGGTGAGTGGTTAGCCGGAAATGGGCCTGGCGAGGTAGGGGCAGAAGGCTGTGGGCCTGGCGAGGTGGGGGCAGAAGGCTGTTGTCCTGGCTAAATTGGTGAGGGCGCGAGCACGTTCAAACAAGTAGGATCGTACTTTCTCACTCAGGATCCTCTCACCCAAGCTAACAATTGGTGCACGACCAAGAGCAAGGTTACTGTTATTTGTTGTACTCATCAACCCTAAAAGGTTGGATTACAGGTCCTTAACTGTTCATCACCTAGAAAAATGAGATAGTAAAACCGGTCTCATGAGTAATATGTCATATAAAACAACATAGTTACTGCTCCCAATTGAACAAGGAAAATACACAACAACCATATTTAAATGAAGATAATTAATGGGTAAACCGGTGAGGCTTCAATTTTATGATTGTGTACTCGCTAGATCCATTTTTATGCTATCTAATGCCCATTTAATGGGTAAACTTGTCTTTAGCAATCATGGCTTCTGCCCTAATTACAGCATGTCTTCACAAAGTTAACCCAATCAATCAAAAAAGTAGCATAATAATTATAAGCTTAAATGAGGGTCTTTTTCACAAGGAGACATGAGCGTGAACTAAATTTTATTTTTTGGGGGAAAATATTATTTTTATATAATTTTGTATTTTGAACACGTGTTTGAAACTGAAATCATTGAGGTCGGTTTCCTCAATCTCAATAAAATGAAATATCAGAAAAATGCGGTAGAGTGATCACGTGAACGTGACTGACTTCAGAGGTTGAGTGGGGACGCTGGCGGACGGAGATCGAGCTGGCTGAATTATTTTCGATACCCTCTTGCTACTGCGACAGTAGAAACAAAATAAATGAGATTACGACTGCGCCCCACCGCACGGCGCGGGCCATCGAGGTGAAGTCCAATGTGGTGGCTGGCTTTGAAGACAGAGAAGAGTAAACTATGAGTTTGCCACCACCGAGTCCCGGCCTGTAAACTTCAATGAACAGTACCATATTTTTCTTTTAGAAACCATGTCCTTTGCGAATCAATCATTTTCCATCACTTAACCATTAGTAAAACCCCTCTACTTCATTTCCCCCTTTGAATCCGAAAGTATTCGCAAAGGTCCAAGAAACCGCTTGTCCCTGTACAGTGCAGTATCATAAATATAAATTTTTAAGAGTGCATGCAAAGGTTTAGTTTCCATTTTTACTTCAATTTTTATTACACGAAGTGCACTTTTTGGGAATAAATTAGAATCATGTAATTCATGCTGCTAATTTATTAGTATCAAACTATTTCCGAAATATGATCAGTATCTCTCATCCCTGACTTTCTTATTTCTTTTGGTGTCAGATCAGCGATCATCAGCCCCCCCAAGGTACACACGGGGGATCACAGTAGAGTACATGTATGCCTCTAGTCGGAATCTCTTATTAAAACAGTATGTATATGGACTGATGCGTATTAAAATCGAATTTTTATCACATGCTCATTTCATAAATGAAGAGTAGAGCAACAGAACGTCACATGTTCTCTGAGCTCCAAAATGTCCCAGACAAGAACTTTTCGTCCGTCCAGTGGAGTCTGTTTTAACTAAAGAATCAGCCCAAATACGGCGTCAGAGAACTGGTTCCACTAGTCTTGTCTTCAAGCAGAAGGCGAAAGACCATCAAGCAAGGAAGAGGCGACTAGTGGTAGAGCCAAAAGCCTAAACCTAGCTACCCAACTCAGGGAACCGCCTTGATGTTGCACCCACGGAGTATGCTAATTCCCGAACATTTGAAACGGAGTCAGGGCTAGTCTGGGCTGCTCCCGAGCCAGATTCTCTGCATCTACTCTGACCTAAATGGATGAATGTGGACGGGAGGGCGCGGGCAGATTCGACGGCCACAGACGCCAGTTTTAGGCCGGCACTTGTAGCAGTACTGGAGCCAGCTCCAGAACCGAGCCCATAAGCTGGACAGACGGAGGAAACCCTTTCCGTTGTTCAAGGAAGTACGCGTTAAAGGTGAGGCGCTATTGAGCAACGGAAGAAAAACATTCAATCGAATAAAAGGGATTTAAGCAACGACCCTCTTTCTCATTTGCTATGATGGTCTTATGGATGCCCAATAACGTGGGAGTCATCATCCCATGAGAAGGGATCTCCATTAGTTCTAGTATGATAATAGTTTTTTGACTTTGATGAATTATCATTATATGATAATAGGTTAATTATTTTTAAGTTAATTACCCTCGTCATCTTTTTCAAAAGTGTCAAAGGATTAAATTGTAGGTAAATATAATTAAACGTCTATTTTGGTTGATTCATTCCAACAGTTAACACGACATATTTCATCAGCATGAATAAAAAAATCATATAAAAAAATATTTAAAATACGTATAGGAATGATGGATGTTATCGAGATAAAAGATGCTACTTTGGTGGAGACCATGTTTAAATTTCGAAACCCTAAACCTATGCGGATTATTGTGCTTATGCTCCATGATGCTTTCTACTCAAAATTATGCACTATGATGGATTTGGTCATGCACGATTATATTTTTAAAATATGTAGAACTAATGTGCTGCTAGGAAACTTCCTGAAGGATTTAAGGAATATAGAAGAATTTCAAAGAAGCTGATACAAAAAACTAGGAAAACGATTCGCTTGTCCTGATCCGGTCGACCCCCGAGACCGGTCCCATCCGGGATCCTTAAAAGGGCTACCCCTCCGCCCCCGGCATCCCCTACCCTTGGAATCCCCCTTCCCTGTCTCCCCCCACCTGCTCTCTCCTTCTGTGTCAGGGTTATCACCGACTTCCCAGCCTCGCGGATTATGGCTGCGGCGCAGCTCCTCTCTGCCGCAAAATGGTGGCTTGTGGAGCATCCCATTGTCGCGTCCTTCGAGTGGGACGAGCGCCTAACTTGGGCGGCATCACCCCGCTTCCCCGCCGTCGTCGTCGCCGCTTACCTCTCCGTAACCTTCCTCCTCCGAAGCCTCCTCCTCACCCGCTCCGGGCCACCTCTCGCCCTAAGACGACTGGTCCGCGTCATCTCCCCCCTCCACAACGTCTTCCTCTTCCTCCTTTCCTTCCTCATGGCCGCCGGTTGCTGCATGGCTGCCGCCGCCAAGATGCCTTCCCCTTCCTGGATCTTCTGTTTCCCTCCTGGTTCCACCCATCCGCGGGGGCCCGTCTTCTTCTGGGCCTACGTTTTCTACCTCTCCAAGATATACGAGTTCGTCGACACCCTTCTCATCGTCCTGGCCGCTGACTGGCGCCGCCTCTCCTTCCTTCACGTGTACCACCATGCCGCCGTGGTTGGCGTTTGCTACCAGTGGATCAGCGCCCGGCAGTCTCTGCTCCCCGTGGGCCTCGTCACCAACGCGTCGGTCCACGTGGTGATGTACGCGTACTACCTCTGCAGCAGTTTGGGGTGGCGATGGCCGCCGCGGTGGAAGCGCGCCGTCACCACCTGCCAGATCATCCAGTTCTGCTTCAGCTTCGCTGTGTCGCTGGTTTTCTTCTGGCTCCACTTCTTCGGTACCGGCGGGAAGGGCTGCTCCGGCGGGATCAGGGGGTGGGCGCAGAACGGCGCCTTCAACGCTTCCCTTCTCACCCTCTTCCTCAACTTCCACAGGGCCAACTACAGATCTTCCAAGCTCAAGGCCAACGTCAAGAGTCACTAACTCAGTAAATCTTCCCATGTCTGTGGTTTCATAGTTCTTGCACACAATACAGAAGATTCGGAAGCTGGGAGCAACATTTAACTAGAGCCTCTCCGCAAACTCTTTTAATTGTATACCATTTGTGGCGATACTCTCCCTGTCTCTCACTCTAGCTTTGATTGCAACAGTAGAGGCTCGAATTGCCTTTCGTTTACTGTTCGTTATCTATAGCTCCGAATTCCGTGGCATCAACACTTCACTCACATCATATAATAAACGTCACATTTCAGTTCAGCAGAAATCTCTCTCCCGCTCTCTCTCTCTCTCGCTCGCTCGCTCGCTGTCGGCGTAAACGTAAGCGAATCTGACGGAAATCTCAAACTGTGAATTCCGCAAGCACTTCTCACACATTCTGTAATAAACGCTGCACTTCAGCAGCGATCTCTCTCTCTCTCTCTCTCTCTCTCTCTCTCGCTCGCTCGCTCGCTGTCGGCGTAAACGCGAGCGAATCTGACGGAAATCTCAAACTGTGAATTCCGCAGGCACTTCTCACACATTCTGTAATAAACGCTGCACTTCAGCAGCGATCTCTCTCTCTCTCTCTCTCTCTCGCTCGCTCGCTCGCTGTCGGCGTAAACGCGAGCGAATCTGACGGAAATCTCAAACTGTGAATTCCGCAGGCACTTCTCACACATTCTGTAATAAACGCTGCACTTCAGCAGCGATCTCTCTCTCTCTCTCTCTCTCTCTCTCTCTCTCTCTTTTCTCTCTTTTGCTCGCTCTCTCTCTCTCTCGCTCGCTCGCTCGCTCGCTGTCGGCGGCATAAACGCGAGCGAATCTGACGGAAATCTCAAACTGTGAATTCCGCGAGCACCTCTCACACACATTCTGTAATAAACCCTACACTTCAGCAGCGATCTCGCTCTCTCGCTCTCTCGCTCTCTCGCTCTCTCTCTCTCGGCCGTAAAGCGAGCGAATGTGACGGAGATCTGAACCTATCAACTCCACGAACGTGTCTCACGCCTTCGCGACTTTTCTTCGATGACTCGGAGCCACGCGACTTTTCTTGGAGACGACATTTTCGTCGTCACGCTGCACCAAGGTATTTTTCGTGCCGAAAAAACGTCCACAGAATCCCCGCCCCACAGAACGTCCACAGAATCGAAGCATTTAGTGAAGCTTTTCGGTCAGGTGCTAGACAAGAAGATAAGATTCGTGGCAATGGCACCTTCTCATCTCCCCCATTCTGTCCTTCCCCTCTCTGCCGACCACCCAATGGACATCCGTAAAGAACATGTCTTCCAGATGTGAGAATAATTATCAAAACGAGGAAAGCATAATTTTCGAGTTTTAAATTATGGCCCTTATGGAGCATATCTGGAGGTACGACCAGTGCGCACTCGCTGGCTCTCAGTTTCTTAATCTGTAAGATGAATTGGATATTTCAAAATGCAGGCTTTATCATGTACTTCTCACATTCAAACTTTCTCATTGACAATGCCCCAAAGAACCAGCTCTCCAAACGCTTCAAACCCTCCAAACAACTACTACTATTTTATCCTTGGTGCTTCATTGAACAAAGCTCATTATTGAATAACACATTATGGCAGTATTTTATCATAAATAATGATCAAGATGAAAGTGTTTTTTTATCATAAAGAACTAATATGGTTTCATTTAACACTAATAGAGGTGACATTTTTGTTGATCTTGATGAGCGAAGGTGCTCTTTTATGGCTAAAGAATGACCATAATTCCTCCCTGTTATTATTCATTTACAATAACTTTTCAGTCAACTGATAGCCAAGGAGAAGTGAAGCAATCCTATGACACCTTCTCACCTCCCCCATTTTCCCCTACCTCTCGACTACTAAGTGGACAATTATGGAGGATATGCCTTCTTGATGTTATAATAGACATCAAAACATGGAAAACATTTCTAGTGCTATAGCTTTTAAGTTTTCAATTATGGCCCTTATTGAGCATAGTCTTAGGCACCATCATTCCACACATGAAAAGAGTATTATAGCCACCCAATTAAATGATGCTAATCATCTAATGTGGAACATTTAACGTCACAAAATCTGTCTTTTTTTTATGTCTGTTTGTTTTTCTTGTTTGTCTCCCTCTTAGTTTTCTAGGCTGTAAGATGAAGAAAACACTTTATAATGTGCGTTTTATTATATGATTTGTATTGAATTTAGGGTTGTGTTCAGATCAAGAAAGGGGCAGCCATTAAATCGGTCTGATTCTAATTTAACTTTAACCAACTATTTTAATCTTATTGGATCTTTTCTTTCAATCCTAAATTATTTTGAAGTTCCTAAATCAAGGCTTGTATCATGTCCGATATCTTGGCAAAGGGTAAGACAAATTGTTCTTGATTTCTTTTATCATTTTCATGTGGAGAAACTATCTTATTTTTGAAGTCTTTGCCTCATCAATCAAATTGATGATGATCTTGATTGAATTGAATTTCGTTCCTCACCTTGTTGCCTTGTCGTCCTTTTGACCAATCTTCAAATATTGCTCAATTTTACATTTAATTCCTGAAAAAAATAATATGAAAAAAGTGGACAATCATAGAAAGGTTAAAAACCACTATTTACTCCTGATTAGTCATTGAAAAGGCTTAATTTATATAGAATTTGATTCATAACCTTCCCCTATTTTCTCCTATTACTCAATGTTAAAATTATAAAGCCTTTTAAAATTCAAATAACGTGAAATCAACTCAACATTCCTTAAAAGTAAAATTAAAATGTAGCCATTGAGTACTATTGTACATATAAATTTTAATAAATTCACTCATCTCTACTAGGAATCTTTTATCATTAAAATAGAATTGAGGATACACTACTTAGTAGATAAAATTAATAAAAAGATGAATATATAACAAATAAACACACTATGTCATGGTTTCAATTACATGACTTTTAGATTCATCTAGGTTTTGGAATTCAAGATATGTGAATCAACTTTATTTCTTAGAGTGCCTTCTAAATATTTACCATCACTTTCCATTTTAGGGGAAAATTTTAGCAATCACAATCATTAATTAATGGGAAAATTTATATCAAAGTTTTCCTTGAAATTCTCCTAAATTCTTACTTTTAGGAGGCCTACCATTGATTATAGAAATCAGCGCTCTTAAGTGATTAAATAGAGATTTAAGGACAAACATTTTCCAAAGAAATAAAGAATCTCACCTTGAATTATTTCTGGTCATTGTATTGACTTGAAACATTGAAAAAAATTATGAATTTTTTCTCATTTTCTTTATCCTTTCACATCGGTAAGTTATATAATTCTAGAGGACATTGTCATTTCAATTAGTTGAGGAAGAACTTGAATTAGTTGGATTCTGCTTAACTAGGTATTTCATCGTCATTTTGAGCAAACATTGAAAACTGTTAAAATTCTCATTGACCAAGGCATTGAATGTGATGATTTTTGAGCTGACCCGGAGTTTAGGGCTTCAACCTCGTCGGTCTTACCCACCTTAGAGAATCTGTCAATGAAGCTGAAGACATTGGGTTTCATGGCAAGTGAGAGCTTTATCTTCTGCAGCAGTTGTAGGGCCTCCTCTATCCTGCCCACATAGCAGAGCCCGTTGAGCAAACTCGTAAAATCTTATTATTATTGTCCTTTAAGTAGTTAGAAAAAAATCAAACTCATAAAGGAGTAGCATATTAGTACTGTTAAGTTCTATGTATTTTCCAATATTTTTGAACAAACTTATTTGAATATTACACTCAAAGTCATTCTGAATCTTTAAATAATTTGAACATTTAACAAATTAAATCTGTGTAACCTAATGATAAATTAATTAATGGGAGAAGTAAACTCTAGATTGTAATATGAAGGAGTGTTTACACATTAAAATTACTTACAATTACTTTCTCTAATTTAATATAAAATTATGATGTGTCTAGATATTTAATACTCTGAAATTCTATTCTCTCTACATGAAAATTTGATATTTTTGAAACATATTAGTTTTTAATTAATTTATTTACTCTATTATAAGTGAATAATAATATTCACATTAAAGGGTGTGAAAAATCTCATTTTTTTACATGTAATGTAAAACTGATAAATTGTTGCATAAATTTCTTTAAAATAATTTATAAATGCTTTAAAATTTATTTTTAAAATTTTTTATTATTTTTCATGATTTTTATTTAATTTTTATAATTTATTTCATATTAAAATATATTATATAATATTTTAAAAATAACATAAAGAATTTAAAATATAAAAACATTATCTAAGGGTGTTGTATGCTTAGCAAGCTTGATATGAGTCAATGGGCTCACAGCATCTAATAGTGTCCTAGTGGGCACACTACTACATGACTCATGTCAAATATGTGTCAATGAGTCATGAAAGATATGCCATTTCTAGGCCAAGAGGTAAAACATTCCAACCCCATTGGCTGCTCAGGTCTATTCCACTTCTTCAATCTTATTATGATCAATCATCCCTCTGCTAAATGCACTAAATAAAAGTTAAATTTAGTCATGCTCATATATTTTCAACTATAGGCATGCTTTTTGACAAGACCTCTTAGTCCTAATACATTAAACCAATTAAAATGTCTAATGTACAACTTTTGTGTAATTCAAAACTACCAATATTTGCCACCCCTATCAAAGATTTAAAAAAGGCCATGACCTACCGAATTTTGATTCTCTATTAGTTTCTTGCTTCTCATGAAACTTTCTCAATGTTCCATGGTCGACACATATTGATAAGTCTTATTCTAGATGTCATTGATTTATCTTCAATATTTTTATTCTTTTGTATCTCTAATAATCAAAAGACAAACCCCACTAAAGAAAGGGAAACTAAAATTCACCTATTGACCATGTCAACATTCTCAAGATCATTGATAGTGAATTTAATGACCAACTGAGATACAACTAAGATCTACTAATGGAGAGATCTAAGAAGATGATTTTTGGGTGCACCTTCAAGGTCTTTGCCACTAGAATCAAATTAGGGGAAATTATTTCACACCAAATTGCATATTCTTGTACATAATTTCAATGTTTAGATTTTCTCCATGGCCTCCTACAGAGCTAAGCAAAGTGTAGCATCATCCATTGCACTTATCTAGCCTAATTTGTTGAATGAATATGAGTCTCACTATTGTCAAGGTGATATTCATTTTTTCTTCTTAACACTACAATTACTAATATGCCCTGACCTTTCAATGTATGTTTGTTCAACTTTCTAGAAATTTTTCATCATTTTTTGGGAGGGTACAGATTTACAATGCTTTTATTCATGTTGTATTTGTCATAAATGTATTGCAAAGTAAAGGTTTTAAACACACTTTTACTAGGTGCATATAAGATATATCTATTATCAAAGGAAATTAAGTATATATTTACTAAATTCTTTTGCAGCCATAAACAAAATGCATACATTTACTGCATTTACTTTACGTCGTTCCTCCTAAAGTGTAAACACTTAAATGTATGCATTCTACTTTTGAAATTTTTTAAAATTTTCAGTCCTCTCTTTGTGTAACATACTTGGAGCATTAATCTGCACCACTTTAGACAAGTCTAAAATTAGAGCCTCATCCTCTTTAAAATTTGGCCATATGAGAAGAAATCTGCTATAAACCTAATTACACTGTAATAAGGCACAAAAAATTACTTTCTATTCTTATCTTTATCACAACATATTGTATCCAAGATCATATCTTCAAATATGTTTTACTTAGAATATCCTTTATCATATTCTAAGAAAAAATTTGGAAATATATAATTAATAATTAAATATCATATCATACTAGAAAAATTAGGCTATAAAAAAATATAAAAACATTACTCACAAGCTAATTTCACGCTTATATAACATAAAAAAGTTGGATTTTTTATTCAAGTATCCATCAGGGCTTTGATACCATTTCATATTTTTTAGAAATATGAACTATTAATCATTGTAACCTAAGAAAAAATGTGGGAATATCCTATATACTTATAATTATGCACTAATTATATTTTAATGTAAGAGCATACTTAAGGTACTTTTAATCAAATAGAGTTATTTTCTACCTTAGATTCTATCTTGAGCTCTATTCTACATTCTGAGTTGGTATCGTATCTTTTATATATATATGAATTTCCATGTATTAAAATGATAGAAAATGTGAAAATTTACTCTATACTTAAGATTAATACTCTAATTCTAACCAGATAAGAGAATATCCTTGAAAAAAAATAAACCATAAAGGAAGAATACAAAAAGATAACACATAACCTAATTTCATCATAATAAAGTACAAAATGTGACTTGTTATTTTATATTTTTAATATATAATTTCATTTAATTCAACATTTATCATGACTTAGTTTTTATCTAATATCGTACCTTCAGATCTATTTTATTTTAGAGAAGGTTATTGATGCCGTTGGGCATAGGTTTTGATATTACAAATATATGAGAAAATATATAATTTATGATTGACATTATTCACAAGATTATGATTAATGACTCATAGGTTTCATGCAAATTAATATATTATTTATCTTGTGACATTATAACTAATCTTGAGATTAAGTGAAATGATAAAGAGGTGAAGCCCCACATATAGATAAATATTTGTTAGAAAATAAATATTTAATAGGTAAATGATGGTTATGTTTTTAATTCATATATACATGTTTATTTAATCATTTAAGTGTGGCTATTATTTATTAGTCACGTGCATCATTAAAAGAGAAAGAAAAAGATTCGAAATATCAAATGAGCACTCATAAGTCTCGAAGTGGAAATCTGGACAATGACACATGAGCTGCTTACGTGGAGAAAACAATAGGCTTAACATTCAAATTTGAAGACAAAGTCAATAGAAAAGTTGATCGTCTATGAAAAAAAATCTTTAGTTTGAATTTCAAATCAAATAGACTATAGAATAGAAAGATATTAAATTCGCAATGGTCAGAGGTCATTGTCTCGCATTCCAAAAAATGGTAAGTATTCAAACTGACCTTCCAACTTTGTCTATCGAGCAAATTGCAAAAATCAATTGGAGGACAACATCCTATAAGAAAAGGAAGCAAAAGAGATCAATAAAAATCATTCTACTTTGATCAACAATAAAAAATTATTTTCACGATCAAGATTCATCATCGCCGAGCTTCAACTATGAGCATACTATATCATCCGCCTTCAACAATGATTGGTGATCAAGATAAAGTTTGAATCCTTCAAGGAAGCTCTCCATCAAGCCCTAAGATAATTGGGTGGTGAGTGAAGAGTGAGATTGGACAAAGGCACGAGGTACTTTAAGCCCTATTTGGCCTAGAAGGGGTTGCATCTCTATGGAGATCGAACTTGAGATATTGGGTAGTTGATCTTATTACAATCAGTATATATTTCTGAGGAAAATAGTGAAAAACCGATAAAAAGAATTCTCTAGAATTAGAAGTAGTCAAGTGAGGGGTGAACCAGCATAAAAAGTTCTTGCCTCATAGTGAGATTCTGTCAAAAGAAAGAGAGAGTTATTATGTGCATAAATAATCACGCAGAGTTGTGTTAACACGCATGTTAATACATCTAGTATCTAGGAAGAAAATTTAAGATTTTTAAAATGTTAATTCAACCCTCTCTTTGTTTTTTTTCTAGCCTCTAAATCTTTCAAAGGTATCATATATTTTTTTTAGAGGCATTATTACTTTAGAAAAAGTTTTAGAACACACTATGTACTTATGATTGACTACTTTGTATTATATTCCTATGAATTTGAAACCGTCATAGATTGAAATGGTACCAAGCTAAGTCATGTAAGGCTTGATTAAAGCAAGACCTCTAGTGTTCTACCCCAAGGCCTAGAGGACTTAGTTTAAACAATCAATATCTTTGAATAATGTATTTATCTCCCTCTTCCTCCACCCAAGTTCACCCCATGTTTTCCCACTTTTTGCCTTATACCCATTCCTAGAGTGGCTAATCTCACTGGGGTATGCAGCCCCCTTCCCTAAATAACCAATGGCCTGATTGAATCTTACTTCAAAGAAACCGTAAAACCTCAAAAGTATAACCTAAGCCCTATGGCTGAAACATACAATTAGACCAAAACACAGTGAAACATAAAACTAAAATCCTCAACCTCAAGCCCAAAAGTTTTGAGGCCTACTATACTTGAAACACTTATGATATGAAAAAGCAAACCTAAAACCTAAAAATACAACTCAAACCTTGTGGCCAAGATCCAATACCCCAAAATGAAAAAAGAAGCAAACTATAAACCCATAATTCTGAATGCAAAACCCATAAATTCGAGATCCTAGATAGCTAAACCCTAGATTTTAATACAATACACTAACTGAAACTCAAAAGCCAAAATCCTGAGCACTACAAACCCTAGTCAATATCCAATAGTCTAAAAAAATAAGAAATATATAAATTAGGAAAGGGGAAATAATGAATAAAGGGAAGAGACAAAAACTCATTGGGGGGAGAGAACATTGATGCTAGAGAGAAACTAAAACTAAAGAATAACAAAATAAGAGATTTTTCACACATCAAGAAAACTACATGAAAGGTTAGGAATTTGGAAAATTTAAGAAAGGGTGGAGAGGAAGTGGGACATACGGAAAAACATGTCAAAAATGAAAAAAGAAGAATGCTTCCCATATGCCACTTAGAAAAAGAGAGAGCAAAAGAAAGAGAAAAAGTCACAAAGACTTATTAAAACTAAGGAATTAAATAGATGAAATGTTGAAGACGGTGTGGAGAATGATTTCCTACTGCCACACAATAAAGAGAGAGTTGAGCGGAACCCAAAGAGAGGAAAAGTATTTCATTTAACAAACCAAATCAAGAAAAAAAGGGGTGGAGTTTTTCAAAATGATAGGAATGGGGCCCAAAATTGATCCAAATCTGTAGACCAATAGAAACAGGGAAACTAACCACTCATAATGAGTAGAGAGGAATGTGCAATGTAGGATCACACAACCTTTTGATCTTCTAATTTTCCCAAACTTGAACATTAAAAGATATGATCAAATCACTAGAAATTAGAACTCTTTTGGTCTCTACATGTGAATTTTGAATCCATTACCTTACACTACCAATAGAAAACTAACTGTCAAATGATTCTAAGGTTGTCTAAATAGGTAAATGCAATAACATTACAAGAAGCCACGAGAAAAATCTAGCCCTCTAGGCTTTTGAATCTTTAATGTAATTTTGATATACTCAACATTATGGGCAGATGAAGAAACAACTCACGAGAGCCTCCCAAGTTGCTGTAGGAAGCTTAGGAAGATGTTATATTGGGATCAATAGAAAGGTGACCACGATATCACATACAAAAGTAACTTAATCTATGAAAGATCACTCGAAAAATCAAGAAATGAAAAAAATACCTGGAGATATAACCAAATGTGTTCAATCAAATTCATAAATCTCACACACTTTGAAACATAATGATATTACCATGCTATGACTTAATAGAAAATGATTGTACTATGAGTTTAGTTACTTCTCATCAATGATATTACCATTATGTGTATTTGTTTGGGGATATTTCTAGGTGTATTTTCTTAGAAGCTCCCATCAAAATAACAAATGTCAATTATTATGCTTGTTCATAGATAAGATGAAAATTCGAACAAGACAATAAGTTATAACTTGAGCTACTTCTTCATAGGCTAGTGTCATGTTTTCAATATTATTATAGACATTCATACAATTATAACTGCATAATGTTTCATAAAAATTGATTAAAATTTAGTATTGATAAATTTGCATTCTGCATATCTAGTTGGGGATATTGTTGAGTGGATTTCTTTAAGAACTCCCACTAGAACAAAAAAGGGTTCAACTATTACGCGTGTTACAATTTCAAATTGGCCGATCAATTATAACTTGATCTACTTGTTGATTATGACAAAGGTATGAGGTGACATTTCTTTTCTTTGTTGAAAGTTGTGAATGTTGGCTCTCCAAATAGTTTTCACTTCAATGCTCGTAAAATAAAAAATACTAAAGTAATAAATGTTCATAGAAGGAAAACTCTATCTCACTTCAATTTTATAGTACTGAAATGAGAAAGGAAGGCTATATCCCATGTGTGGGAGGAGGGGAAAAAAACATAGGCCACACATAGATTTCCACTAGAATAAAGTGAAATACAATAGGAGTTGGGGATAAATCTATTATGTCACACAACTAAAGGTTTATTCCTATAATAACGCATTAACTTTTGACTACTAGAAACCCATGGTGTGAGGAACTTTTAAGATAATAGATGTAAGTTGCCAGCAAAATCCTCTAAATCTTTGTGGACATTAGTTTGTAATATTTACACCATCTAATTTGGTGCTTATTTATTTTGTTCTGTATTAAAGACAACTAGAATGATCAATTTTATTATATCTATTAGATTAAATATTTGAATAAATTAGTTCTTTTATTTAATGTTTTAATGTATTTACTTTAATTTCACTACATCTTTCAACACATGTTAGAAACACACTATAGAAGCAAAATAGGAAAGGATAATATAATAGATATTTGACGGTCTAACCCCCCCCACCTTCTTCCAAACTATAATAACCATTCTTGGTTCCTTCATACATGCCACTTTTTGAATGTCTATCCCACAATGCATATTAAGACTGAAAGTAAAAAAATACTCTTTTTCTAGTATGTGCATTTATATGGGGATAAAAATAGCTTACATCTTATAAATTGGATGAAGTATTTTTCTCTAAATATATTTTAATTTCAACATCCAAAATAAATTTTTTATTTTATAGTGTTAATATTTAGATGAGTGAGAGATAAACATTATTTGAGGTTTCAATCAAGAATAAATAACTGACCAATCCAACTCTAAATCATTCGAAGCCCAGGAGTAGCAACCTAAAAATCATGTTGTCTCTTATTTATAATGAAGTGTTATTACATAGCTTAGTTTCATTGTTAAGTTCTCACTTGAAACATTCCATTTTCACATGGTTTGATTACAAATTTGATGAAATTGTACGAAGCCATAGTAGCATAGAATAACGACCATTTCAAGTGATGCATTAAATCAGCATGTATCATTCACTCTATTACATTATTTTTTATAACCTCTAAATAGAAGATTAATTATCAATATTTCAAAAAAGCATCACTCTGCCTCAGCCTTTATTAGTATTTAAGCCTATGATCTAAGAAAAAACGATCATTGAGACCTTCGTCACCGTCGCTTTCACAACGCTCAAAGAAGTGAGTTGGGAGTGAACGAAGCCAACTGCTTCGGGAAACAAATGTAGAGAAAATACGTGATAACTCCCACTGTTACCATGACTAGCATCTTCTTGCACTGTAATCTCATACAAGAACTAGAAACTCCACAGGCGGATCCCGTCATCCTCTCCATCACATTCTTCCATCCGAGAGGCAGCCAAGAAACTGCACCAGCTGAGAGTCTGATCCTCATCTTCTCCTTGCATGGAAGCCCGGAATGAATCCAGCAAAAAATCCTCGTCTGTGGGCACGTAATTGGCTGGGCACGAAGAGGACTGCGGTGTCGGGAACTGGAAGGACTGAGACGAGGGGCAAGGAGCCCTTGCGGCGGCGGCGGCCACCCGCTGGATGGACTTGGGGGACATGAGGGCGGCGCCGGAGCTGATGTGGTGGCTCTGGGCAGCGGGGAAGTTGAAGCTAGCAGAGGAGCCCTTGATGCAGAGAAGAGCAGCGTCGTAGGCCCTGGCGGCGGCCTCCGGCGTGGAGTAAGAGCCCAGCCAGATCCTGGTCTTGTGGTTGGGAACCCGGATCTCGGAGACCCACGATCCCCAGCTTCTCATCCGCACGCCCTTGTAGCGTCTCATCCTGTTGCTCTCTCTCGGTGGACGCGTGCTGCTTATGGTGGCCTCGTCTCCACTCCCTGAAGCTCCAACAACGGTTGACCATCGTGCGGCGGTGCCGGCGCCGGCTTTGTTACCCACCATGGTCGACTGTTGTCGGTAGTCCGATGCCTCCCTACTCTCTCTACTCTCTCTTTCAATCTCTCTTCTGTGTCTCTCTTTGCCACTCGCTCTCTCTCGCCTTTAGTTCTTTGGGAAGAAGAAGGTCGCATAGAAATAAATGAAGAAAGAGATCGTCTGGCCACGGGGGGCCGGAGCTAGCTGGATCTCGTCTGTCTCGCAGAGGTTTCAGCCGTGTCTGTCGCGCAGCAGCACCTGGCGGTAGAAGCACACTCCCCGTCCCTTTCCATCCCAGCCGTCTTCCATCTCCACTGCTCCAAACGCGTCTTCTATCATTCATGCCGTACTTTTGCAAGGGAGAGAGAGAGAGAGAGAGAGTTGATGGTCCGCTCAGCTCACTTCACACGCAGATGTTCTCCGTACAGAAAAGGAGGAAGAGCTGGATGAAAGGCATAGCGAGAGACTGCGTGAGATGCAAGATTACGGTTGGCCCACTTCACACGTGTAAAAGTTCATCTTAACCGGTGGGAGATTGGCTGTGGACGTCCCATGACTGCACGTGGATACAGTACCCAAATGATACGCACGGAGGCAGGAAGGGAGAGAGAGAGAGAAAGAGAGAGAGAGAGTCAAGAATCTAGCTAGACCTGTTCAGACGTGTACACGTCCGTTGCATACGAGTGTAAGATGGGCTCCGACATCCCACGTTTCCACGTGCGTGGTGTAGAGAGAGAAAGTCAAGAATGTGGTTAGCTCATCTTAGACGTGTAAATTTCGCCATAAAGACTTGAAGATGGGTTCAGATGCAAACCAGATTTTCGCACTGGCGTAAAGGCTGTCCGGGTGTGTTCTTCACAAAGAATAAACGGGCGTCCATGTGCTCTGCTGCCGTGCTCGCATGTGCGTAGATCTCCGTAGATCTCCAGAGAGAGAGAGAGAGAGAGAGAGTAAAAACGTGGTTTGATCATTTTCACGCGTGCGACTGGAACCATGGGTTCAGCAGAAGCCCGACGTTCCCACGTGCGTAGAGGTTAGAAGGCCCAATTTGCATGCCTTGGCCTACCGTGCCCACCTGGCCATGTGTACCAATCTATCTATCTATCTATCTATCTATCTATCTATCTATCTATCTATCTATCTATCTATCTATCTATCTATCTATCTATCTATCTATCTATCTATCTATCTATCTATCTATCTATCTATCTATCTATCTATCTATCTATCTATCTATCTATCTATCTATCTATCTATCTATCTATCTATCTATCTATCTATCTATCTATCTATCTATCTATCTATCTATCTATCTATCTATCTATCTATCTATCTATCTATCTATCTATCTATCTATCTATCTATCTATCTATCTATCTATCTATCTATCTATCTATCTATCTATCTATCTATCTATCTATCTATCTATCTATCTATCTATCTATCTATCTATCTATCTATCTATCTATCTATCTATCTATCTATCTATCTATCTATCTATCTATCTATCTATCTATCTATCTATCTATCTATCTATCTATCTATCTATCTATCTATCTATCTATCTATCTATCTATCTATCTATCTATCTATCTATCTATCTATCTATCTATCTATCTATCTATCTATCTATCTATCTATCTATCTATCTATCTATCTATCTATCTATCTATCTATCTATCTATCTCTCTCTCTCTCTCTCTCTCTCTCTCTCTCTCTCTGTGAAGCAAGGCAATTTTTGTAACCGTTGACGTCTTTTGTAAGTAATTCCATCGATTCTGTAGTTGTTTGGGTAAATAATTTCGAAAACTTTAAGATGAAAAGATCCTCTCAAAGGTCAACGAAGCAACTACCATCTGAGGTCAGCTCCAACCAGACGAGTCCACCAATCGGTGGAAGAAGAACAAATGGATCGATGGGTCTCGACTGTGTGAATGCTTCCAATCCTGACAGAAGTTTGCCAAAATATCCCAATAACGTCATTCTTTCAGGCCAAGAAGATCATGAATGGTTCAGCAATTGAGAAGGTTTCTCATTTACGAATTGAGCAGCACCATAGATGAAGAGCTCTACATATAGACAGAGTAGACATGAGATGCGGTGATAGCATCCTACATTTACAGGGAAGATGAAGACATGCAGAAGAACCCAAGTAGACATCCTAAATCGATTCACCAGAGCTTGCTGAAACCCTAGACGGAGCTTTCCATAAATGTACTCAACGATCTGATGACGTGCTTGTAGACCTCGATTCCCTTGAGAAACACGGTGTCCTGGAGAAACTGAGAGCAGACCCACGACGAGTGAGGGGAGCCCAGGAGGGGAGCAAGCAAGAACATCAAGAGTAGGATGGATCAGGGCGACGGTACCTCGTTGTGTTCGTGAAGTAGAACAGGAGTGTTCGCCATTGGAGAGAAGCCGAGAGTGGGAATGCCCAGCTGCCTCATGAATCGAGCGTCTGTTGTGGAGGACAAGATCTCTGGCTTCGCCAGTTTTCCTCCAGACTCACTGACAGCCCGCTTGAAGACGGCCCACCAGGGGTTGGACTCATCTGTCGCTGTCATGAGAGGACGCCCGGCTTGGTCTGCTACCGAACCAAGCTCAATTAGCTGCCAGATTTTTCAGAACAATTTAGAACACCTGGAATGTATTGAACTGAATATGAATATTGTGAAAAAATATATATATTTATGCACACGATCAAATGGCTTTAGATGCCCACCAAGATCAAAGGTAGGAACATGGTTAAGAGGGAAACAATAATGATAAATGATACAGATCCCAGTAAATCAGGATGATCGGTTGCGTAGAATCAATCCAGATGAGGTAAACTTTTCAGATTTACCTTGAACCAATGTGGGAGAGAAGAGAAAGAAGACGAAGCACATTGTATTTCAAGATTTGACATTTAAGACGTTTTTGGAATTTTTGTAATCCATCAGTGAATGAAATTGGATTGATCCCATCATGAAGTGCTTCCCACACACAGATGTAAAGATTTGGATCTTCTAGCTAGAGCAATGTCTCTGTCTTGTTTGTAGCATAGTGGAATATGCTAGCATGCAAAATAATATAGACATCAAAAAAGACCACTGTGGGCATCATCCATGAATTTTATTTGAGGAAAGTTAGCCTCATTTTATCTCGTGTTTTGAATGCTCACACATTCTTCGCCTAGAAGACCTCAAAATACTGATTTAAACGCCAGCTAAAAGACCGAAAATAAATAACCATCAATGTAAAGTATCCAGACGTGGAGAGAAGACTCTACACCAAGTCAATAAAGCTTCAGAGTTGAGGTCAGATTTAGCAACTTTTTTCGACTTACTAACCGTGATATCCTGACAGGGATGCGACCAAGAGCTCAGATGACCTTGGCCTTTCCCACACCATAGTTCTACTAGTCCGACAATAATCAGAGAATACAATCTGCCAACTCATCAATTACGATTCAACAAAATGTTAAAAAAGTTTTTTAATTCATTCATTTCCCATTTACATAAAATTTTATCTAATCCAAACCCATCAATATGTACATCAAGAATTGCACTTCACAACACCATTTGACAAAACAGTCTATTCCGACTGCCATTTACTTGGATGCTTCTCCATGAAATTATAGAACACTTCAAATTACTACTTAGCTATCTCTGTTTGCATGATTCCTCAGAGACTGGTAGCATGAGAACTTCATATCTCGATCCCAAGAAATTCATCATGAGTAATCGTCCCCTAAGAGTTATTCTAAGAGACAATCCCTATTTACAATCCTTGTTTATCAAAAAGCTCTTAGATATGACCATATTTTTTTCTCTAGCAGTTAAACAATGAGAAATACCATGCTGCGAAAGCAGTTTCAATAGTTTAAAGAGTGAACGACGAATCAAAGACAAAAATAGATTACCTTGAAAGTTAGATTCATTGAAATTGGGGCCCATTCCTCACGGATTCTCCTTCTTATTGTATCAGGGTTTTCTGTGGGAGGAACGCGAACATCAAAGCCTACCTCAGCTTCAGAAGGTTGCATATTCATAACAAAACCCTAGTGAAACCACTTCACAAAATTAATCCGAATTTAAGAAGGTAGCACCCAGAAATATCATAATAAAGAGCTCCCAAAATTAAATACAAAGGGTTACAGAATCTAAGAAATGAAGAAAATATCAGTTTCTAATCCGACTATCATGTGGCACATGTGAAGGAACAGAGAGCGAACAGAGAGAACATATCAAGATAACATGGCAAAAATTCTTTTTCAGACATTTTTCCTTGGGTAGCCAACACATCCAAATACTAAAGATCATCAGCATATAAAGAATATAAAGAAGATAGGACAAGTTAAACTACGTATGATTTGAATGACTAAGAAGTGGGGTGATCTTAAAAGAAGAAAATCACGTAATAAAGGGTGTTGAATCTTCCCAAAAAATAAGAACAGCTATGCAGCTAATAACACATTTTTTTAAGCAAAAGGTAGCCAAGTCCGCTACCCTTAATATTAGCTTCCAAAATATGTTCATTTCATTTTGTTTCACCCTTAATATTAGCTTCCAAAATATGTTCATTTCATTTTGTTTCACCCTTAATATTATTTTCCATATGATGGACATGGTAAAGATCCTAGATTTTCTAATCCACGTATTTCAAAAGACCATCAAGTATATATATATATATATGAGAGGGAGAGCGAGAGAGAGAGAGAGAGAGAGAGAGAGAGAGATTTATACGTGTATTACCGTAGGCGATTGTGTGCCGGCTTTGAAGTACACGGGGTTCAGCGAGATAACCTCCGAAGCAGCCTTGAGCCCGGCCTTTACGAGGTCAAACTGGCTGTCCCTGAAGCGGACCACAGCCTCCACAGTTTTCATCAAATTCTCGATCGCACTGTTGTCGTACATTCTCGCCCCATGGCCGGGCTGCCCACGGGCCTTCACAATCAGCCGCCAAGGCACCCTATCGGCATAGAAGACCCGGAATTCATCTGTAGGTGAAGCCTGCCCCTCGTCCAGCATGAAACCCACATTCAGCTGCCGGAACTCCTCGGAGGCGGCGAACATGGCGGCCCCATCCCTCCCGCCGATCTCCTCGTCAGACACAAAGGAGAGGTGGATCGAGCGAAGCGGAGTGAAGGTAGCGTCGGATTTCAGAGTGCGCAGTGCCTCGAGGCACTGGATGGCCAAGCACTTGTCGTCCTGCGCCCCTCTGGCGAAGATGCGGCCGTCGGCGGGATCCCGATGAGCGGCGAACGGAGGGTGGATCCACTTGTCCTCCTCGACGGGGACGCTGTCCATGTGCGAATTGAGGAGGATCGATGGCAGTGAGGGGTCAGCGCCGGGCCATGTGAAGAGGAGGATGGGCTTCCCCCGGACGAACTCCAGGGTTCGCGTGAGAAGCCCGACAGAGCGGGCCTCAGCGGTGAGGAAGGCAACCGCCGCCGCATAATCCGGGTTTGGGTGTGTGGTGCGGATCCGAAGGTACTTGCGGAACAGCTCCACCGGCTCCCGCTGCTCCTGGTCTTGGTCCGGCGATGGCTCGAGGATTGCCGTTCCAGCAGCGCCAGAGATGAGGAGGATGAAGAGGAAGGGGACAGCGTGATCAGCGGAGCTCGCGCGTGGGTTCATCGCGCGATGGGCGGCCAGAAGAAAAAAGAGCCAACTCGGGAGGGGCGGGACTATCACCGTATCGGATGTAAAACACAAATCCGGAGACGTTTTATCAGAAGATCACATCTTCTCTGACCTAATCGATTTCGGATGCTAAAAATAATATATAATTTTCTGCTTGGTACCTACAACCTTCTTCTAATTCTCACCTTAAACATGTCAGCTTCTCAAGATGACATAATTAGTATATAATTAGTAGAATCGTGTATTTTTCTTATGACTAAGGGTTAAAGTTAAAAATTATAATTTTTTATAATTTAATATAAAATATTGACTTGATGATTATTTGAATAATTGATGTAGTTTTAGTTGAGATAAATAGAAACTGAATTTTTTAGTCCACAAAAATGTGACTTTGATAAAGATCCTTCACTCAAAGTTGATCCTTAGTCTACATAATAAAATAAAATTTCTGAGTTCAAAAAGAGCATTAAAATACAAAATAGAGATAGGGAGCCCCTTAATAAGAAGAAAAATCTGAAATTGAGTCAATACTAAAGCTTACATTTTTGGGATTCAAGAGGAGGTATTTAAATAAGCTGAAATCTAGTTACAAATAACCTAGAAAATAAACAATATGTTAACATTCCTTTAAAGAAAAAAAATACAATTAGAAGTTCCTAAATAATAGGGAGGATTCTATTAAAATAGATACTATGTTAGAACTATTTTAAATAATAAGTATTCTATAAAAAAATACCAACAATATGTGTTCTATTATTTTCACAAAAAGTAAGAAAATAAAAAAATAGAAAATGAGATTTTTTTTACACATGTTAAATGTGTCAAATCTATTATTGTGCCATCTCAAGTTGAAGTTGGGCCAACTTTGATTTTCAAAAATTTTGAGCATTTCCTCCACTTGAATTGAGCTGAAATTGGCCTACATAAGCAAAAAAGTGTCTTAACGCTTCTTGTTTATCATAACAACTTGAATTCATTAGAAATTAGCTTTTCATTTGTTAAGTGAGAAAATGATGAATCAAGCATTAAAATGCCTCTAAATATATGTTCTTAACCACTGGTGTCAAAAATCTACATCATTACCTAAAATTTGTATGGACATAATTAGTTAATAAAGGGTTTTATTTATAAATTTTTTTTAAAATGTGATCTCAAATAAAAAATATAATGCCCCCACAAATATGGGCCTATTTGTTTCATTATGATTTTGATCTACAGTCAGACCTCATAAAAAATAATTACGTCGATGCTGGAGAGGAGACGATCCGAGTGGCTCGGTCCGATGACTCGCCGAGTCGGCCGAGTCGATTGCCGGGAGAGCGTCACCCGCTGTGAGACGCTCTCGATTCGGCGCGCGATGTTACTATTTATGTTCGAAAACGATCCCTGAAGGCATCCGGAATCGGAGGTAGCCGCAAGAAATCCCCGAGAAGCTGGTGAAGTGTCGGAAGATCTGCTACTTGGAAGGATTTTTCCGAGGGTCTCGGCCGGTTGGTTGGGGTTGAGAGCTGAGTGCAGATTCTTCCCGCACAGTCTGATCATCGGTGGAGGCCATGGATGTCATCGGAGTTCGTCTCCCAGTGATGCAGCGGCTACTAGTGCACCTGCTTGTCTTCGTCTCTGGAGTCTCCATTTCCACAATTGCAGGCTTCCCGTCCTGTGGAAACTGAACTCTTCTTCTGTCGCCATGTCCTCTTCCATGGCCTGCTCGCGGCTGGCGGCATGGACGCTTGCCGCCGTCGTGCTCCAGATCCTCGGCCTCTATCTCTTCATGTTCGCCTTTCTTCCCCGTGCGGCCGGCCCTTTCGGGTCTAAGGTCAGAAGGCTTTGTCCTGTTCCAGTTCTGTTCATGTTTTAATTGTTTCTTTCGTCCCGATCCCATGTTGGTTCTGAATTGATCTTTTTTGTTGAGTTTCGCAATGCGCAGCGGTCCAGAGAGTTTTTTAATGCCGACCTGTGATACTGCTGAGTTCCCTGAGAGGAAGAACCTTCCTCCACATGAGCTCAGAGCTCTGTATAAGGTGAGTGTTCTCAATTCTCGCATTTCCATTTTTCTCGTCTTTCGTTTTGTATGAGATGAAGTGAGTGTGGGACTACAAAAAATGTGAAACTGTGCCTTCTCCATTGAGATATCTGAACCGTCTCCCCATACTAGTACTCTACATTTTTCTTTTTTCAAATGTTTTAACATTTTTTCTGTCTGCTTTTCTAGTCATACGTTTTATGTTCTTGTTGTAATCATGAGATATCCAACTGATAGATCATCGATGATTTTTCTTGAAGGTAGTTGTAAAGTCTTTAACAATTTAACAGAGTAAGTGCTGAACTTTCATCTATTTCCCTTTCAAAAGAAATAGTCACACTCTTCGCTTCCTTATTCCACTCAAATTGAAGCAGATTTGGTTCAGGTAATCATACTTTTAAACTGCAAGTAAATATCTGGCCCATTGGGGGTCTTGATCTGTATAACGATGTATGATCTTGGTGTAATAATAATCGTTGTGATTTAAACATTTCGTGCCTCCTCAAATCTAAAGGAATAAGAAAACAGAATCTTCTGTTGATGATGCAGGCTAGTAATCTTAGAACTATTTAATTTAAATCTTGTGCATGCCTTATGAGGTCTTTCACCGTGCACTTGTTGTCTCTATCTGCTCTGAAATTCTCGTGGTTGAGATGAAATTCTAAATTCGGTCTGGTAGAAGTGTCTCTGGTGTCGTTTAGGCTGGCAGGAAATTATTTTCTTTCAATACCCTTTTTGGTTCGTTTTCATTTCTTTGCTTCGTATTATTTGTTTGGAACTTTCGCTTTGCTTTTCGATTTCTTTGTTATGCATCATCTTAAAATCCTGATTTACGGTTCTTGTCTTTTCTTCGTTCATATACTTCATATTTTAGTTTCTTCAAAATAGTTTGCAGCCCTTTACTCCAGCATTTTAATGTTATTTCCATAAATTATGATTCTTGAGCTCTCTCTCTTTTGTGCAGGAAATGTCACGACTACCTCCTTTTTTTGATCGATTGATATTAATGGTATGTTTTTTCCCCATGTAAAATATAATCTAGAAGCGCTTATATTTTGTTGAACCCTGTAAAAGATAAATTTGTTTAGTTTCTGAACACTCTTGCCAGGTTGTGGATGGACTACCGGCTGAGTTCATTCTTGGTAAGGGTGAGACAACTGCCACTAAAATGATGGCTAATGCCATGCCATACACTCATTCTTTGCTGTCAAGTGGAAAAGCACTTGGATACCATGCATTTGCCGCCACTCCCACTGTTACCATGCCTCGACTTAAGGTGGGGTTTATCTGTCTCCCAACCACTCATTTTTTTTGTTGCCCTCAAATTATGAACATCATCCTTGTATAGCCCTGCAGGCAATTGTTTCTGGTGTAGTGGGAGGCTTTTTGGATGTGGCCTTCAATTTTAATACCCAAGAAATGTTAGATGACAACTTGGTTGGTAAGTTGGGAAAAATAGCTGTGCTGAGATGTTGATGCAGAAGTTAGACTTCTTATTCCGCCTCTTCTTAAGTTAACATCTTTCTGCAGATCAATTTTATCGTTGTGGGCTGAAAATGGTGATGCTTGGTGATGAGACATGGATTAGATTGTTTCCTGGACGATTTATTAGACAAGATGGAGTAAGCAGTTTCTATGTAAGTAATATGAGTAGTCGAGTTTTCATAGTATTTTCTTTTTCTTTATAATTCTTTCATACCAATTCTCTTTTCGTTTGATATGACAATGGTTGACATTTTATTTTCTATTTTGGTCATGTTTAGCTGGTAGCATAAGTGCTGTGGTGCAAGCACCTTTATTTGGGGATGTGACTCACTCTTGATAACCTGATGTCACTTTTAACAATTTGGTTGGAATGAACTGGTCGTTTCAAGTCGTTTTTGATCTTGGATTCTATTGTAAGCAAACTATATTTATATTGGCACAGAGGAAGGGTTGACCCTACTTTGAAGGGTTGATCAAAGACCGTTTAGTGCCTGCAGAAACTGACTGTGAAAGCTTTCATTTTTTCTCATCTGCCTATGTTTCATCGGCTCTTTATGTACTAGTAGTGGAAGTGAACTTGAGCGTGGAATCCCTTGCTGTGTTTGAGAAAGGTTGACTTTTTCTTGTCTTTGACTGGGTGTGCTTAATTTGGCCAATATTTTATTTTATTTCCCTTATTTCAGGGAAAAAATTCCTCTATTTTCGATTTATAATCCTCTTAGTGCTTTCTTTCTGTAAATCACTTTCTGTTGCATATGTTGGCCTGAGTAGTCATGGAACTGGGAAAATTTCAGTATTTTGCTTTGTTTTTTCTGTACCCTCTGGTAGATACCCCTCCCTGCTCCCGCTCCCAGACTAGATTTGACAATGGCGTAAGTTGTGTATATAAGACCTTTGAAACTGTAAAAAAGTCATAGGCACCTCCGTGGCTGATTATTCATTTCATGTTCTTACATTTGCACTATACTAAAAGCCATGCTTGTGTGACAGCTGAAGAGTGGTCATTTGCATTTATTGGATCCTCTGTTCTTTAATTTGTACCTTAAAAACTACGAGAAGTTCAACCTTAAAACCATTTAATCTTGATACTTGGTCAATGACTTCAATTTGCTAATTGCGTGGATTATTGCTTTTGGTGATTGTAATGTTGCTGCTCTTTTATCTGAAGATTAGTGGGTCTTCTCGTCCCTAATCAGGTTAAAGATACAGTTGAAGTTGATTTCAATGTGTCTCGGCATCTAGAAACAGAGCTGACAGCTAAGGATTGGGACCTTCTGGTGAGCCCTTCTTATTGCTTTTCTTTTATCTCTGAACACACGTTACTTTTTCGAGGTTATGCTTTCTAGATTTTCTAGATTCAACTGTACAACTGCCACTTATCTAAGTGCGAGATGTGTCTTTACTAAATATTATAATAGGACATTGTGCCATAAATCTTGCTGGGAAATACACCCAACTCTGACTATGCTGTCTGATCATCAACTTAAACCAAAATTGAATAAGATAATGTATGCAAGATACCATTTTGAAGTGTTCATAACGAGAAATTTAGTTTTTTTGAAAGTTGATTAAGTGGTTAAAAATCTGTTTGTGAAGATTGGATTCCACAATCATTCACTGACCAATACTACTCTCCCAAAAGGAGTAGACCGACAACAGGCGTATTGAACCAGATCCTAGATGGGCCCCCAGATGATCCTGCACTCAACTATATTCCAACAAAGTGAATTTCCCATCGTTTACTTGGACGGAAACAAGGTTGATGGAAAGAATACCAGACAACCACTTGTTACATGACAAGTGTGAAAAATCATGCGTTGTGGAGTGTTTTCTTTTCCCCTTTATTGGCATGGAATCCGAACTCTAATAGATAAAGGTACGAAAAACAGCTGCATGAAAAAGCTGGTCATGGGGCCAGGAGGAAAGAAGGGAAACTAATTTTGTAGAAAATAAAAGTGCTTCTTCTACACCAGAAAAATGCCAACACTTTCAATCACTTACTGGAAGTTTAGACCTACTGTGCAATTCTATGTGGAAAAACTATTCTATGTGGCAATGAAATTAGAGCATTTCATTTGACATCGATTTCTTTTTGATATTCTGAAGAGGTTGTAGATCGGAGGTAGAAATAGAAGCTCTTGATTGTGGTTGTAATGAGAAATTAGATATAATACATTCATTTTACTCATCATAAATTTTATAATTTGAAAAATATTCCTCTGTAAAAAATTTGAACGTTTAACAACGACATTATGAGTTTTTTTTCTTAATTGTCATAATTGATGCTTTCTAGATTAATTATTTCTATACACTTTAATGTTCTGCTTGATGTGACAACTATTTCTGGTTCTTACCAAGGCTTTTCCTTTAGATTCTTCATTATCTGGGCCTTGACCATGTTGGCCATATTGGTGGGCGTAACAGGTAACTGCATTTAGAGAGTTACAACAACTATGATTATGATTGCTTCACAAAAATTATTATTTGTTCTGAAACAGCATTCTCATGGCCCCAAAACTGAAGGAGATGGATGATGTTATCAGGGCCGCTCACACACATGCCATTCTTCAACAAAACGTTGACAAACGCACACTTCTGGTTCATACTTCATACCTGGCTTATTCCTTCATTAATTATCTATTTGATTCATATCAAACTGCATAAAAAATTATGGTTGACGAGTCTTTGCCATGAAAATCTGATTTCGGTTTTATTATTTCATCTGCCTTGTGCTAGCTACAAGACATAGTTAAAACATTTTCATTTGTGGGAGATCTCTCTCCTCTGGTTACCAACTGCACTTTCCCCCTTTCCTTTTGTCTTTTCTGTTACCAGCATCTGTCGATAAACTTCCCTATGATTTCTCAACTTTACTGTGGTCATTAACCATGATTCGTGTCTAATTTATTTTTACCCAGTGTTGAGTAAGAGCATTCTGTCCTGAAATAAATCCATCTAGAGATAATCTTACTTATTTGTATACACAGTTTTTCACATTTTCTTCATCGCCAGACCTCTTGTTTGGTTCTTGTCTATGAGAATGTAAATACATTATGACGGGATTGATCCACCAAACAGTGTTGGCGGAATGTGCTTATCTTAAATTGTTTGTATTGGCATAGTAATTGGATTAATGTTCTTTGGACAGCATCCCTTGAGTGAAGATTGACGGTTCTGTAGAGCACCATTCAACCAGATTATAATGATGTTATTTACTAGATTCAGATGTGCCATACATTTCATTTTCAGAATTGCTGATTTAGTTCTCATGCTGTGATTCTAATTATTGGGATTTTATTCCGCTTTATTTTAGATATTATTATCAAGTTTTTATCAACATGTTTTAGGAGTGTCAGTCGACCAGGTAAGTGAGAAACTTTGGGCTTGTAAAAGAATTTGTTTGTATCTGAAGTTTGATCTCGTTTGGCATAGAAGGCTGGATTCCATTTTCTTTAATGATTGTCACACCATCATCAAGGTGCCAGTCGACCAGGTAAGTGAGAAACTCAGTTGAACTTGTAAAAGAATTTGTCTGTATCTGAATTTGATCTCGTTTGGCACAGAAGGTTGGATTCCATTTTCTTTAATGACTATCACGCCATCATTGGGAATGACCACCTCGATGATGGTGTGACAATCATTAAAGAAAATGGAATCCAGCCTTTTATGCCAAAAGAGATCAAACTTCAGATACAGACAAATTCTTCAGGAGTTGGTGGCACTTGCACCCTCCCAGCCGCTTCTTTCCCCTTATTTTGCTTTCTCCCCTCTTCTAGCACGCCCTTTTTTGACCCCTGCCGGCAGGCAATCCTATTGCTCTGGTCTCCTTCCCCCACCATCTCCCTCTCCTTGTTTGATTGTCACTGCTAACACTCCCACCCCCTCCCCCGGCCGCCAGGAGGCATCCCCCTCCCTTGCGCCACTATCCTCCCCCTACTCTAGTCTGTCCAACTCCCTGCTACTTGCGTCTCATATGCACTAACCCAAGTGCACTCCACCAGCCATCACCCCTCTCCCCTCCCCCCCAACATTCATTCAGTGGCAACCGCAATTCCTTTCTCCCACCTTTTCACTTGGTTTCCCTAGCCATCTGCCCCCTTCATTATCTACAACTTAAAGTTTTTCCATGACAGATGCTGTGTCGATAAATTTCTGGGCTTCTTAGATTAGTAATGTATGTTTGGTCGGTGAGGATGCATAGATGACAAGGTTTATTTGAAAGACAAGTACTTGCTATCAAAAAATGTGTTGAATTTCTTATCGACAAGGTTGTTACTTCAAATATGTGCGTATTTAATATAGGATCCATGTTTATTGTTTCAGGTAGTTGTTAGCGATCATGGCATGACTGATAATGGGAATCATGGAGGTTCTTCATATGAGGAAACTGACTCTGTTGCACTTTTTGTGGGCCTTCAGCCAAACCCGACAGATTTTAAGTTACAAGCTTATAGGACGATTAATCAGGTAAAAATTTATGTTTCTTGCATAACCACTGTTGCTAATAGAGTGCCTTTTGCGATGACATGCTCTTTCCTGGGATGCTTGAGTTGGATATGTTGGGGATTGTTTTCGAATTGATTCTCTACTATCATTTGCTTTTGGAATGATGGTCGTTTTCCCATCCTCAATTTGCCACTTCTGTGGCTTCTATCATTCAGTGTTCCTTCTCATGATAACTGTACATGTATTACCTATATGCAGTATGGTATTACTGAAAACACATAATCCATCCCAAACCATTTTTTCTTCCTATATTTTTGTCACTGCTTGGTAATCAGGACAAACGAGGGGTGAAGGTATGGAATCTCCCGTTTTATGTTGTCTCCAAACGTGAGAGTATTTTAAATGCTCCCGGTTCACTAAAACACGTTTTTCTGAGATAAGACAAGCCTGAGGTAGCAGATCCACCTGTATTGACCCACAACATACGCCTTCTTAAAAATTGGCTCAAACATCTTGCCACTTCTCTGTTGAAACTTCATATAAGTAATCCATGTATGAGCGACTACGGTCTCCTTGATAAGAGATCTTTGAATCCAGCTGGTCAGCATAATGACCACTTTCTATAGTTCCTAGCCTCATAACTGGCTTTCATCTGATATTTTCGTGCACGTCATTCAATGAGACAATGGGACTCCAGCCTTTTAGTTCATTTGCACATTCCCTCTTTGGAAGCAGTGCCACACTCCTCCAATAAGGCTTCCCATCTTGAAACTCCATGACAACTGGCTTCATGTTCTGTTTCATCAAATATCATGAATCAAAGTAAAAAAAGCCATTAGTCCGACAGCCTTTTCTCCTGCCTAGTTGATGACAGCTTCGTTAACCTCTTCATTTTTTTAAAGTCATGACAGCGTTCGTGTCCGTACTGGCCATTAACCTTCTTCAACAGCCGGCTTCCAGGCATTCTCCTGTGGGAACAATCCAGTATTTGATGTCACTAGTGTGGTTATTGGTGTCATTTTCCCTGTTATTCTCATTTTCTTATTTATGTCACAGATGCTCAGAGATTTTGGACGCCTTCGTGTCCTCTTCCGGTAATAAGCTTCCTTATTTTCCTGGGGCAGAAGATTCCAGCATTTGCTTCGGTTTTCCTTTGCCGAAAGGAATAATGGATCTTGATTTATCAGAGTTTAAGAGTGATCGTTCAGAGGTCAGAATAGGTAGCTACTCGAGAATGTCATCTATTTATCCACTGGCATGGAGAATGCAACCTAGACTTGCTATCACCTTTACCTTCGCCATATCAGTGCCATTCATCTATGGCGAGCACTGTCTTCTGTGCTCCTTTTGGATCTGCTAGATTGTCCCCGAACCCAACCCACTTTAATTCCGTCCAGAGCTTGAAACCTCAATAAATCGGCTACCATCAGTACCTATCCCTTAACTGTGGAGGATCTATGTCACAGATGGTCGCGGAGCACTGTTGGCTACCCCTAGGAGGTCCAATCGTTGGTTCCTGACTATGTTAACATTTGTGTGTCAGTGAGCATCATATCTGTGGATTGCACTGTTGGTTCCTGACCATGCCCAACCCACTCAAGGCAACTCCTCTCTTAGTCTCAAAATTACAGGCTCTTGATTTTGCTGCCTTCCATTTGATGAGTGCTGGGTGGAATTCAGCTGGGTACTGGAAATGGGAGCCTTACTGTCCAGAGCCCCAGCAAACCAAACTCTGAGGGGGGGAAACAATGTAAAACTTCATTGTTGTGCATGTTCACCTGTTTTCAGTAGCCCTTACATTGATACATAATTTCAGATTTTTAAAATGAAAAGAAAGAGTATCCTCTCTAAGTTATCATTTGTTCTACATACGTAGATTCACTGAAAATTGGTTGACATTCAGATACAAAAACCCTTGTTCTTCATTCTTATCTCTTCATTTGAAGTGATTGCAGCATGTAACTTTTCCCCAATTTGATTGACGAATGTCTCCCATTAGTATTAGTACTATTTCAGTTTTTGATATTTCTGAATATTTTTCATTGTTTAGGTAGATATTGCACCAACCCTGGCAATTCTATTTGGGTTACCTATTCCGAAGAATAATGTTGGCCTTTTAATCAGAGAGGTTGTTGACCAAATGGCAGGTTTGTGCATACTTTATTTACAGTGCGTGGCATAAAAATAATATTGTACCATTAGAGTGGCATTCTTTCTTGTTCTCTTGACTTCAATTTCTTCAGTCAAGAAAGTAGTTGTCGATAGTACTTATTTATGTATGGATCAATATAAACAATCAGGAATGATTGCTTTCTGTACTATGATATTCTTTCATTAACTACGGCCTTAATCACGTTTTCTTATATAATTTAAAACGCTTAAACATGAAAGAGGTACATCGTCATTAGTTGAGTCAGGATAACCATTAAGTTTCCTAAAACGTCATGGTGCTGTATAAGACACTAGTATGTCCTAATCTGGTTTGAGGATGAAGGAGAGTTCTAATCATCCTGGGAACACTTCCCAGTCGCGCGTTCCTGTTTTGCAATTAAGTTTGCATGGACTGAATGTTCAAAGATTCTGACATCAGTTGGAAAATCAGTGACAAGGTCATCCGATATCTGCCCTAATAGATATTTTATGGTTGCACTTGCAGATAAAATTATCCAATGCTTCTATTGGGATTTTTTTTAATTATTGTACATTAATATAAGTTAGTATTTAATAATCCAAAAAAAATCAACATACTTTCAGATGGGATTCTTGCAGGAAATTATAAAGTCACTACTGAGAAAAAAATTCAAAGTGGGGTTAACCTACATCAGAAAGGTCTCATTCCCTAGCTTATCCAATGTGTTTGTCAATGAGACCTTGTCAGTGCATTCTTCTCTGTAAGGAATGAGTTGCTTCCATTCTTCTTGTCTTTCATATGCTGTTTAATCATCTTTTCCATCATGTTTCTCTAAGACTTTTCTTTCTGAACTCCAGTTTCTTCCGCCTGAGCCTAGTATTTTACTTCCCCTCCCCTACATTGAACCACATAAATGATAGGACACATGTAGAGAGCTGGTGCTTATTAACTAATGCTCCCTCCCCTAACAGTATTGATAATGTTTCCTAAAGCTTCTGTACGGATTGATGAGCTGCACACGTAAGTATTTTTCCCATGTCTTTGAGCTCATAGAATTTAGCTTGCTGTCCACCAAATTGATAATCGGTGAAAATTTTAGAATAAACATTAATCTACCGTAAGTTGCGTGTATTGGTACGTCCTGCTCTCAGTCAGTTTCTATACGGTGGAAGGAACCTAAAAGTCGGTTCTGGTTCACATGTCTGGATGAACGTTCTACAGCATATAAAAATCCTAAGAATTTTTATCCATAATCATTTTGTAGAAAGTAGGGATCTATGTTTGCAGATGTGTAAAACCTACGAAACTCATTATTATATCATACAAGAGGGTTTCAGAATCCTTTGAGTGCAAGCTTTACTAGTTGTAGATATTTGCTTGAACCGATAATTTATCTTCTCTGATTGACAACAATGTTAGCCTCATCATTTCATCTCTGGTTAGATTCTGCCATGAAATGTCTTGGAAAGTTTTAAATTAGTGAAAGGAAAGGAAAATAGGTCATAACCCTTCTAGGAGAGAGATGGCCCCATGTATATATATATAGAATCATAAATGGGCCCAATGTTATAGACCCAATAAGGGGCACAAGATGAGGTCGAATAAAACACACATGCACACAGACCAATATTCACAATTTTTTTGGCCGAGTCCAAGCCTTTGATTTAGATTCCTATATGCATGAGCCATAGTAAAAAAGCGGAAGGTGTAAAAATGTGAGTATGAAATCAAGCATGTACCTCAGTTACGTTTGACCCCTCTTTTTCATTAGTTTATGTTTGACCTATGGGCAAAAACCATGCGTGGTGGCCATTACCAACGCCCTAAACGTGGTTCCTCTAAAAACTTGGGGTTTTTAGTGAGTAATACTTTCCCAAGCACTGATTGGCGCTATTAATGGAGATTTTTCGTGATTTTATTTTACATATATAATTTCTATTTTATTTAATGTTCATCTAAATTCTCATTATAATTTTATTTTGTGGAAAGGAATGTCTTCAATATTATCGTGACTCCTGACACGAAATTTGATTGACAATGCGCATGATTTCAAACTGTGAACATGTCATGGATTTGTGTCTCACAACTGCATAGTATCTTATTATCTCATCATAACTTTTTTGTGCTACAGATGAGCAAAGGTTGCGAGTTTTGGAGATAAATTCATTCCAGCTGCTTAGATTGTTGCAATCATATATACCAGGCATACTTTGTGAAGACTTATGTGTTGGATTGAGTAATGCACATAATTTAGGGGTCCGTCCATCAACTGGCAGTATGAAGGAAAAATTCTGTCATCTATTCTCAAATGCGGTGAATCTCCATAATTCGTGGAAACTTCTGAATGAGTCAGAAATTTTGTAAGTTTTCTAGCTTCTATTTCTTTTTTTTCTAATATCCTTGTATTAGTTATCTGATGTATCTTTTTACAGTTCGAGGAACGGTGATCTCCCGAGTCTCACTGTTGATGCTTATTATGGATTTTTAGGTGCTGCCAGTGACTGGTTGTCAACAGCTGCCGCTAGTGTAATGCTGCTTTCCCTTTCCCACTTTCACTTATAGCTCAGTACATCATCTTCAACTATATATATAGAGTTTAAGAAAGCATGGCAAACTGCTTCTTTCAAAATTTGCAGAAACCGACGACAATGATGTTGGCTGGAATTGCTATAATGGTTTTTTCATGCACTATCATCTTGGGTCTTTTGGTCAGGATGCTCAAAGAACATCATCAGAAGCTATATCCTTCGCATGGGACAGTCGTTTACTGTAGTTGGAACAAAGATGAGGCTTTTGTTTTCCTTGCAATCCTGATCCATGTGTTTAGTCTGGGTTCAAGTTCATTGGTGGAAGAAGAGCAGTACACATGGCATTTCTTAACGTCCACTTTGTATTTGATTTTTTTGTTTATGAGAATTCAGTCATTTGTTGGATTCCCCCAAAAGGCAAGTAAGACAGTTAGGGGAGATAATCAAAGTACTCAACTGCCGTTTTGTTTCAGTCTGTCATCATTTTGCAAGATTCTGAGCTGGACATCGTTTGTCTGCAAGGATCATCAGAGTTTGTCTTTTTGTTCGATAATTTCTGTACTCATTTGTATGAGAGTCTTGAGGGGTTGGCATCAAGGTGGCGTGAACTGGACTCATCTTCCTGATATTTCGAAGTCTCTTCAGGAAGCTGGCACCAGTATGATTCAAACTTTCCATATTGCTTCACTGGGTTTTCTTACTAGTCTTGGATTCCTGGCACTTCGTTTAGCAAAATCAGAAAAAGTTTACCTTGGAGCATTGATCATTAGCCACTTTATGTCGTTTTTGCTCATCTCTCTTCATATTCTTGGATATGAAAACCACTCACTGCTAGAATCAAGTTACAACCTCAGTTCATTCCTTTTGTTTTATGGATCGCTGATTTTAACGTTGATGATCTCCCTGTTATCTCCCTGGTTTTCACCATCATGCCGTCAGAATATATCCTGTGAAACTAAATTCCAGATGAGTAGTCCGACTGATGAAAGAGTCATTAGCTCTTTCCTACACGCCATTGGAGACCCTATATATATCATTGGGGTGACATATACAAGTTCCTGGTGCCTTCTTCAACTCTTTCTTCAGCAGCCAATAAATGCAGCGCCTATGCTTATGCTCTTTATTCAGATACTTGCCAGTACGATTTATTTCTCTCACGAGGAATCACAACATATGCCATTGGTTGAGGTCAGTGAACCGTTTTCCCCCGAAAATCAATTTTATAGTGAAAAATATAGATTTTTTGACTCTGTCATCCACAATCCATGCTTTTGATTCACTTGTATGTTCAAGTAGACAGTATTTCTATATTTTGTTGCAATTTTATTGTATGTCAAAGTAAGCATTCTTACATTAACTGTTGTTTTTCTTTTTTGCCATATTCAGTTGTCTAATGATATTTTATGGGCCACGGCGAAATTTTTATTTTCTCTGGTGCATTTTATTATAGCATGTCGCTTGAGAACTTCCGATAATCGTCAGGACCTTTGGTCAACAAGTTGTGTTGCCTAGGGAGTTCAGAGATAAGCTTGAGGAGGTTGACACGTTCATATAGTCAAGCAGTGAGAAAATGTTTAATGGGTGGTCATTTTCACATACGCTCAAAGGTAGATCATAAAGAATTTGGAGTAGAACAGGGAGAGATTCAGCGTACCATAGAATAAAACTAAAGAACTGCAACTTTTTTTCGCTGTACGACTTTGACAAAACAAGTGCCTATCCTACGACGTGACATAAACAATCGCTAATTTTGACTATTAGTCAAATAAGAACCAGATTGATATTTCAGTAATAAAGAGTAATAGGAACCCCAAGATTGTAGCAGTTGCAAGTTGAGGGTTCCTATTTGAATTCAATAGAATGGAATGGTTGTTTTGAAGTTAAGTCAATACAGATTAAAATACTTTTACGAGCTGTGTTTAAATTCATAGGAGATCTGATCTTAGGAGGATCAAAAAGGATTTGGAGGAAAAAAAAAAGAGAGTGAAGGAATGCAAGTTATTCCAGAAGAAGGAAAGGATTCCTTGTAAACGTGGGCAAATAATGTAATTGAGAGACTGTGGAGTCACAAAGAATATTAGGAGGAAGTTGGTAACCTAGTTAGTGATACTATAAACTTTGTTAGTTAAGCATAAAATGGGAAGGTCGAGAAACTACTAGATTGCTGAGATAAGAAACAAAAGAAGTAATAACTTTGTTAAGAACGTTGATAAAGTTTTTCTGTCACAATTTAACCCCCAACTTATACTTACATGAGAGGAGTACGAAGAATGCCAGTAATCGCGCATAAGAACTATGGAAATCCAAAGTATTTTGTATTATAATGGTATAGAGTTCTTGAATTATTTTATGCATTATCTCCAGCAAACTATTTGATACGAACCAAATTATTACCTACATAAGAAGGAAGTATAATAACAAGAGTTTAGACGGAGGAAGACGGCAAACGACCCAAATACAACACTTAGAAGAAGCATTGACGGCTCGGATCAAACCAGGGGGCCAATATAAGAAAGAAGAATCCAACTGAAAGGGGTGCAAAGAGCCACGTGAAGGGGAGGACGGGGATCCTCTTGAGTCAACGCTCACCCTTTGTTTTTTTTTACACAGCCTTCTTTTCGAAGAAGGAACTTTAATATCAGTAAATCGCTTCCTCCACAGTGTTTATATATTGAGGAACCATTTTTTCTTTCTGTTACACACTGTTATACTTCAGTAGAATACGTTGACTCTGTTTTATTTTCCACCAGTGTTTAATGTATCTTTAGTTGGGCAAAGTTGACGAACTTGATGTGCAGGTTGCTGCTCTCTACTTCATTGGAATGACCGGTCATTTTGGACTCGGAAACACCAATACGCTGGCCACTATTGATGTAGCTGGGGCATTCAATGTAATTTTCTCTTACTACTCGCAGTTTGTTGATGGCTATTTAGTTTTTTTCTTTCTCCTTTCCCAAAGTGGCCGCATTTATTTGGTCCCATTCAGATTTTTTTTTTTCTGAGGTTATTTTCTCTCGCTTCATTGACCATCGTAGGGTGATCGCCCCTCTCTTCTCATTATCCTGCGAATGCCTCTCAGGGAATCATGGGTCAGTCAACAGTGCTTGCAGGAATCATGATGCTGATCATCACTTACGCGTCGCCATTCTTATCTTCATTCAGTCTGGTTCTGTACATCTCTCTGAAGACTAGGAAATATCCATGCTCCGGACCAGAACCGGTCCCTTTGACCCGCGTTCTCCGGGAGACGCTCGTCTTCCCGTGCTTGGTGCCACTGGCTCTGAACTCTCTCTCGTTGACCAGCTTCACCGTCGTACTGTTCGCAATGAGGAACCACTTGTTCATCTGGAGCGTGTTCTCGCCGAAGTGAGCAGCGCCGGGGGCGATTTCCCTATTCATTCCAACTGCGCTATCGCCCTGTGCCTTATTTGTGGTGCTGCACTGCCGCCAGGTACCTCTACGCCTGTGCTGCAACGGCGTGCGTCTACCTTGGGCTGCTCGTTGTGGCGGCGACCGTATCTTACGTCTGCGCGGTGGTGTCCTACAAGAGGAGGGCCAGTGGAGCTCAAGCAGCGGGCCGGGATCCCCAAGGAGGTGAGTGATCAATTTTCTGGGGGGCATTCTTAAGGGGATGAGCAGCCCGTTGACCCAGGGGATAGTTCTTGTAAAAGTGAGGTTGGGGGGTGGGGGGTTTCTCACAGATGAAGACGTTATGAGGGATTAAACTGAGAAATGTTTGAAGACTTTGGCGAGGGTCGTTGGTGAGTCCCTGGTGAAAGCAGTTGGTTTTGCCTCACTGCTTCTGCCTCCTCTCTCTCTCTCTCTCTCTCTCTCTCTCTCTCTCTCTCTTTCTCCTCTCGCTCTCTCCCCGTCTGGGCTCGCGGCCGCCTCCTAGCTCGCGCCCTGGGAGATGGGCACCAGGGAAGAAGAGAGCGGGAGGCCCAGGCGCGCGTGGTCCGTGTTCGACGGCGTGAAGTCCTTTCCCCTCGCCGCGGCCGCCAGCGTCCCACCGGACACGCTGATGGGAGAGATCGACGCCGCCATCGCCGCCTCCGAGCACGCCCACTCAACCGTCCTCCTCCGTCCCTTCGGCAGACCCCAGCGACCGGAGGGGGAAGCGGAGGGGGAGGAGCCCTTCACTCCCTCGGCGGTGCCCGCGGCGGCGGCGGCGGCTGCGGCGTTCGGTGGGTCGGGGTACGAAGCCGCGGGGCTGGCCGACGAGGCGTACAGGTCGGCTTGCGCTGCTCTGGCTGCGGGGAAGCCCGATTCCGCCTTGCGCTCTCTCCGGGTGGCGCTGGCGAGCTGCCCGCCCGAGAAGGCCTCCGCCATCTCCAAGCTCCGGTCCCTCGTCGCCTTCGCCACCTCTCAGCAGCAGCGCCTGATCCAGCAGCACAAGTCCGCACCATCCTAATTCGGACATCCCCCCAGGGCAATCTCCCTCTCTCCCTCTCTCTCTCTCTCTCTCTCTCGGTCGCAATCCCCGTTCCCCTTTTTTCTTCTTTCCCCCCCGTTCTCGCTTCAGTTTGGAACGGCAAGAACCCTCTCTAGCACACAGTTCCTGCGCCCCTTTCATCCGATTTCGAATTCTGCTCCTCAGTCTAACTTGTCGGCCGGAAAGTCAACGGGCCCTAAACTTGAAGGCTCCGCTTGAATCAGGGTCAAGGAACGCATCTCTTCAGGAATCGAAGGGAACCACCAGCAGCTGTTCTTGCGAGGAAGACTCACCAGGTAGGAACTGACGATCTGACGGCTTTTGGAGGGGAAAGAGACCCGAAGCAGATCTCGGCGGAGGAATGATTCACAGGAGAAACGTGCAGGGACGGCCGGCTCATCCTCCCCGTCTTCTTCCCTTCTCCTATTTATAGTAGCCAAGTGATGAATGATCCAAACTTGTGCCAATTACAGACGGAAGACTGAACCAGACATTAATCAAGATTTTCGCCCTTCTTGAGAACCCTTCCTGTAGATTAAAATAGAAACAACTATGTGGGGATTTTATTTATGCTTTTATTTATGCAGCTGGAGGTGGGATCTCGACTTAATTTTGAGTTAGTTTTTTTACTGGTGGGTCTCGTCTGATCTTCCTCAATCCAAGTTCATCTCACAATATCTTGCCCTGGTATTTTCGTTTCCCCTCTATAATTGATCAGCCTTACTGCTAATGCAAATTGGTAGCCAGTTCTTTGTGATCTCATATTCCATCCCGTCCTTTAGATGATATGCCGCCTGTTCTTGCCAGATCAGTCAACTCGGACGCATCAGGTCTCCCTTGTGGTCGGTCTCCAATGGTTTTCGAGCAAATTGAGGTTGACTCTGATGCTTGCTTAGTCTCTGTGCACATTTTTTTCAAGTACTTGAAGCTAATCTTCTATGTTAAGTGACTGGTTCTTCAAGAATAACTGATATAAATTGGAAAGCTTAGTTATTCGGGGAGGGGCTCAACTGGAACATTTACACAGACTTTTTCATCCTTCAATGGATCTCATGGAACCTAAAACTGAAAAAAAAAAAGGACTTTATTCCTGGTTGAGCACTGTTAAATTTCCATGAAAAATACCCAAGTGGGAGCCTAAATTCCTTCTTTGTGGGTAGAAGGCCTCTGAATTGTCTCTCCAATTAGGGTTCCTAAATCAGCAAAATTGAAAACTCTGGTGGGATTTTTGCTACAGTTTGGATTATCCCCACCCGATCACATGAGATCTCAGACTTTCCATTGTTTACAAAGCGTCAAAAGTCTTACACAAAAATATGTAAGATGGCTGGGGAGTTGCAAACCAGTGATCCATTTTTCATGGTATCATCTTACAAGTTCAGGTGTTCGTCGTCTCCAGAAAAGTCAACACCTCTCAAAGACGCTACCTTTCCTGCCGCGAACTATTATTTTTACTGTGATATGATGCTAGAAATAGCGATCTTCCTCAAATAAACCTTTTTTGCTCTCATGGGATTTATTTAGATTGGTCAAGATCTTGCCTGTTTAAGTAGTCCCTTCGGAAGAGTCAGTGCAGACTAGAACAGAGGAAAAGTAGAAATATAGTACACTAACTTTGTGACCAGATCGCTGCATTTTTTTTGGGTAAGCATTTTATTCGTAGTTTTTGAATATGCTCAGTTAAATAATTTTCTTCATACTAAGTTAAGCTTCCAACATTGGAAAGTTTGCTGTTCCGAGGAATTTCAAGGCCTGAAAAAGATGCTCAATTCAATGAAAAAAAAAAATGTTCTTCCCCGTAGTTCATCTATCATCTGTCAATTCACAAGAAATATTAGCTACATGAGTCAACCAGTTTGCTCGGTTTCAGATATTTTGGCATCTTTTTGACTCGTTACAGCCGGCTTTTGCCAAGAAGCTCATGATTTGGACCCAAGCCCAACTAAGATTATCCATGACCTAAATGGGCCTCAGCAACGATGGCTATTGAGCCTTATCCAAATGGCCCCATGATGTTTTGTGGTTCTTTGGTTTCTATCCCCTGAAAAAATATTCCAGTTACGAACACAAACGCATCATTTATCCATTAATTTTTAGCCCTTAAAGGGAGATAAAAGTTTCTTTATTTAATTATTTCCCCGGTCAACGGCCCTGGTCGCCTCATGACACGTAGAGCGAGGCTTGCCCCCAGGTTGCTGGCCCTGTGAATTATTTGCTCTGATTGGTCCACTGGATTATCTTTCATACGTGTAAGGTTTCCTTAGTGAGACGTGCACGTGCAAAAGGCATTCCCTTGAGTGCCGTGCGGCTTCGTTTCTGGTCCTCACCCATCGTTTTCCCCCCTCCCTCTCTCTCTCTCTCTCTCTCTCTCTCTCTCTCTCTCTCTCTCTCTCTCTCTCTCTCTCTCTCTGAAGAGCTCCTCTGAATGGAGAATCATTCAACATTCAATGAAGTTCCTGGGTGCTCTTTCCCTCGGTCGTGTTAAACAACGTGGTCAAGTGAGATATATATATAGATATATATATATATATACTGAATTCGCTTGGGTTGTGAAAGGGACCGGCAGGTGCTCAACACTGGTGTCAGGGACTTCAAATTCCAGACGAAACATCTCGCAGAGACATGGGATTGATCTACCGGTGTCATAGATGGAGGCCACTTTTTCTCCTTTCATCTTGAGAGAGAGAGAGAGAGAGAGAGAGAGAGAGATTCTTGAATCTACTTAACTGGGTGAGGACAAGAATGTTATAGCAATGACGCTGACTTCAAATCTCAGAAGAAGCCTTTTCGAGAAACTGTAGAAGTTATCTTCTAGCAGGCATGGATTCTTGGAGAGAGAAAGAGATATGCAGGGAGGTAGGATGAGCGTGTCCTGAATCTGCATACATCAGCCAGGGACACTAAGGTTGTCAAATCCCATGCAAACCTTTTGTGGAAACAGTAGGAGTTTCCTACTGGTTGGTCTGGATCCGTGGGCATACATACGTATCTATATAGATAGATAGATAGATAGATAGATAGATAGATAGAGAGAGAGAGAGAGAGAGAGAGAGAGAGAGAGAGAGAGAGAGAGAGAGAGAGAGGGTCTGTTTACATGAGTCATGAGACACTTAAGCCTGTGGTGATTGATTAATCACCTCGCGGATTCATAGTGCAATTGACTCAGTAACCAACCGTTGATGAACTCTGACCGTCATTACGGAACAGTCACGATGTTGTCATTCATGAGAAAAAAAAGAAATACAGGAACGACTATGTGCCTCTTACATCACCGCTATGGTACTGTAGATGTCTTCGTTTCGGTCGTCAAGTCGATGTGTTAACGGAAGAGCTGTAATGGGTTCATTACTAAGAACACCCAAGCTCAGATCTTGATGAGATCGCTTATCTAGATTCTAAAGAGAACTTGATTACCTGCTGCCATCGAACTAAACCAGGTGGGAGTGCGTATAATCCGGTGCAATTAATAGGAACAGACTACATTTTGAGTAGATTCTTGAAGTGGTTCACTTTCATTTTTATTTAAAATTTTAATTATTTACCAGCTCTACTTTGGTTTAGATATTATTTAAAATTTCAAAATAGAGATATAATTTAATAAGAACATAAAAAAATTATTTATGAATAAATGTGGGCATTGACAAAAGAAATAATAGATAGATTCCCAATTTTATCAATTTTTCTTCATGGAGTAAATGAGTAAAATCCATATATTTTCCATGTTATGAATCGGGGGAAAATCTTGAAAAAAATTATTTTTTAGTTTGTCTTGAGAATAGAATAATGGTAATAATAATAATAAGGGTGATGCTAGGTCAGTGAAGCTATGACGATGTGAAGAAATAACATTGCTGGGCGACCGCAGTTAGGAATGAAGGATCGATTGCCCCGATGGCTCTTAGTCTCCTTCATTGGACCGGTGTTTTCCTTCAACGAGGTCAATGGTACCAGTGTGAGCCGACGGCTGACAGATGTGAGCAAGTCCGTCTCATGCCTCCATTAGGCCTCGAGGATATTGTCTTGAAGAGAGAGATTGAGGGGAAGGGGGAGGGAGAGTGGGAGTAGGGGGAGGAGAGAGAGGGAGCGAGAGAAGGGAAAGAGTGAGACGCTGAAGGGGAGAGAGTGGGAGACAGAGGGAGACGGAGATGGAAGGTGAGAGAGTGGTAGGAATATAGAAAGATATAGAGGGAGAGATGCCGTGAGGCAATATCATGGGGGGCAAGTGGGTCGCTGCTCTCTCTCTCTCTCTCTCTCTCTCTCTCTCTCAATGGCAACGTGTAGCGTCGTTGCACGCATACTCCACGGCATCGTACGTGCATGGTGCGTCATATTTCATGTATCCCAAACTTGTGTGTTTTTCCGCCGCACGAAGGAGTGAGACTTTTTACGTGTGCCTTTTAACCCGCGAGAACGAATTCCCATGGTCGGGTAGGCAGGAATCGGAGGCCACATCAATCTCTCCCGCTCACCGAGCCCCCCCGTGTAGATGACCCTGCCTCCTCGTCTTCCACAGCAGTCCTTCTGCAAATCCTAGCATGAGCGCACCAGCGACTGTCTTGTCCTCCCACGCCACCACCGAACCCCGCAGGCCTGCATCAGCAGCCACTAAACTAAACCCTAATTCCTCTTGGTGGGGGTTCAACACATCATCCCACCACTGTGCTCTTTTCCTCTCCTCCGTCCTCTTTCTCTCCCTTCCTCCATCGTCGTCTCTTTCTCTCTCTCTCTCTTCCCATCTTTCTCTGTCTGTTGTGTTCGTGTTCTCATGAATAAGAAAAGGAAAGAAGAGAGGGTGAGGACGGCCGTGTTGCAGTCGGAGCTGTCACCACCCGACGAGAAGACAGCCACCCAAAGATGCCAATCCTCCATGCTCCACGAAATGGGTTTTCCAAGTCATTTATGGGAAATCGAATGTAGCCCTCGTTTCCGAAAACTCCCCCCCTGTAAAAGGGGGATAGCCTGGTCTCCCCTCCCTTCCTCCCGCTTATATATCTACATCCGTTCCCGCATTTGAATCCTCACAGCCCGTGCAATCTCCCAAGCTTATATCTTGGTTCCAGGGTAGAGAGAGACAGAGATAGATAGATAGGGGCAGAGAGAGAGAGAGGGAGGATGGAGTGTCCGGAGGTGTTGAGGAAGGCGAAGCCGTATTTCCTCATGATATTCCTCCAGTTCGGGTTCGCCGGGATGTACGTAATTTCCGTAGCCTCTCTGAAGCAGGGGATGAACCACTACGTGCTGGTGGTCTACAGGAACGCGGTCGCCGCCGTTGTCATGGCCCCATTCGCGTTCTGGTTCGAAAGGTATCCCCTTCTCTCCGCTTCCCTCCCATCCCTCCCCTCCCCCTCCCCCCCTTCCATTTCTACGCTGCTCCTCACGTCTCCTTGCTCTTGACAGGAAGGTGAGACCCAAGATGACGATCTCATGCTTCTTGAAGATTATGTTGCTCGCGCTGCTAGAGTACGCCCAAGCCCGACTACTCCATTGGCTTCATAAGACCAATTTGATATTGTTGATGAAGAAATTGTTTCCTCTGTGGCAGGCCCGTGCTCGATCAGAACTTATACTACGTGGGAGCGAAGCTCACCTCCGCCAGCTTCTCGGCTGCGCTGTACAACATGCTCCCCGCCGTGACCTTCGTCCTAGCCATCCTTCTCAGGTGACTGAACCTCTTGGGCTTCCCCGTTTCTTGGGAAATCTCTCTTTCTTTCATCTCTGATTCATAAAGTAAGCGTCTTTGACCTCATACAAGGCTGTCGATTAACTAGCAGAGTCCAGAGCCCCGCCCGACCCGGTATGATTTTTCCGAGCTTGGCCGGAAGTGTCAAGCCCAGAAAAGATACCATGCCCGTAATCTTAACTTTTCTCAGGGCTTAGCAGTCCGATGAGCAGTAAAACCAATATATCCTTCGGGAGTCGTCGGCTTAGACTAGAATATCTTATTGAGTTTAATTCTGGCTTATGTGTGATAGTGACCGTACGTTTCGTGCATGGCAGGATGGAGAAAATTAAGATCAAAGAGAGGCGAGGGCAGGCGAAGGTCGTCGGAACCATAATTACCGTGGCCGGCGCTCTGGTCATGATAATGTACAGAGGACCCATAATAGAGTTCGTATGGACAAAAGGGCGCGCCCACCACGACGATGCCGCCGCCGGTCACAACAGCGCCGAGTGGCTCAAGGGCACATTCCTCCTCATCGGAAGCTGCTTTTGCTGGTCCGCTTTTTTTATCGTTCAAGTGAGTTCCCGTCTCCTCCCTTTGTCTCCATGGCCAAATCAGTCGAGAAAGAGCGGTGATAGATTCATATGTTTCACGAATGCAGTCCAACACGCTGCGATCGTATCCGGCGGAGCTGACGCTGACGACTTGGATATGCGCCATGGGAGCGGCGCAGAGCACAGCGGTCACGCTGGTTATGACGCGTGGCGGGAAGCCCTGGGCCATCGGCTTCGACATGCGGCTGATCACCGCTGTCTACTCGGTGAGAGAGTAGCCTCCCTCCCTCCCTCTCTGAGACTCCGCTGCTCACTCTGAACTCCGGTGGCGGGAGGTGAAGCGCTCACCCCCATGGCTGGCTCTCGCAGGGGATAATGTGCTCCGGAGTGGCCTACTATGTGCAAGGGTTGGTGATGAAGGAGAGGGGCCCTGTCTTCGTCACCGCCTTCAACCCACTCTGCATGATCATCGTCGCTGCGATGGGTTCCTTCATTCTCGCCGAGGAGATCAGCTTGGGAAGGTTGGCTTGAAGACCAAGAACTCCAAGTGTGCCATCATTTCCTCCGGCTTATGCTTCTTCTCATCGTCTGTTGATGAACTTTTAGGGTTATCGGCGCGCTGATCATCGTCGTGGGGCTGTACATGCTCATCTGGGGAAAGAGCAAAGACTACGAACTGCAGGCCGGAGGGAAGGACGCGACCATGGAATTGCCCACCTCCAAGGCCAACGGCGTCTCCGCCGAGAAAACAACTACGGCCGGCCGTCCTACCGCTGCCCTCTAGCGAGAGAGAGAGAGAGAGAGAGGCCAAGGGGATTAGCTAGCTTTCGTCGTTCATCAGGCGTGAACAAATGGGCAGTTTATCGGGAAGGATACTGCTTGTGACTAGACGGAACCATGAAATGCACCAATAAAGTATTTTGAGGCATAAAAACGACGGCCACTCGTTCGTCCCCAACATCTATCACGAGCTCTACTCTCTAGTCCGAAACGAATACTGATGAACTCGTGGCCTATCCCGAGGCCTACTCACGTGACATAGATTCCTCTGTTTACGTCACTTTCCCTTCTACTATACGACGGGACAGGCGGATTCCACTGCAATCGCCCGCATATTCTTTTCCTTTTGGGGAAAAGGAAGATTCGGTGAAAATCTGATGCAAGCCAGCCCTAAGAAAATGCCTTTTCTGGTAGGCCAGCCATCCTCCATTTCAACATCGACAAATCCATACAGGAGGGGAGGCCCAGGGAGCTAGAACTCTTCCTTCTCCTGAATGATAGCCCATTCCATCTTAATCCGAGTCAGAGTCGGCATGCACCTTAACTTACGGCTGTGGAAGACCCTGCCCGAGCGCCGCTGACTTTTAGGAAGTCCAGGCCCGCCGCGAGCTGGGGTTCATAGAGAGCCACAGGAGACTTCCTATATGCTGAACTCCGATAAAAAGCTTGGATTCACAGCGAGTTCAAAGGAAAACCCGACAAAACCGGTTGGGGTAGAAGACATAGACTTGGCTCAGCCCTCCACCTGGAACAAATTGACTGATCCGAAAGAGCGAGCGAGAGAGAGAGAGATGTTGATAATCGACTTTGGGATTCATTGAGAGAGGTTTATTAAATTTATGTAATGACTTATTAAAGTAATTTTGGACCTTTCAATTCACAGGACGATAAGCAATAAAAGTGGGAAAAAAAGTGAGAGAAAGAATCATGTGCCATCAAATGAGTAAGAAGTGAGAGATGTTGAAACATTCTAACTCAAAGTTACAATTGACTCCTAGCCTCTACAACCAAACCGCTACACTCATGCTTTTCTCAAGTTCAACGATTGAATCTAAATGATTTCCCCAGAAGTTTCAGAAGCCTCTCAGCCTTAATTCTCTCTCTCTCTCTCTCTCTCTCTCTCTCTCTCTCTCTCTCTCTCTCTCTCTCTCTCTCTCTCTCTCTCTCTCTCTCTCTCTCTCACTCACTCACTCACTCACTCACTCACTCACTCAAATGCCCATAAGTAGGGATCACAATGGATCTCTCATGTCATTTACGAGGAAAGGTTGATGGATAGGATCTTTGAATTTATGCAACACTAATTATTACAAGATTTAATCTGAATAATTTTTCTTTTTCTCTTAATCATGATACGTATAATTTGTTATGTCATTTTATACTTGCATAAAGATGCCATTTTAGAACTTATGATTCATTCAACTACATCAAATGGACTTCAACCCATCAAACAATCATCACTACTCGAAAATTTCATAAAATATTTCTCATTTTGAATAACTATAGTATGACATTATTTTTTCTAATTTTTTACACTTTGTAGGTAGAAGAGAAAAATCTCCAATCTTTTGCTTTATTAGAATACTAGAAGGAAGACCCTTATCTCTAGTTTGGAGGTGACTAAATCATAAATTTGGAATTGAATACTGATTTGGTCTCACTAAAAGCTCAATTTAGCACATTAGATGTTCGTAATTATAGTTCACCTTTCTACTTTTATGATTGTCAACTCTAGAGCTATTGGCTATTTTTTTTCAATTGATGTCATTCTAGAATTAAATGTTCATAGTTGTCACATTAATAACTTTTGGATAAGCCAGTTATCATGTTCCTGAATAGAATCTATTGAAATTTGAATGCAGGCTAACAAGGAATTTGTTTTGGTCTATTTTTCTCTTCAAAAATTTCGAGTCATAGCTAGAAAAATCCAATTCTACGACCGCATCCCAACTCAAATGAACTGGTTACCTTTTAATTCAAATGTGCTTTGAATCCTCTTTACATAGAATTTGAAGTCAACAATTTAACATCATAGCGTTAATGATAGTATCCATTATAAATTATTCTAGAATAGATAGATATCTTTCCTGTGAACCCAATTCTAGAAACTAGGCACTAAAATAATTTAAATATTCAAATAATAATGTCTTATGAAGCTGTGTAATGGGAATGTTCCTAGACTCACCAGCCCAAGGGCTCTTCATCCATGATAGCATTTCTTAGAAAATCTAATAAAATGTGTATGTTGAAAAAAAACCTACGACGATCGAACAACCAAGATCTCTCATAATCTCAAGGGACAAGGTGATGTGCTTATTATATGAGTGATCAAACCTGAAGATCTACCTATTTCTGAATATGGTATATGGCTCTTGCAGTTATGTGTACATAGAAGTGCATCATCTTTCCAATGGTAGGGCATATCTAGGAGATTTTAGGATCGCCAGGTGAGCAGATTTCTTGTAGATTGGTAGGACAAGAGAGTTAACTCAATTACCAACTAGCACATGAGAAAGTTGCAATATGACTAGGCATGGTCATTTTCTCAATGATTAAACCTTATTAGTTCCCATCAAAGTGATATCTGTTGAAGAACACATGAAAATAGCTCTGTTTTTATCATTTTTCATGTTCCTCCCTATGAAAATCGCCTAACACAAGGATACTTACCCTCTCTCTCTCTTTCTCTCTCTCCCACCTCCCACCCACCCTATCCTTCTCTCTCCCTCTCTCTCTCTCCCCCATGTGTGTGTCTCTCTCTAACCTTCAAACCTTTTGTTCCGAGCACCACTGCCCCCCCCCCTCCCCATAACCTATTCAACGGGACAGACAGATTCCAGTAGAATCACGCACATATTCTTTTCCTTTTATGGAAAAGTCTCTAACAGTCAAATGCCAGCAAACCCTTAAAGAAAGGAAACCCCTCGTTCATGGTAGGCGAGTCATTTCCCTTCCAGTCAACATCTTCATGCAGCACAAGACCTGGAGACCAATAGCTCTTCCCTTGAAATGACACCCCATTACATTCTAGCATGAATTAGCGTCAGCATGCACCTCAACCTACTGCTGTCAAAGGCCTAGGCTCCATCTAGAGAGAGGACCGGAATCCATTTATGCTCTGGACTCCAATCGATTAGTCCCGACAGAATTGACCTAGCTTCGGAGCACAGGAAAACTAACAAAACGAATTGTATCCGACACCCCTTTGAGTGTGGGCTTGACTGCCTTGACCCGGCTCATCCCTCCATCTGGCTGAATCTCCTGCTTAGCGAGAGAGAGAGAGAGAGAGAGAGAGAGAGAGAGAGAGAGAGAGATGTTTGTTGTTCCCTTTTCATTGACATTTCCTTCAGAGATTTTTTTTATATTGTATTGAGGACAAACTAGAGCGCATGACCTGCTCAATAAGATCTTAATATCATCATCAAGAGGAAAAATATTTTACTCCACCAGCTTGTGTTGTATGAAATACCGAACAATGGCATCTACGAGGCAAAGTCCACAAGTCCTTTTGATGGCATAATCTGTGTTCCATTCATGCAATATCACTGCGATATGCAAACTTATGGAACTTCACATAGGTGGACTCGAGAAGAGGCAAAATGCTGAAATATCAAAAATTGATGAAGATTTGAGAGAAATAATTCAGGTTTTTATTTACGTATGAAAACCCTAGATTTAAGGTCTCTTAAAAATTTAAGGTCAGCTTTTGTGGTATGGTATGCAGAAAGTTGCAGAATAACATAAGAGAAAAGTATATTCCTAAAGTTACTACGACTCTCATCTACTTTGTCTAATAATAACACTGAAAACTTAAAAATGTTCTGAAGCATGAAAATTTTGATCCAAACTATATATCACAAATGTTTAAAAACCTCCTCCATGTTTTTTCTCTCTTATAGTGCATTTAAATAGAGGTCCAAACTGACATCCCTCACAATTAAGAGGCATCCAAGGGAGGCATTGCATGGCCATGACCTCAAAATCTATTGCACCATCAACTACATTGAGTTTCAATTTGACGAGTTTTTCTTTCCTCTCAATCATCATGTATATATTGCTTCTATTCTTTTCTCTGCCCAATTTTTAATGCATCATGACTATTCTAACTTCTTAAATGGGTTTAAAAACTATCAAGAGTTTAAAAATTTCAAGTAAATGTCATGAATTATTTATTTTATCTTTATATTTTATATTTTAAGTAGAAGGGAAAACGATCCTCATTTAGTTGGTGGAAAAATTATAATATGAGCCTTCTTTGTATTTCGAGATGATCAAATCAGATGTTTAGCAACCTATTAAAGCGTAGAATCTAGGGGTCTATATGACTCACTAGATTTCTAGGCTTACTTCGTAAGAAAAAGAAAAAAATTGAGAGAAATACAACCCAAATTGATGGAGATGAGTGCTCTTGAAGAACCAAAAACCTTCAAAATAAGTGTCTTGATACATTTGAAGAGAGGTGAAATTGTTTTACTTGGGAGAGAGGAGAGGCTGAAGTGGATTGGCTCAATGTGACATGTCTTTATCAAGTTGGTTTTTGGGCATGCCCTATCCCCCTAAACCATAGTGTTACTTTTTCCTACAATCTTCCTACTGTTGCTTTTCCATGAAATAGAAGATTATTTGTCACAATTATAGTCAAATTATTGTGAGAAATATATGTTAGTATTGATTGAGTCATATTTATAATATCTAAAATTCTTAACATCCATGAATCTTGGAATCATATTAAATCAGGCCTCTATGAGCTAAATACACAAAAATGAATAATTAAGTTGAAAAACCAATAATTTTATCATTCATATGTTTTTTCAATGTCATCATAAAGACGTATTTTTTTCATTAATATTCACTAAACTCGAACAAGTCTCGTAACTTTGCATGTTAAATTTCCTGAATAGATCTAATACATCCTCATGTGACAAAATGAATCTATCATTAATCATTTTTAATAATATAAAATCAAACAAAATAATCAATTAAACTAAAATCTATCATATTATCATCTATATACATGCATACGATCAAAATATCATTTACTCTTCTATTCACATGAATTGTTGGATCATTATAACTTTTGCGAAAATAATTCTCATGAAGATAGGGTATGCAAGAAATAATGTGTTGTGGTAGTATTAGTCTCCCTTATGTGGATAGTAGTTTTTTCTTTCATCGTTAAATTCTATTTTTAATATTTTAATTAAATCTTCAAAGTATTATATTTAGTTTGTCCTTTGAATATTAAACATCCTAATTAATGGAATGACAACTAGCCTCTTCAAAAATCTATACTCTTTAATGGTTTTCAGTTTATGCATGAATATTCTACTGGCCATCTAAAAGGAAGATTTATTCATATTGATTCATTATCTATATGCTTGTTCATACTCCCTCAAAAATTTCATTAGATTCTTAATTCAATATGTATTCACATTTCTTAAAATAATTGTGTCATATATGAATAAGGGGTGTGAAATCAATGGAGATTCTTTTTTAGTAAAAAATGGCTTTATTATGCTCTTAATAGATTTCTCACTCCATTGAGGTCTTCCACTACAAATATAACAAGGCTAGTGATAATGAGTTCCCTTGTCAAAGACCTTTATTAGCCGTGAAAAAAAGTTTTAGATGAACCTTCTACTAACAACAAAAATTGATTTCCCTCTGTATTCTTCAATCCATTTCACTCATTTTGTACTAAACCCAAAATTTCTCAAAATATGGATGAGAAATGCCCATTTGATCCTATCATATGCTTTCTCTATATCAAATTTAATCACTATCTGTGATCTTGGAATTGTGATATCTAGAGATTGCATTAGATGTTTTACTAAAGTTATATTTTTGTGTTTGATTATTCTTTCACAAAAGACCCATGTTCTTTGAAAATCATTTTCTAAAGGAGGTGTCTTAGCTTATTGCTAAGTATTTTTGAAGTAATCTTTTAGCATACATTTCAAAGACTAATTGGCTTGAAATCAAAGGATAAATCTGATCCTTTTATTTTTAGAATTTTGGAAATAAAGGGAGCTTTTCATGGTCTTAGTAGATAGTACTATGAGAAGAATTCTCTAACTTATGATTAGATCTTACCCTAAAATATCCTAAAACTTTGTGTAAAATTTTACACTAAATCCACCTAGACCTAGCTTTCTTCTTTCATATTAAAAATAGAGTTTTTGATTTTCTCATTATCTAGAATTCTACATAATCATTCATTATCCTCCCCATTCATGCATTTGGGTACTTCTTCTAGTAAGTTCTATATTATGTTAATGGGTTTTTCTTGCAATAGTTGATTGATGAACTTTTTGTCCTCCTTTAGCTTTTCCCAATTACCCTCATATTTGTCTTGAATGTTACCATAATTATTATACTTTTTCCTTACTATGATAGTCACATGGAGAAACTTTTAGTTACAATTTTATTCCTTCAGCTAGTGAAGTTTTACTTTCTTTTTTAAAACACTTTAGTTTGAAGGGTAGCTATTTTGAGTTTTTTTGTAATTTCTAGCTGTGGAGAGGTATATATTTGTTTTGTAATTTAATTTCCATTGAATGAATGTTTTTAGTAAGGTTATTAACCATATATTAATATCTCCAAATGTATTTTTATTCCACCACCTCAAGTGACTCTTCATGTTTCTTAGTCGACACATGAAATTGACATAGTGCCTCGGAGATTTGGTCATAATGTTCTTGAATCTCTCATGTATTTCTAGATACTCTGAAGTTAGAAGGGACTCTCTCCTATATTCATGAAAGGCTTTAATTATTTTGGGTGAGTCTTTTAAGAAGATTTTGGATTAGTATATTTCCTCTAAAACTTACATTGCAATAAGGAGAGTGTTGACCGAACATCTATCCAGCCTATGATAAATATGATTGCATTCGTTTGATGTATTACACCAAGATAAGGGATTGTTTTCATGTTTTACTTTGGTAATAGCACATAGTTAAGTAAATTTATTAATAATAGGTCAGTGAGAGGGCCCCTTCTAATTTTTTCTATTTACTTGAAAATAATATTAAAATCCCTACTTAGTATTCATAGTAGATGGGCCTTCTAAAACCATTCATGAAATAATTTTTAAAGTTCTCTCATTCTTTCTACAATATATGAAACATAAATGAAATATTAGATGACCATTTAGATTTAATGGAAATGAAGAGTGTTGGTCATTGTCATAATTGGGAGATAATGGGCTTATATCCTATCATAAGTCTCAGACTTTACCCTTTGTATTGCACCATATGTGGTTTATTTTGAGAGCTTATTTAATGGACTTTGTCTTACCTTCCTTTATCGAGGGATCAAATCGTGCTACCACTTGAATATTAAATTCCTTAACTAGGCTATTAATTCTACTTTTAGTGGGATGATTTCTAATTCTTATATAATTCTAAATAAGAGAGTTACGCATCTATATTTTATTTGGATAAATTTATCCTTTCCTTCAGCCTAACTAAGCTCTTTATTTTCCTATATTTTTTCTTCAAATTTTCATTAAAATTAGTTTACCTATTATTCATTGATTAGACTATGCTATGTAATTCCTAACCCAAAGTGCATCTTCTTCCTCAACTTAGTCTAATTTCTTCTCATCATTCGTTTGATTATCGCTCTCACCTATTTTGTTCCTCATATGTCTTCCAACACTCTCCTTTCATATGATGGTCTTTCTTCTCTTTTTCCTACTCCACCTCTCTTTTATTGACATTCTTCTTTGTTCATGTCTTCTCTATGATATTATCTTGCTCTATCCCTAGTTCTAACATTTCTAATGTTCAAAGGTAAGAAATCGTATCTATTAATAGACATATAACATAAGTCAAAATGGTGAGGCAAGTTTTTGCTCCTTCAATTCTATAATGTTTCTTCAAAAGTTACTATTGAGAATGAAGTCCTAGACTACTTATTACCTCATGGTGGGGCTCATTAATATGACTGCTCTATATTAGGGTATGCCATGTCTTTCTCTCAAGCCTCCCCTCCACTCTCTAATTCCTCTATTGCCTGAGTTAGTTTTATTTCATCTAGTCTCCATAATTGCTCGAATGTTGTTGATGGAGATTCATGCAATCATTATTTATGACATTCACTCCCCACTCTTCACCAAAACATAATTTATCTCCCATATCTCAAGAATAGTCAAAGGATTGAGCATTTTGAAGTTTTCTTTGGGGATAGGAAGAAATTGATCAAACACTTCTTCATGTGCCCCCTAGTATGTTCTATCCCTAGAGTTGAGAAAATAGGTAAGATAATGCCTTCATTTTGACAATATTGTATTAGTTCAACCTAAATATTAATTATCTACTTGTATTGATTCATTAGGAGGTTGATTGGGTCTTTTTATTATCTCCTATGTAAATTTTTCACCCCTTCCTTCTCTCCACCTTACCCTATTTCACCTCTTACACTAGTCAAAAACACTCAATCAAGCCATTACTTTGTTGAATCCTTGGCCTCCTATATATTTTTCTTCATATGGGTTTCCTCTAATTCATCATTATATCTCCTTTCCTTATTTCTTACATCCATATATTCATATTTTCTTTTGTTCCTCAAGGATTAAGAAGTGTCATTGTTCCTACCATCTTTGTCTATTTGGTCTTCTCTTTAATTTCTACTTTGATTCAAATTAGATTTTGGATTAATTTTCTTTCAATATTTGAAAAAACATCATTGATCTATATCAATCTAAATTTCCTTCTTAATGAAGATTAATTTTTCTACAACAATTCTTTAGTTTATTATGTTATGGACCCCATTCATAATCGTCACAATTTTAAATATAGGCTTCAATAAATTAATTTTTACACAAGTTTTGGTATATATGGGTCTTATGAATTGAGTGACATCCTTATTAAGGCGAATGAATGTACGTACTTTAGTTGCTATAGATTTAAAGATTGTTGGGTTTAAGAAATAGGCTTAATCTAAAAAAGCTTACCCTTACCAAGGCTAAAGATGGTTCTATCCCTAGTTAGAAATATGATGATTGTCTAAGGTTTTGCATATATGAACCTTTTATCATCCATAGGAATTTGTTCCAATTCATTTGAAAATTATTGTTTTGACCAAATCTAATGATAATATGACACAAGTCTATCACACATGTAAGAACTTACCACTATAATCTTCACAATTTCTTTCTCCTCTTATATTTAGGAGGCTAAGTCTTCATATAGAAAATTTTCTAATTAGTTCTTCTCAAAATGGGGTCAATAGTTCTCCTACTTCTTCATTGGAGAACATAATGATTGAGTTCTCTTCCTTAATAAAGTAATTCTTTGCTGAAACTACATTTATAAATTTTGACCTAATGTGGAACTCCTTTGTAGCTACAACATAACGTGAGTTCATTAACTAAAACTTCATTCCTATGATACCCTCATGGCAGCTATTCATTCTTATAAAAAATATATTCTCTTATGAATTGACTTCATTTTGATTGAACAATGTTAGCCTAATGCTAAGTTCCTTATCTTCTCCTTGATTTCTTTGTCTCTTTTTCTATGAGTGATGCATCTTGGGTACTAGAAAAATACTCTATTGTTTGAGCAGAAATGAGAGGCTTTGAGATTGTTCTATGTTGTTCATTGTTTACTTATGACGTAAAATTGTTTTTGTCATTCCCTTCATTATGATATCACCGATTTAGGTGTTTGTAACCTTTGGGTTCCTTTGAGTGAGATCATGAGCTTGAATTGTGCCCATTTTAAAAAGATTGTTGTTTAGTCCTATTTGTCCCTTTTTTAATTATCTTTCCTAGGTCCCTCCTACTTGTTTGGCATGGTATCATATTTCTAAGAGGTCATTGATTGAATTTAGTTTTGTCACTTTTTCCTTCTTTGTGAATTGTAGTGACCCTCATATTTTATCTTTCATTCCTAATGCTTCCATTGTTATCTTCAGTTGATTGAGTATCAACTCTAGTTCTTTGGTTACTTTGTAACTACCTCTTTTATGCTTGTTAGAGTGTGATTTTCTTCTAATCATTTTCATTTTGTTCTATGAGTTCCTCTCCTTTCACTCTATTTGGTGCTTTGACTCCATCCTTTGGATTCATGACTAGAGCTGCCTACTTATGGATTCTATTTTATTGTTGATTTCTATATACTCATACTTTAGATTGTCCACCACCTATAGCAATTGGGCTATTAGTATTAGGGTCAACTTTGCACTCCTCTTGTCCTTTTCGATAATGAATAAGCTTTTTACTTCCTTATCTAGTCCCATAGATGAGTCACCTATCAATTAAGGGGACCACCTCCACTAGTTGGGGCCAATACCACAATAAATGAGGCAACCTTTGTCAACTATTAGGTCTCTAGGGTGGAGGGTCCCAAGAAAGTGGAGAGTACAGTAGGGGTAGAGAGACAATATTGAGAGGCAGTTGATAGAGCAAGGGGCACACCCATCATAAATGGAGGGACCACCATCGACAAACCCCCAAATCGCTAGAGCGATAGAGCCATGAGGAGAAATAAAGTTGGGGTTTTCTTGGGTTAGGGTTTTGTAACTTTTAGATTCTTAGTAACACACATAATCTCATTCCATCAATTGACCCAAATTAAATAAAATATATGTTAATTATAAAATAAAATATAAATCATACATTAAATTATTTTTACGTTGCTCTTCAATTTAAATGTTGTTCTATCTTCAATTCAATTTTTCATTTGAAAATTATATTAAAAATTATAAATATATTTTTATTTCCTACCATATAACTAGCACTTGCACTATCTAAGAAAAAGACATTATACTTAGCATTGGTAGCACATAAATAAAAAATGATTCCCTTTGTCCTTTTTTCCTACAATATATGCTTGCTCATTCATCTTCTATTATTAATATAATTCAAAGTGCTCATACATCTTTCAAAATTATATTATGTCATATTATAAAAAAATCTATGAAATTTTATTTGTTTTTTACATTCTTCTAAGAATATGTTTTCTTGTACCATATTTTTTAAAAAGTTTTCACATTATTTCATCAAGAATGTTTCAAATTCGCTCATTTTTCTATTCCTATCAAATTCATCTCCCAAAATTTTTGACACTTTTGAAGACCTAATGACATTGACAAGTCAAGAAAAAAAGGCTCTAGTGTAACCTTTTGTAACACTAATAAGCTTTCACATCTTTCTAGTAAAGTTCCTTGAGATTGATTTGTCTAAGATTCTTCTTATCTACATATTCATTTTTAAATAACTCTCATAGATCTATCTAATAAAAACCATATACATATTGATATATCCCAAAACTCATTTATCTCCACTAAAAAAGGGTATAATATGTTGTGAAATATTGAGAGTTGCCAATTGACATACCTACTTTTAATAGAGTAAAATCTCTACAAAAAATCTTCACACCCATATATTCCTTATTATGGCAATAAATCTTCAGAGCAACAAGACACCCATAACACTAGTTGAACTAAGCTCTAAAATCACATTGTTGAGAAAATAATAATTAAAAATGGAGAGAAAATACATCCCAAATTTAATAAAGACTATTTTGAAGAGACGAAGGAGAAGAGTACTCTATAAAAATAAAAAGTCCTAAAATAAAATATTTCAACATCTAAACAAAGGTGATAGATTGTTTCTTACATGCAGGGAGGAGATGAGAGGAGAGGTTGTAGTAGATTGAGCCACTTTAGCACATGATGGTAGGTCTTACTTGATGAAATTTTCTATGCATGTCATATGCATGTATATCATCGAGTTACTTTCTCCCACTATCTTCCCATTTTTGTGTATTGTAAGTACTTTAAAAACCTATTACATTATAGACTTTACAAATATATATTTTATTTTTATAGACTTTACAAATATATCTTTTATTTTTAACTTTTTTGTGCTCTAAAAGCATAAACCCCATGAGTCGATTAATCAACTAAACTCTTTATAACACATGATATGTACTACAAGGGTACCTTCATATTTTTATTCAAGCGCAAGATTAAGAATTAGAAATGTTGAACTCAAATGTACCACTATTGTCTTATATGGTGATTCCATTTGATGCAGAAGAAGAGAGACATGGTAAAATTATTAATGTTCAGCAGCAAAAAGTTTCCAAATGTTACATATGCTTAGAGGATAAGGAAGAGGATGGATCTTGAGGCTCTCTCTTTGATCCTAGATAGTCACCTTTTTTTCACTTGTCAAATCCTAATTTTGGCAAAAAGTCTTATTTCTTTCTTTGTCTTATTAGGCCAACTGATAGACTCAATGACTAGTTGAAAAAATTTTAAGGGGTCATGTGCAAGCCTAGAAATACGCAAAAAACTATGTACATAAATATTAAAAATTCGTAGTAATTATAATATTTTTACTTTGATTTTTTTTTTTACATTTTATTCTCTTTTGAGAAACATTTCAATATTTTTAGGCTCATATCTATGACATAATCTTCTAAATAAAAATCATTCTTAATAGTTGTGTTTAGACATCTAGATAGTTGTTCTCTTGGGAAAAATTTTAAATCTATAAATCTTGAGAACCCATAGTAAAATTAAATTATTTGAATTTACATTATGTTTATCTTTTAATTATCTTTCTATATATGTTGTGACACTATTTTCCAATCATTTAATTCACCTTCTCTTAAATTTAATGAGAATTATGTCCTTTCATAAACTTTGAGTTCATTTCAAGATATCATTTACATATGTTTCTAATATCATAAAATTATCATTTGCCTATCTCTAATAAAGCTTCTTCGTCATTAATATATCATTTTCACGTCTCTATCATTCATCTATCTCTAGTTAAGTTTTTCTACAACAATATTTGATTTAAAAATATAAAAATAAAAATCCTAACTATTGTTACATTAGATAAAAGTTTGAAAATTTGTGTTTTCTTTTTCTTTGTTCCATTAGAAATTTTAGATCTAGATTTTAAATTATTTATTTGGTACTAATCATGAGACAAATATTCACAATTGGTAACTCAGTGATTGGTTTACATACGAAAAAAATGATGAGCTTCCTTAAAACCTATATATGATGTAAAGTGGGAATGGGTTAAATTCACATTCCTTCCTTAAAATTGATTTTGAGACTAAACTGTAAAATTTGAAGAGCTGGACTCTATACTGACCCACTTATTGGCCCCAATAATGTGACAGATCATTTTAAATGAAATGATTATTTTTACCACTTTTGTATAGAACCATGTATTTCTTCAAAAAAATATTTACCTTAGTTAAATAATCACAATTTTTTTACCAACATATGTGTTGGCACTTTTTAGCACAAGCACAGTTGCTCTCCAAATAGTACATTGAATGGAAATTCAAATAGGAAATATTTCCTTCATAATTCATGAAGCTAACTCATTTTTAATGGATTATAAGTGCTTAGATTATTTTGACATAGAATATTAAAAAAATGATTAACCCCTTAGTCTTTATTATTCTAGTAAACCAATGAAAAAGATAATTTCAAAAATAATTAAATAGTTAATAAATAATCACTTTTTAAATGTTGTTACATAAATATTCCTTGATTTTCTATCATAGATCCTCATGATTAGTGATTTCATCGAAATAAAATCATTACAATAAGTGGGTGTTAATCAAAAGTAGATCTCAACTAGTCATTTGGGATTTCTTATGAGGTATAAGATAAAAGACTTCAAGACTACTAAAGTAGTCTAAAGTTGGGTGATGAATATATTTAATTGTCATTTTATTTAAGGATGATCTATGATTCAATTGGAGTTTAATACTTTGGATTATATTAGTTTTAATATGTAATCCATTGTTGTTTCTACCATATGTTGGGAGATGTAGCAGAGTCAATATTAACATGGTTCATTAGTGTGAGTATTCATACCACTATGATCATGATACACAATCTAATTGAATGAAATGGACTTCATGGTTATGATTCTCTATTGTAGATAATAACTTCTTTAAATGTGGGAGTATGCAATAAAAAAAGAGAAGGAATGTGCATACAATTTTAGAGTAATTCAACCCATAGCCTACATCCATTATCATAAGATCTATGCTCAGATTTTTATTGAAATTTTGTGAAGACTACGTCCAGCTACTTATACCCCTAGAAATCAAAGTCTTCTAGGAAATTAACTCGTCTAGCTACTTTTCATCAGGTTTGTTGACTCTAGCTCATTACGTATCTCATGCCACTATTAAACCTCAATCAACTTTATTGAATCTAGCATACCAAAGAGCTTGTCAAGGCATTGTAACTTATCTACCAACATCATTAACTCTGGTCCAACAAATAACTCACTATTTTATTGATGTCAACCCATTAAAAAACTTTAGTTAACTTGAGTGTCAATGTACCTTCAAGTTTAAGCACAACTATGCCACTAATTGAGAGGTCTCTAACATATGTTAGGATAAAGGATAAATGTAAGCAGTGATATTATTGTAATTTACGCATCAAGAGACTATCTTTTTGTGATTTTAGTTATCACTCTTCACAATTCAGCAAGCTGAAATCATTCTATTATTATTTGGATAACTCTTGATCTTGGGGATGACTTCTCTTATGACATGTAGACTCACGTAGACAATTTTAATGATGGATATTGACATTATAGCACTCATTTTGTTGTAGTGTGGAGCAAAGTCCCTCCATTTAGATTGAGATTTGAGACATAGAATGACTATTGGCCATAGCTAATAATGATTAAAAATCAAATAGTTAGCCATCACATCAATGCCTTAAATTCAATTTATTTAAATACTAATTAAACTCAAACAATATCAAAGTGAATTCTTATAATGTTTTTACATTGTTTATTAGTTCATTTATCTCTAAAATATCTTTCATAATTGAGTATGCACATGCCAAGAAAAAATTTGTGATAGAGATTTAAGTCAAAAAGTCATCTGAATGATAGGATATTAGATTTTGACTCCCTCTTTGAACCATGATACTATCTCTCAATCCAATTCTCAAACCTGAATTTACTAAAATTTTAATGACAAGGTCAGTTGTGAAAACTTCAAAGTAATTCTCTATACTGAATCCAATACCTAGCAAACTGATCCAAATTGTGTGCACTTGTGGATTGCATAAAATGAATTATGCTGTTAAAAATCCACTACTTAGACATTCTAAATTGAATTCAAGAAACTAATCTAGTGATTGAGATATTTAATTCATTTTTAGTAAAAGTGTTTTGAATTTGATGATAAAATCAACATTCTAACTTGTGTGTTGTGCACAATAATGTCACCAATAGGCCATCATCTCTCCTACTTGACCCAATTTCCTTGTATCATCATACAAGTGATATCTTCTAATGAACCTCATGCAATGTTTCTCTTCTTACATGTTTTTAATACTTCTCTATATGGAGATAGTAGATTCTACCATCATTGTTTATCATAGGATTAGCAGACATTTAAGAAATTACCAAGGCAATAGCAATGGGGGGCAGCTGTTGACCAACTATTGTCACCCACGGTTCATCTTATTCTATCTAAACCATGAAACATTACTCTTAAGGAGATTATACCAGGATGAATATGATACCCATTTAATATGTGGCATGTTATAGCTCTTATCATTATTGACTCTATCAGATTTGTTGGCATTAGTAATTTAACGGAGTGGCAGTGCTCCTATATACTCTTAGGGAGCTTCTGAAAACAATGTGGGTTCTGAGAATGGAATGACCGTTAAAGCTTTAGGTGGGAGAGCTGTTCTTGGGAGTTTCAAGCTTTCTCAAACGGCTTGCCTAAAGTAGAGTTCTTGCAGCTGAATTTTTTTTTTTATTTGCGTGCTGAGATGTGTTAATAGAGTCAAAATCTGCTGCCTCCAAGGCCGCCAAGACGTGTCGGAGGAGCATTCCGTAGTCAAAGTTTCGACCTTGGATCGCCGCCGACCCGCATGTGAAACCAGTCGGACCCTTCAGCGGATCTGATTGGTTGGGTGACGGCACGGAGGAGACGGGCTCCTGCTGCATCTGCTCTTAGGTTCGTCGCTGATCCCCGTAGATCGGGCCATTACCAGAAAGCCGAGGAGGGGGAGGAGGAAAGAGGGCTGCCGGAATGGCCAGGCGTGCGGCGGAGGCGTCCTCTGCGGCGTTGGTGAGGGTCGTGGCGATGGTGGCGGTGGTCGCGATGATGGCGGCGGGAAGGGCGGGGGCCGTATGGGTTAAACTGCCGAATTCCGGGACCAAGTGCGTGTCGGAGGAGATCAACGCCCACGTCGTCGTCATGGGCGAGTACTCCGCCTTCTACGAGGAGGACGTGAAGGATACCCCTACCATCTCCAGCAAGGTATGTCGACGAGCTCTTTACAGGTCGCTGTCACCCCGATCGATTCATTGATTACCATAATCGTCCTGCAAAATTCGCCCTCTCTCTTAGGTTTTCGGAGGTTCGCATCTCACCGTCATCCGGATGTCCTTTCGATCTGTTTTTCATGCGATCTTGTTCGAAAGACACAGAATGCATCCTAAAATTGGCTATTCTATAGTTCTCCGGGTCTAACTCGACGGGATTCCCCGTTTTTCCTTGGTTCTGGAAATTTTCCCATCAAGTTCAAGCTCCCTCAAACAATGGCGTCCCTACAATCGTATATGCGAGAGTCTAGATCGGGCTTATGCCATCCCTGGTATCTAAGACTGGAAAAACTTAGTCTCTTTCAGTTCCTGTAACCTAATTCTCAGGAATCGGCGCGAAAAATTCTCACGGTATCCTTACTAACATCAAATATTTCCGTTCTTAAGGATCAAGGTCTGGAGAAACCTGATCGACCATCCCTTCTGTACTGTTGTACTGACAACATCGTATGAGGAAATCTGAAACATAACTGCCTCCATTGCTTCATAATTCTGCACAGGCGCTTGAAGGAGGAGTGCCTTCAAAGCCAGTAGGGTTTCAGCGTGTTTCCTTCTGTTGCCTTGGTGGTCATCTCCTGGCTATAGATGAACCGTGAAGTCCCATCTCCTGTATTGGGACATAAACTGTCTTGGGACCTTTCGGTCCCATTTACTGGTCATCTGAATGCCACCTTTGTTGACCCTGTTATGTTAATCCCTTCAATAAGAATGATTTCCATTGGAACATAGGATAATGCTTTGAGTATTAAATCATACACCTAGGTAGGGATCGTCGAAAATGATGCACTACACTCTTGATCAGGAAAAAAAAAAGGCATTATTTGAAAATTGTTATAACTGTTCTATCTCTTCAGTTGGAGGTGGCATAACATCTCGTTTTTTTTTGCTGCTGATGGTTTTACTTTTGTTGCTAAGGCATAAATTCATATCATAGGACCCCAATCATAACCATACATTGCACATGTTTAGTTAAAAAGCTCTGCTCTAGACAACATTCGTTATGATTTCTCTTCCTGTTTATATTATGGAAAGGAGGCGATCCAATGAAAGTGTATGATATCTTAATCTTCCATCACGTACCTCCTGGTGATTCAGCAAGGAACTTTGGAATGAAAAAAAATACAGATTAGTCAGAGACAATGAAGAGAGGGACGAAGAAATATTTATTATTACACATCTCATGGATCAGTATGAAGCCTAAATTTAAAATTCTATTTTAGCTGTACTTCACTCAGAATCTAAATTTATCTTAGGATCATGATTTTGCATTTTACTACGGTCTGTAATTAGATGGAGGATGTCCACATTCTCTTGCACCATATCTCGCCGTGAGAGTTCATTATTGAGCAATGATGTGCTTTTGTCCCATATCATCATTAGATCAGGACACCATGAAGTTATAAACTCAACCATGATGCAGTGGCTTATGTTCTTGCATCTTTAATGATTAAGAGCATGTGCCTAATAATCTTCCTTTCTCCTTTTGTCATTTGAAATTGACATCGATTAAATTATGCTTGATTTTGATGGAGAAGGTAGCTCTTGACTTCTGGAAATTTTTCTTTCACTTCAAGCTCTCCTAATTTTTATTATTAAAAAGCGGTTAGCTTCTTCCTTCAGTTTAAGAGTGTAAAAGGATAAAAGATTAGGAAACCCCAAGAGCCTACACGATCTTAGTGAATTCGGCAGGCCCTCAATCAAGAATGTAGAAATTGCTTAGGCCCATATTTCTCAGGCTCAGCCTCTTTACTCTGGTCCAGCTTGTCCTGCCTGGAGCACAACTTATTGGTATCTTCAATATGGCGGTTCTTCATATCCTCTCGGTGGAGTTAATCGTATTTTTGTTATAAAGTAATGTTAGAATAGCAGTTGCTTTGCGATTATCTATGCCAACTATTTGGTAATCAACTTATCCATGAAATGTCAGTCATTTTCTGTTTTTCCGCATGAATATATTTCGAGTTTCAGAAAGGTTTCAGAGAGGTGTTGCACTGAATTAATTATTTAAGTCGAGGTTTTCGACTAAAATAGTAATATTTTTTGATATAAGAAAGCCGTATAGTAAGTTACGATACAACTACTTGTCGTATAAAAATTGATCATCTTATTAAGCTTTTCGTTTCATTTTATTATTAATAATCGCTGGTATGGCCCTGTATTTTCGTCTTATTTAACTGATCTGTGCGGTCATAAATTCTCCCTAATTTATTTCTTGGGTCCCTTTTTGTTCGATATAAGTTGTAGGATATTTTCCAAAATATCCTACAAAAAAAGTAAGGTAAAACTCTTATAATCACAGACAGGCGTACATTTATATGCAATAATAAAATCTTGGTTGTGCTTACCTAACCTGATCAAATTAACCCATGAATACATCTTATTTGATTCCCAGACCTTCTGCTGTCAATGCTTCCTAGTTTTTTTTTTTTTTTTTTTTTGAATATCCAATCTATGATGGTTCCTAAGCTCGGCTCCAATGGCTCCTACAGATTACATCGCCCTATGGCAACACTCTGCACCACAAGGAAAATGTCAGTACGGAGACATTTGCCTTCACCACCACCGAGTCTGGCAACTACCTGGGGTGCTTCTGGATTGACAGCAACCCGCATGGCTCTGAGGTGTCCCTGAACATCGAATGGAAGACTGGCATCGCCACCAAGGATTGGGAATCCGTGGCGAAGAAGGAAAAGATTGAGGTGCTTGATTCTTTTATTATTGTTAGTTTTACTGCATTAATCCAGCGGAAAAGAGCCCATTCTGCAGTTGCTGGTAGATCATGGCGTTTGATGTCTTTTTCTGTGTGCCCTCAGGGTGTTGAGCTCGAGCTGACGAAGCTGGAAGGTCTTGTTGAAGCCATCAATGATAACTTGGAGTATTTGAAGACCAGGTGAGTGGGCCCTCTCTCTCTCTCCCTCTCTCTCTCTCTCTCTCTCTCTCTCTCTCTCTCTCTCTCTCTCTCTCTCTCTCCCTCTATCTATCTATCTATCAATCCATCCATCTATCTGTCCATCTATCCATCCATCCATCTATCTATCCATCTATCCATCTATACATTCATCTATCCATCCATCTATCCATCTATCCATCCATCTATCTATCCCTCTCTCTATCCATCTATCTCATCTATCTCTTCATCTCTCCATCTATCTATCCATCTATCCATCTATACATTCATCTATCCATCCATCTATCCATCTATCCATCCATCTATCTATCCCTCTCTCTCTCTCTCTCTCTCTCTCTCTCTCTCTCTCTCTCTCTCTCTCTCTCTCTCTCCATCTATCCATCTATCCATCCATCTATCTATCCATCTCTCTCTCTCTCTCTCTCTCTCTCTCTCTCATCGTGGTCTAGACTGGAATCTGGGTCTGGGTTGATTTCTGGCCCAGTGGATTCTCCCCGGGTTTGAGAGCTTATGCATCTGGGTTGGTTGATGCAGGGAGGCAGAGATGAGGGAGGTGAGCGAGAAGACTAACGCCTGGGTCGCTTGGTTCAGCATCATGGCCCTCGCCGTCTGCATCTGCACTTCTTTGGTGCAGCTGTGGTACCTCAAGACCTACTTCAGGAAGAAGAAGCTAATTTAACTGCATCCAAGTGGTGCTTTCTTCATTTATTATGTAGAACTCTCGGAACATTCCCCTCAGTTCTCATTCCCTCCCTCTCTATCTATCTTCCTTTCTCTCTCTAAGCTTCCCCCTCCATAGAACACTAATGAGCAAGTTAGTATCCATGGGCGCCATTCTGGAGCTCACCCTTCTCAGATACCAATGGGACGTTCGAATTTTGTTATGATGAACTTGAACTGGGATTTTGTTGGTAGAGGTTTTCCTGGAAGATTAATTAAATGTCGCCGATTTTATGTGAATTAATAAAGCGAATTGCAGTTTATTTTAATGTTTTTCTGCCTATTTAAATAATTTAATAGCAGAAAATTTGTGTTCCTTCTACCTCTCATGAACTCAGATCAGTTGCTGATACACGTTTTATTTCATAAGCATCATCATTAGCTTCTTTAATTTCCGAAAATAATTGTTCTTAAAAAATCGTTTATTCAATATGTTGGGTAAGAAGTCCTTTTATCCATGGTTGCATAACACTATTTTAAGGGGCTATATTTTTTTTATAAACAGTTGCGACCATTTGTTTGACTTTCATACCTTATAAATGTGAACCACAGAGAGCAGGATTGTAACTACTAAATGTGATGTCGCGTGATAATTCTGCGTTGACTTTTCTATTGTTTAAAGGGCATCAGCGTTTGGTTCCATTATGTGACTATTTTTTCCTTAATGATTATATACCGTTTTTATGTTTAAATCCTTGCCAACGTTTGACCCGTTTAGATACTTTTAAGAATTAGTAATCATTATGAAATAAATAGGTAGTTTCGCCCAATTAAATATAACGAGTCACGTTCAACGTTATTAGAAAGGTCTGCGGGCTTTAAAATATTAATTAAATCAAGATTATTTCCTTAATATGCGGTGCCTAGTATTTTCTTTCCCAACTGGTTTTTGAGAATAAAATAAGAAAAATAGTTTGGGTTTTTTCCTGCATGAACTGTAAACGATGCTAATTATTGCCAAAGATGCGGAAGACTGGGATCGTGGTAATGATAGATTTTGTGTCAGCTAGTTGGGTTACTATACAGAGTTGGATGATTAATCAATGCTGACAGCGATCGGAGATGGTTGACCAAACGAAAAAAGTGATTTTTATCCGGAGTTTATTCGTGTTCGAGAGGCGTCCGGAGAGATGGAATCATTCTCAGGCACGTCGACGGGGCAAGGATTTGACTTGGACAGTCTGGTGGTCCCCGGGCAGCCTGCTCCGCCGCCGCGGCCGGTGGCGCTCGGGTTTTCGGCCCTCTCCGCCGCCGCCGCCGCCGCTCACGGAAGAAAGCAAGTCCGGTGAGTCACCCTCCACTGACCCAGCGCCCATCCAGGTGAGGGGAGGAGGAGGAGGAAGAAAGCCGGCGCGGTGGGTCGCAAGGGAGCGGCGGCGCAGTTGATTCCACCCCGCATAGTGGGGCGGCGGCGGCGGCGGTGGCGGTGCGAGGCTTGAATTAGGGGGGCTCCCCACCGTCTACCCGTTGACGATTGACTGGAAAACCACAGTGAGGCGCACGTTCGATGGACTGCTGGTTTCCACCTCTCCCGCCATCGCCATCCTCCTCCTTTAACTTGGGCAGATGTACTGCGCTGGCCATGGTGGGCTCCTCCTCGCCCTCCCCGTTCCTCTCTGTTCGCGTCGTTTTCGTGCTCAGGCGAGGACAAGCGCAGCGAGGAGGAGAGCGGGGGCGAGGAGTAAATATAAAAAGACGACCAGCTCATCTCCCCCCCCCCCCCTGCGGACCCAAAAGGCTACAAAAACAAAGGAGATGCTCCGGCCAAGTGGGGCGCTGCGTCGGCCTCTTCGCCGCTCCTCTCGTTAGCAGCGGCAGCGGCATCGCCGGCGGCGGGCGGAGGGTCGGAGGAGGACGCTGGCGGCGGCGGCGGAGGGGCGGCGGAGGGTCAGATGCCCTTTGGATGGGGAAACCCATAGGAGGAGACGACCAGCAGGGTCTGGATGATCCGGGGAGTGGGGCCGAGGGGCGTGGGGGTCTCTTCTGCGGGTGCTCCAGGGGGCTTCGCAGGATCCGCAATGCCTTTTCCTGCCGGTGCGTCGTCCTGCTGCTGCTCAGCGCCGGCGTGCTCCTCTCCGCCGTCTTCTGGCTCCCACCGCTGCGGGGGCTCGGATCTGGGCCGGATTCCGGCGACGGCGAGGATTTTTCCGGTGAGCGGCCTTCCCTATTCCTTCGTCTGACCAGGTTGCGATCCGGCCTAGGGTTTTTTCCTCTTCTCGGCATTCTGTCTTCAGGAATGGAAGGGCGGGACGCCATTAATCTCCCCTCCCCCACTGGCCCTGGGCTTCAACCGGCTAGGGTTTGGGAAGAATTCCGAGGGCGGGCGAGGCGCCGCCGCGGTCGTTCCGTCTTCCCTCCATCGCTCCTGTCGTCTTCCTGTTCACATTTTACAATCTCCTCTAAGACCTAAGATTGCGGGAAGATGGAGCCAGATTAGACGCGCCATATTGTTACTGCAAACCTCCGAAAAATCTTCAAGGAACCCGCCATTTCTTGGCCTCGCCCTGATCAACCAGTTGAATTTTTTTGAGGATGGCTGCTATTTTTGGATCCCGCGGAGAATGCGGTGAGAGTCGGACTGCATCCGACGAATCTGTGCGGGCGGATGAGCTTGTCCATGGATCAGATCTTTTCTGTCTCTCAGTTGCCAGGCCCTCTCGGCGGCGGCCTTTGCCTGATTTGGTGGCCTCCTTTCCAGCTCCCCGTGCTAATCTCTTTTCTCTCGCTTCCGAGCAAGGAGCTGCAATATTCCACTCAGTTTGAATTTCTTTTTTAGGGTTTCTACAAGATCATTACCAGAATGCTGGGTGAAAAGCTCGAGTGTGACGAATCACCCGAAGGTCAAAATCATAAATAGCCCTTTGGATTATGCAGAAGATGAAAGCAGGTTCTTCCAGCATGGTGATCATGGCGAGTTCTTCCTGGAAAATCCGCATGAAGCCCATTCTCAGAACGCCCATGACAGATTGAAGAAGAAACAAAGCAGAAGAGAAGCTTGCTTACGCCATGTTTTTTTTTCCACATCCAGATAACCAGACTGGAGCACTGGCTGAACTGGACGCCTTCAACAGAGTTCTTAGTCCTGAATGCCCATGGAGCGAGATTGGGGTGCAGAATTTTTTCCTTTATTTGGATGACAACTTAATCTGCGACATGTCTTCATTATCAGTGTTCTTGGTGACTTGGGTCTCTGTACTCCCTCACCACTCTCACAACCCCTGGGCCTGCTTCTCGGTAGCTCTCCTGCTTAGAAAAGGGGGACCAGAGATCAAAGCGGGAAGAGGGTCTCATATAAGTCAAGCTGCTTTTGATTCTTCTCCATAAAGTTTTAATCCTGAAATCGTTGCGTTTATTTTTATTTTATTTTTTTGTGTGTTTTTCTCCTCATTCAAGCTACCCTGCTTCTTCTCAGCTTCCATCCAAGCCAGCTTCCTGCTGCAGAAGCCGCTTTCGCTGGTCTCTTCATACAGCGCGCAACTAGAGTATGACATCTTCGAAGAAATCGGAGTTCCCAACACCAAGGTCTGCTTCTCTGCAGCTCGGTTGACTTCTACTCATGCATCGTGTTGAATCTGCCTCCGCTGACATGGGGGCGGGCGCCTGGTCAACAGGTTTCCATCATTGGCATGCGCCCGTTGACTTCATCGAACTCCACATACGTGGCTTTCGGTGTTCTGCCGAACCCAGAAGACGCTGTGATAAACCCCATCGCTCTGAGTGTCCTGAGATCATCTCTCATCGAGCTGGTCCTCCAGCAGTCCAATCTGTCTCTGACAGCTTCCATCTTCGGGCACCCGTCCTCCTTCGAGGTCCTGAAGTTCCCCGGTGGGATCACGGTGATTCCCATCCAGTCGGCGTCTATCTGGCAGATGAGCCAGGTCCTCTTCAACTTCACCTTGAACAACTCGATCACGCAGATCCGGAGAAATCTCGACGAGCTGAAGGGCCAGCTCAAGTACGGGCTGAATCTGAGGTCCTACGAGGTCAGCAATTACTTCATAAACCCTCGCTATTGCAAAATAAAAATCCCCATTTTTCTTCTTTTTCAGCAATTTCTTGTTCTTGATTCCCTCTCTCTTTCCATTTTTTTTTGTTATTTCTCCGGCGTCCTGCAGAATGTGTACGTGCAGATGACGAATCTGAACGGCTCCTCTGCTTCGCCGCCGGTGATCGTCGAGGCCTCGGTCCTGTCCGACGTGGGCAGCCGCAATCTCCTGCCGCCGAGATTGAAGCAACTCGCGCAGACGATCACGGGCCCGCCGGAGAACCTCGGACTGGACCACTCCGTCTTCGGGAGAGTGAAGGAGGTGCGGCTGTCCTCGTATCTGAATGACTCGATCACATCCCTCGAGGGCCCGAGCCCTTCGCCATCTGAATCCTTTGAGTGCCCGTTCTCCGGCCCTGCTATCTCTCCTTGGAGCGCTCCGCCCCCATCAACGGGCTCGGCCCCCTCTCCTTCCACCCGCTCCAGAGCTTCGTCCCCATTTGGATCCCCATCCGCTGCTCCCGGCGGGAGGCCGAGCAAGGCGGCGCCGCCGCCTCGGCCTTCAGGAGCGGGGCCCTCGTCGTCGTCCATTACTCCCCCTGCGAGAGGTCCTAGTACTGCCCGTAGCCCTTGGCTCTCCCCCGAGATCTCTCCTGATCCCTCCCCGGTGACCCGCTCAGCCCCGCCGCCGCCTCGTGCCACGGCGGCTGCGCCACCAGAGCCGTCGGAGCCACCTCCCAATGTGGCCCCTTTTCCAGGTGGGCATCCCGACCGAGGATGGACATCGCCACCCGCATTGCCTCCGCAGCAGGGCCCTGGCAGCGGGAAGGTTGGGAAGGCTGCTGATTCTCCAGCCCCGGCGTCTTCGTCCCCATCAGGTAAATGGTGCAGCTTTTTTTCCATTCTGAATTATTGTGTTTTTTTTTCTTCTTCCAATCTATATATTTTTCCTGTAGCATGTGAATAAAGATTGCCAAAAGAGAGGGTGGGCATCAATTAATTAATTAATTGCATGAAAATTTTAATGTGGGCGCATTGTAATTATATGATCAGCAGAGTAACCCCCCGGGCTTGCCATTATTCTCATCCAAGGATCTTCAATTGCAGGTGCTCCCTACCTTGGGACATGCCTCTTGGGGCTGCTGGGGGCCGCACTGATCGTCTAAGATCTGCCGCCGCCCGCCGCCATGCAGAGGAGAATCTCTCATCTCCCCAGGGGGTTTTGTCCAGAAGTCAACGCCGCGGCTCTGCTATCATCTCGGGTCTCTGGGCTCCTTTTGGATCGTGAACGCCTGTAAATATGGGTCACCGCCGGTGCCGCCGCCGCCGCCGCCGCTGCCGCCGCCATGGGTCAAAGCCACAAAGGTGGCGGGCCGCCCCCTCCCCCCCCATCCACGGATACAGCTCTCCCCCAAAGGGCATGGAGCGCTGTGAGTCTTATAGATTGCTCTCTTCTTCATTCTGGGCAAGCTCGGCTGTAAGGAAACGCTTCCTCATTTACCCAAAGAGGGGCAGGAGGATGAAGCTCGGACTTTTGCCTGTTCTTCCTTCTCTCCCCAGTTTCTCTGCCGCCGCCGCCGAGGGCTGGCGGCGCCGCCACCGCCCCCGTATCAAGATTCTGTGATGAATGCGGGCCTCCTGGTGGCACTGTGGAGAGAGCAGTGTGACTAGGCTGAAGTCAACAGGGTGAAGTCACAATCTTTTTCCTTTTTAACGAAGCCCATCAATGCTTCAGCCCGACGGCTTCTTCCACTGCGATTGGCACGAGCTCTCCGACGAGAAAGATCGTAGGATCTCGTCCGAGAAAACGCCATCCAACGGCTGCGAAGATCCCTCTCTCTCTCTCTCTCTCTCTTTCCCATTCGCCCCATGACAAGGCGAGGAGCCTACGTCCTCTTCCACTCGCTGCTCTTCCTCTCCCCGTGCCTTCTCTCTCTATCTCTCTCTCTCTCTTCTGGTTTATCTGGCTGTGAGAGAGAGAGAGGCAGGTAGAGGGTAACTGCTCCCGACGCGGGACGGGAATGGCGAAGTGGGTTTTCGGCTACGGATCGTTGATATGGAAGGCGGGATTCCGGTACGAAGAGCGCCTCGTGGGATTCATCCATGGCTATCGGCGAGTGTTCTACCAAGGCAGGCGCGACGAATCCACGGCTGCTCGTCTTCTTCTCTCGATTGTCTGCGTTTCTGACATGCGATGCTCGTGTTCGTGAGGGCGTGCGCTTCTCTTTCTTGCTGATTTCGCTTCTACTCTCTTTGAACGGCCGGGGAGCAGGGAGCACGGACCACCGGGGGACGCCGTCGTTTCCTGGCCGGACGGTCACCTTGGAAGCCGCCGCCGGCGAAATCTGCGTAAGATCGGGAAACTCATTACTAGCCTCTCATGCTGATCCAATCATCAATTATCGACGGCGCTTCTTCTACCTCTGGATCTCGTTTAACTGGTAGAATCGGGGGATCCTTCGTTCTCTGTTCATCATCCTTGTGGGCTACGTGACCACAGAAATCCTTGACCTATTGAGGCAGTAATCACTCCCATTTGGCTTAGCTTCATACGCCACAGTTTCGGAATGATCTTCTCGGGCATGACGAACCTTCAACCAGATTACACGAACCGAATGAAGAACACTGCGAGATGTTCTTCTCTTTCTGATACCCTTTCTTTCTCTCTCTTCCACGTTCCTCTCTCTCTCTCCATCTATGCGTCTGTTGCCTGCATACAGTCAAGAACTGGAATGAGTACTGTTCTCTCAATTTTTGCATGATAGAACGGATAATAACTGGAAAATGGGGACGAGGAAGGCGCAGTCCGATTGAAGCCATGGGGTTGGTCTGCGCCCAATCTCATGGCTGGGATCGATCTTTCCTATCAAAATTTTAGATCAAGCGGTGAGAATGTTCATCTGAGTTGACCTGTTCCCAAGTGGGCATGGATGTGGAGCATCTGGAGACATGGAGAGGCAGCCCTTTCTGATCGTAAGGAAAAAAAAAAAAAAAGGACCAGCTGATTTCCTTCTTTGCTTTTTTGTTCTCCGATATTTGAGGAACTGGCTCAATGAAAGGCTGAGCTGCCTTACTTATTGTGGCATGTATAGTCATGATGTGGATCCTCCCATACCTACCAGGCAATTCTCTGACCTGGGGAGCATCCTCTTCTTCTTTCCTTCCTTTTCCTCCCTGGTGGGTCTGAGCTGCTGGGGTTGACTTTATTGAGCTTATTTAGACTTGTCAATTCTGCCTACAGATAATTATTTAGTGAATTTTATATTTTATTTTATGCATGGAACTCTGATGCCCTTAGTGTGGAAAGAGACGGCCTGCATACTCTAATAAATGAGGCCAAGTTCTTTATTAAATCTTATTTCCTTCATTTCAGTATCTTATTACTTTATTGTCAATTAATGGATGCCTGCAACGATTTTCTGAGAGGGAATCTTATTTTCTTTGCAAGGATTTAGTGGGGAGTTGCTTATCGAATCTCGGAAGAAGATGAGAAGACCGCACTGGAAGTAAGATTTGTCAGCATGAACGATTTAATCTCAATGGATCACTTTTTTTTCCAAGCTTTTTAATTTCATCTGTGAATCTAATTTATATTTTTTCTATGCAAATATAGAGTATCTCACGATTTCTGATCCCTCCCTATCTGGCTGTATCTTCCCCGTTGACCCACAACAGCCTCCCCCTCCCCCTTGCCCCTGAGTGGCTGCCTAGACCGGATCCAAGGTTTGAATGATTCTACTAGGGGTTGACTTTTTAGCGCATGAGATAAAATCATCCTTGAAGACCCAGATGCCGGTCTGTAGTCAATCACCAGCTCCCATCTTCTTCTGACTGCCGACCTTCTGGCCTGTGCTGCAGACCTTGGAAGTAAGGGAGAAACAGTATGATATGAAAGTTCATCTAGATTTCTTCACCGTAAGTTACCTAAATCCTTCCAGCATGCTACATTTTTTACATAATATATGAATTATAATATGGGCCATATTGCATGTTGACTTCAGGATCCTGGTTCGGCGCGCCCTGCTGTCTCAGGAGTGATGGTGTAAGTCCAATCTATTAGATTCCTTGGTGTTTTCTACTGCGGACTGTGACTGTTCTTGGCTTTAGATACGTAGCCTCTGCTGATAAAGATCTGAACAAGAACTACTTGGGGCCGGCATCGATCGAGGAAATGGCCATGTATGAATTAAATGAATAAAATTATTTTGTGGGTCTCAAGATAATCATGTTTATTTATTTATTTATTGAATTTTGCTCTGAGATCTCTGTGATGGGCAGGCAAATAGTCCGCGCCAGTGGCCCATCAGGGCCCAACAGAGACTACCTGTTCCATCTGGAGGACGCCCTCGCCGAGTTCGGTGGGTCCCCCGCCAGGATCTCCACCAGGGTTGACCTGTTCTTGCTGGTCTGACCAGCTTCAGATTGGTGCAGGCTGTGAAGACCCCCACGTGAGCGATCTTGCAGGTGCTGTGAGGAGGATCATCTCGGAGACGGAGGCGGCCTCCAATGGTCACGTCGAGTAAGATGATCGTCCGCCGCCAACCCTTTGGCTGCTACTTCTATTTTAATCCGCCTCTTGACGATTGGGCAGCCATGAAAGGTCAATTTTAGGGCTCATCTGGCATGATCCGTGCTTCATTTTTTCCTGATTTGGGTGCTTGATTTCTCTTGACAATGCTATAATTGGAAAGATCTTGTCAATTGGGCCCGGCCCCTTTACTGACTGTCCATTTGTTTAGAGAGAGAAAGAGAGAGAGAGAGAGAGAGAGAGTGCGATCATCCAAGGAATGGGGGGGAAGGGGATAAGAAGAGCAGTTGGATCATAGGCGAGGGGTGCTATAAATCCTCATTAAAAATCAGTTAAATAATTGCATATTGGATCAAAGGAGAGAAGCTTGGATCAGTCAATTTCCCAGCGTGCAGATAGTTTCCACAATACTTTATTAAAAAAATAACCACTTTGATAAGCACCAAATCATCATCTTAATTTTTTTTGAAAAATCATTAATTTGATTTTTTTTTCTTTTTTCATATAAGTTTTTTTGGGGGGGGGGGATGCCATAACGTGATGGATAGTCAACTATCAATAATTCTGGTTTAAATCATGCAATCATCTATGTGGGGTCATATCCCTAATTTAATCGCTCTTTTTTAATGGTGTGTTCATAAATTGGGATTTTACTGCTTGATTCTTTCTACCAATAATTTAGTAATATTGGTTGCTAATTATTGGTTAAATATGACGTCACAAAATAAAAAAGGGCTAATATTCGCTTGTCATATTTTATGATTAATTATACAATAAAAATATGTGAATAAGAAAAGGCAAAAAAATAATTTCCACGCATTGACCATAATGAAGCAGAGTTTTCAATAAACACGAAAAGAATTCAGGTCTATATTCTCCAATTATCATATTTAAGGGGCACATAATATATACATAAATTCATCCACAGCACCAATATTTTATAGTATTTTACTATTTAAGAATATATATATTTATTTATGCAGAGGGAGTGGCAAAGCCTGGGTGAGATAAATAGCTAAATTACTGCAAAAAATTCACTGTGTTATTTTCCTAAAAAGAGGGCTGTTCACTATCGATTTTCGAAAAATCCGCCCGCAGCGTTGCCAAACGCCGCCGGCCGATTTTCCTTGTACAAGGGGCGATGATCTTCAGTCTGTGAGGACCTCGGGGAGGGAGGGAGGGAGGGGATTTCGCAGGTTGGATGATCCTCCAATGGCTTCGTCTGCTTCCTCGAAGCTCTACAGCGGTGGAGAAGCTCCCCCTCCCTCTGTTTTCCATCATTTTTCCCTTCTCTATCTCTATCTTCCCGTGCTCTCCAGCCGTCTGCTCAGTTCTTTGTTCTCTAACCCTAATTTTTTGATCGAGCAGACGATGTCAGTCTGGTGGTGGTCCTCCTGGACGTGAATCCTTTCTTCTGGGCCGGTGTCAATGCGAACTCCGGCGCGAGCCAACCCGCTGGCGCCCTGTCTTTTTCCAAATTCCTCAGTCACGTCGGCACCTGATGCATCCTGTCTGATGAATCCTGTTCGTCGTAGCAGAAGCCTCTGAACCAGTTCTCATCGCTCCGCTCTGCTTATCGTGGTCAGGTGTTGCCGTTCGTGAGCTCGATTTTGCTCATCAACCCGCTCAACCAGGTTATTGTCATCGCCGCGGGTGTCAAGTCGTGCGGCTATATCTATGACTCCGGGGGCGGTAGCGGCGGGACCAGTGTTTCAGATCTTCGCGCCGGATTTCTGCAGAGGCTGGAGGATTTCGTGGAGAGGGACCGGCAGCTCTGCAGGGACGGGGAGCGGGCGCCTGCTACTACCTCCTCATTGCTATCCGGGTCCCTCTCGCTTGCTCTTTGCTGTATCCGCCCCTGGTTTTACAGAGCTCTGGTCCTTGATTTCGCCTCTTGGTCCGAGATTCTTTGAGATTTTACGTGTGCTTAACCCCTGATCACAGACATCCAAAGAGTGTTTCGCGCTGGAATAATTCATCCTCAACCGAGAGTAAGCGCCCACCTCATTTTACTCGATTAACCTCTTTCCACATTCTCTGTACCTCCTTGCTTCGGCTTCAGCATCATCTCTAGCCTACTGTCTGATGGCTTTTAGTTGATGAATAAGGCGGCTGAAATTGAAACTCGTGTTTGTTGTGCTTATGCATAATGATGGATATTTATAAAGTATTTAGGTTACTAGTGGGTATTTTGAAAGAAAAGGTGATGCTTAATCTGAAATCATATTAATATCTGCTCTCGTCCAGAACGAAAGTATTTCTTAAACTGTGAACTAAGTGGCTGTTACAGATTTTATGCTTGCAGGGCTCGCCAGATGGACCAGAGCAGTAAGCTTCAGATTTTATGCTGCATTACTTTGACTCATGACGGTTTGATTCTAACTTGGAAAGAGTAAATTGGCAGATATGTTGCAGTGATGAATGCAATCTTCTCGGCCCAGCGCTCCATGGTAAGTGTGAACTCTGACTTATTTTTTCAATTCGAATGAATGTTTACTTGTTTAAAGAATGGAGACATCGGAAGTTTATGTGACCCTTGACACTATTGTGCTAATTTGCAGTATTATTGTCCTATCATCATGGTGATACAAATTGGAACAGACAACCTGATTGTGAAATCCTAGTCAGGACTAGATTAGAAAAATCGTAAAGATCCTGTGCTGGCCGAAGTAGATCTATATTTGGTTTCATTAATTTTATATTTGTAGCGGGGAGGTTATTGTACCATCAAGCTGTAAAAAAATTGAAATGATTAAGTCGTACGAATTAATGCCTTTATGGATCATCTACGATGTAATTTTTGTATGTATTTTAAAATGTTAATAATAACCTTGGTGAAATACTCTTCTTGTACAGAAATAGCTTCTGCTTTAGTGTGGCTGCCTAGAGTTGTATGTTGTCCGGATTATTATCTTATAAAAACAGGTATTTTTCAACTGATTAGAATATAAGCCAAAAATGCTGTCAATGACGAGCTGCATTGCTCCCACGCTTTATTTAAGGTTCAACTTGCACATTCTTTAACATTTCCATTCCAATAGCAACTGAAACTTTAGTTTACATTTTGGTCGCTCGATTTATTTTATTTTATTTTTTTTCGGGGGGTGGGTTTAGGGTTCGGGGCTCAGTAATTAGTAGTTTATGCTTGCTTGTTGTCATTATCATTCAATAGTAAAAAATATTTTGTCCCATTTTTTCTCCTTGCTTGTTTCTGGCTGATATTAAAGAGGTCACTTGTCATAATTTCTGCAGGTTCCTATAGATTCATGTGTTGTCGGGATCCAACACTCTGCATTTCTGCAGCAGGTGCTCTCGTCATCTTGTACTGAGAAATTCCTTTTTGTTTTTCTGGATATGATTCCTTTTTAATCTCTCCAATGATATCTAATCCCCGGTTGCTTTCCAGGCATCACATATAACGGGTGGAATTTATCTGAAACCTCCGCAACTCGACGCCCTGTTTCAGTATCTCTCTGTATGCACAGAAGAATCCCTTGCTTTATTCTCTGTCTACGGTGATCATTTAAGTTGAAATGTTCAGTGATCGATTCATGGGCTTTCAGTAGAAAGGTCTTGTACATTTATGGAAAACCACGGTCAGTGTGACGTGGCCTTTGGATGCCCATCCTTTGATTGGCGTTTGGGCTGGTCAGTCAATCGCAGCAACCGTTCAAGAACCCTAGTGGATCTGTAATGGTTCAGAGGCTCAAGTGGGCACCTTGGAATTTTATGTGAGAGCCCACATTGATAGCCTACTATCATCTTGATGAACCAGAATACTTTACTTTGGCGATCTGAGATCTGATACCCCATGCCAGGAACCCTAGTGTGGATAGATACCACATCTGAAAAAAATTAAGGAAATTACATGGTACGGATGGCTGATGAGCGGGCATTTTGCAGAGTATATATTTGGTAAACGCGCATATGCTGCCGTCCATGATCATGCGTCCACTCCTGTTGACCCACAGGAATGGCTCTACTATGATGGATGTTTTCAAGTGACGACTGGTTCAGATCCTGGGCATGTGCTCTCTTTTAACCCTCCTCAATCATAAACATTCATTCATATTAATAACATCAAGATATACAGACAGCGAGTTGCTCTTTTTTTTTTCTTTTTTTTTTTTTTGCAGATGCATGAAGAATTGATCAATGGTTGATATTTCTGCTACTCAATTCATCCTGATCTCCAGATTTATCTTTAGAGACATAATCGTCACCAATCTCTGTTTTTGTGTGTTTCAAAATGAGACCGGTAGATGAACATTTTTCCTAAAATGTGCAGATGGTGTTTGCGGCTGACCTGCAATCACGGAGCTTTCTTCAGCTTCCCAAATCGGCTGGGGTTGACTTCCGTGCCTCGTATGTTCTGACCCACTTACATTCCATATTTGCTTGATTCCACTTGGTTGACTTGATTCTACTGGGACTTCAAGTAAGTATTTACTCGTCATCCCCCCCGCTCTAATGGGCAGTGGCGACTGGATTGACCCGCGGAACATGTTCTTGTGCCTATTTTTGGTTGCTTACCCAGAATGGCCGATTTTATGGGAGAATCAATAGCCAGCAGTTCTTGGCTGCTCTAGTTGACATTTATGACGCAATATTTCTTGGCGCGCATCCATTTCTAACTCTGTTCTTTATTTATGCACAATTATTTCTTTATGTTCTTGTTCCGATGATCGTTCCTTCCAAGGATCGCTGCGTTTCATGGCGGTTTATGATCTGGGTGCGGCCGTTGCAGGTGTTTCTGCCACAAGACGACGATCGACCGGGGCTATGTTTGTTCGGTGTGTCTCTCTATTTTCTGCAAGACTCATAAGAAATGCTCTACTTGCGGGTGAGTGTGCTAAGTATTTCTACTCTGTTGCTCCGATTAGGGTTCTATCTTTCTTTGCCATATTTGTGATGATTTTCTCATCTCTTGGACGCATTGCTCCCTCTGGTTTCAATTTGTTCCTGTTTAGTTTTTATTCATGATCAGGGGGTTGACTTTCGCGGACCGTTGACCGTGAGTTTTATCCCATCAGTTCATGTTCATGATGATTTTTATCCCCTTCGTTGACTTTTTCACCTCCTCGTTTCTACCTGCTCCCTCGAGCTTTTGACTCATAATTACGAGATGGGCGTGAGGAATCTGTTTGATGTGTATGTTCCTCACACCGTTGACCTTGTGAATGATCTCCGATTTCAATTTGTTCCTGTTTTAGTTTTTATTCGTAATCACGGGGTTGACTTTCCCTAACCGAGCCTCAGACGATCGTAAATAGCAGCAGAGCTGACCGTGATTTTTATCCCATCAGCTCATGTGCATGATGATTTTTATCCCCTTCGTTGACTTCCCCCCCCTCTCGTTTCTAGCTGCTCCCTTGAGCTTTTTATTCCTAATTACGAGATGGGTGCGAGGAATCTGTTTGATCTGAATGTTTCTCACACCGTTGACATTGTGGATGATCCCATATCATGAATTGAATTCCTTTTTTTTGGTGTGATTTCTATCTGTTCTCATAGAAAAATCATTCATAGCAGCGGGGTCAACTCATATATGTAAATTTACAGGTAAATTTGAGTCTTCTTCCCCGTGCAGGTCGGATTTCAAGCAGGCCTCTGCGGATTCTCGGTCAAAGTCAGACAGCAAGAGGAAGACCCCCGAACCATCCTAGGTTTCTCCCCGCCTGATCTGATCTTGTGCGTCTCTCGGTCAGCTCTTCCAGCAAAACAGTTGACCGTTGGGACAGTTGACCGATGACTAATCTCTCTCTCTCTCTCTCTCTCTCTCTCTCTCTCTACCCATGCAGGGAGTCCTGCAAAATAACTGTCCCATCAACTCACAGCCAAGATTCAATGAGATCTTCATAATCAGGCTCATATCGCTTATTCTCCCATATTGTAAGCATTCCAACTAATTATCACTAATTTTTTAATAAAAAATGGGTCTTTTCTGTAACCGGGTAGGAGTGAGAGTGAGAGTGAAAGTAAGAGAGAGAGAGAGAGAGAGAGAGGGGGAGGGGTACTTGGATAACACCTGAGAGGGGGCCTAATTTTTTATTGGGCCTCGATATGATGAGTAAGCTTAAAAATTGACGGGTGTACCGTGGAGAGCGGACTGGGGCGATAATTTCTTCTGGTGTAGGGTTTATTAGCAAGTTCTATATTTTGGAGGTGCTTTTTTTAGTTTTCCAACAGAGGCCCCTTCCCCATGGATTAGAGATGGTCTAATTCTCCTCCGTCACGGCAGAGGCTTCTCCCCTCAACCCACCTTCCCCCTCCTCGCCGGTGACGATCGGCGGCGGCTGCGGATTTGTAGGGCGACGATTCCCGAAGGTTGATGGAGTAGGGATTTGGGATTGGAACGGGTTCGCGGGAGGAGGAGGAGAAGGAAGGGGAAGAGGAGGACGGCAGGGGGGGTGAGGATTGTGGTGCAGAGGGGATGGTGAATCAGCACGTCGGCCACGGCATCGGGCACCCGCTCGAGGTGGTGGAGACGGTGCTCGAGGTCGCCGACGTCGCTTGGAGCGCCTACGAGCACCGCCGCCACCGCCAGGAAAGTTCCCCTTACGCTTCGTCCGATGGTGGGGCGGGGAGCGAGGGGGAAGAAGAGCTGTGCCGCCTTAGGTCGGAAAATCGCCGCCTCCGGGGTCTCCTGGCCGATAACTTGGCCGTTCTTCAGGGTATCTCCGAGTTCCCTTCTTTCACCAAAGACTGCCCGCCGGATGTAAGTGTCCTCTCCTTCTATCCGATCTGTGCGAAAGCTGGGGCGCGGCCTGTGCCTGCTTTTGTTTTCGGCGTTCTGCGGAATTTTCATCATAGAGATATGCACTTGTATTTCTTGTTATATATCTCTGCGTAAGACGCAATTAATATATTTTTTTTCATCAATCTGTAAAAAGTAGATTGGTACATTAGAAACTGACAGTAAAGAATAGAATCATTCCTTGTTTCTCTGCTTGAAAAAGTTTAAGTGCCTATGATTAATTTAATTCATTATGTCTTGATCATAATCTCACTATCTGTTCGTTTTGATGAACTTGGAAACGTGTTGTGGATTTTTGGTGAAGAGGATAAATGGTCTAAAAATGAAAGGAAAAAATATTCATTAATTTACCGCTGTCTTTTGCTACATATAAACTTTCTCAGGTTGGATGATATCTTCTCAATCCTTGGTTGCGTGTTCAATGTCTGGACCTCATGTCATGTGCATGATTCCTTTTTATTGGTGGATCTAATCCAGTATTCTAAAACAGAGACAGAAAAGTGAAATAGATAAATGAAATAACTCATGATAAACTTGCGAGCTTGATCCAGTTGATGTGGGAAAAAAGGATCTTCGTGTGTTTCGTTTTGTTCAAGTGAGCTACAACTTGTGAAGCTGAAATTGTTTCGAATGGTGCACCATACAACTTGTGATATTGAGAATATGATAACTAGAGATGGATAATTTAATAATTTTCTAGGTCTCTTTGCTGAAGATATATGAATTACTTAAAGTCAGCCTTTTTTCAGGGAGGGTGGTGTGAACGGTTGGGTCTTTTCTTAGCTTCTCGGTGCACCTGTGTCTTGTATCTTGCTCATGAATTTTCAAATAGGACTGGTAGTACTCATATAGAGACACTTCTGTTTACGTGCGTACACTTCTGTGAAGTGTTAGCCCTTGCTTTTTTTATTTGTCTCTTTTATAATTTCATTTTAGTTGTGGAATTCATTGTTAGCCCAGTAATTCAAATTATTTGTCAGTGTTGACAAACATTTCTCAAGAAGGTTTCTTGTAGTGTGCCCTGTTAACGCTCCTTAATATCCAAGTCCCAAGCCTTAAATTAAACATCTTCTTGTTTCTTGCTAAGAAGTAACTTTAAACTTTGGGAACATCCTATTGATGCCCTCATCCATTCTTGAAAGTCTGACAAGAAATCCCCAAACAAGCAAGCAATCACTTCAACGAATTATATCTTTTTGTGACTTACTTCCCCTTCATTTAGTCGTTGTATTCATCATAGAGCGCCAGATCTTGTGTCTTTTAGACCCAGGCTTCCTGGTGAACACTAGAAATGAGCTAGCATAAACTTGATTGCCCAGAGGCTGTAGAAAAATAACTTGAAGATTAGTAGGTCAAAGGAAGGGATGCAGGTGCTTGTATCCTCTCTTTGGAATTTTAACTTAGAATTGAAGTCTTGAATTATTTGACACATGCCAACTCTTGAGGAGTTAATGATCAGTGTGTGTTTCACAGTCTGAGACTTGCGCAATTCTCCTAAGAGTAATATAGATCATTGAGTGCAGTTGGGTAGAGAGATCTGGATGATCGTCTGGGAAGAGATGTGGGTGTTCCTTTTTTGGTTAAGGTAAAAGATTAATGAAGATGGTCCAAAAGATGCCTGTCTTCAGGCAATCAACTGGACTGAAGGTTGGTTTATGTTTTGTGAGAAGATGGTCCCAGGTGAAAGAATGGTGGATCAGGAAGTTTGAAGAAACTCTACTTTTTTATTTGAAACGGTCTACATTGGTTCACTTTGTCTTGGGAACAATTATATGAGCAATTTTAACCGGTAAAATGTTGTGTAAAAGCAGCCATGAAAGTGAAGGAACTTATGAGTTTATTTTAGCTGAAAGAAATTCTGCATTACTTGTGGAATGTTGTAGCTTGCTGAAGCATTTTGATGAGCTTGCTTTTCAGTTGCAAAACTTGGGTGGAAACCTTTGCATTATGTGAAAATTTTTTATGAAAAATGGGATGAAATTGGATCTCTTGAAACATGTCAAAGAAGTTAATTATTACTATGGAAGAGTTTTTTTTCTCTTCTTTTGAAGGTAGTGTGGTATTTCAAGGGTAAAAAAAGCTGGCACAACGTATGTAAAACTACATCAAAACAGAGACAGGAGAAAGGAAAAATATCATAAGAGCAGATGAGGGAAAAATCCAAGAAGATCCTTCTCATCTACCAAGGTAGTAGGCTAAAAGGAGAAGTATATCACCGTGCTCTTCAAGTAGCCTACTTGAAGACTGTCCCTCATATTACCCGCTCCTGAACGGTTGGAAACAATTATTCTGGTCATATTGATTATGCTTTGCATTGGTTTGAACAATCTGTTCCTTCCATGTGGCCTACGGGATTGCTCCTAAAAGTATTATTCACCTGCTCAGATCAGCTGAGTCGTTCAAGCATCTAAAGGTGAACCAACAGCACCTTATTTTTTACCACTGCATTTTTCGGGTATGTATAAGAAGAATGATTGGGTTAGCAGAAGACGATGCTAAAGCTCCGTACTTCAGGAAGGTCAGTCAGGGTCAAATAATTCCTTGTAAACTTGGATTGGGAATATTTAAGGTTGGTCTTTTTCATCTACCAGGTGTCAGCATATGGGTTTTGTTGCTGTAGGGAGAGGACGAGCTATAACAATAGTTTGGAGAACCAGATGATAGATTCTACATGTTACCATACGAAAACGGGTAATAGCTCGTTTTCGTTTATAAAATGTAAGCCTCGTGATATCAGGAGATAGCCCCAATACCAAGTTGGGGGGATCGACTTAGGTTGCGCATGTCACATATGCGCACATGGGTATGTGTGTGTGCCCACACGCACTGTTAGTATTATTTATAATAATTATATACGTACACCAGCGTGCTGTTAGTTATATATGTTAATATATGTTATATACGTGCGACCGTGTGCTTTAATAATTTATTTATAATAAATTTATATATGCCCGTACACGCTCAGGAAGAAATATGAATACCCGGGGGGTATTGATATTTATACAGGCGCATACGCACAGGGGTATTGATAAAGATACTATCAAAGATTAGAATTGCATGGTATTAAAGGGTGTGGCATTTTCGAAAATGAAACTTTCTTAGTTTGATTTAGTGAGGGACTTAGAGTTGTTGATAAATTGGAAATGTCACCATTGAGGGGTTCGTTTTCAGGTTTGTGCTTCTTGAACAGCACCCAATGACTGCAGCAGATCACTTAACGTACTGTGTGATGCGAACGGTTGTTTACTGTGGCTTTCATCAGACTCTGGACCATCAAGTGGAACTGGTTGCTCTTACTTTCGGGTGTCTACCCAATAATATTTATGTGATACCTTTTACAATGATCTCATTAGCAAGAACACTTTGATGACGTATCGTCAACTAGAGTACTTTTTTGATTTTCCATCTCAATAATTGAGGAAGTTTTTATGCTATATAAGACTCTTTACAAACGTAGTTCCTCTCGTGCATGTAGTTGAGTCAACAGTTGTATCATCGAAGTTAAACGAAATGGGACAGGTTGCTCCTGCTTTGTATTATTATTCTTAATGTTCATTGGTTGGATTGAATGATGCGGGAGACTATTCATCAGCCAATGTCTATTTAAATGAAGGATGGGCCAGTAAATAGATATCCTCCTTGAGTAGTCACAGGAGAGTTATGTTCATAGTTGCGATCACTTCTGGGTGCCTTGCTTTTCTTTCGAAACCAGACTTAAACCATAGGAAGTATGGAAAGTTTATCTGACTAAAGTGGTTATTTATGATGTGTTAATGGTGGAGTAGAATAAGGTGTAAGGAGGTAGGGCTGGTGGGGACTTAGAGGCAAATATACGTAGGGATAAAAAAACGTTCGATAGCAAATTAGATGATGAGAGGCTCAAACTATGATTGGCAATGATTATACCTTGAACTCATGAACCAAGATCCGTAGCGGATGATCTTGGAGTAAACAGCCCACTAACTACGCTCCCCTCGGAGATGCAGAGATCCCACGCAGCCTGAAGGATGCCAGGGATCAGACAAGGGTGAACTATCCCTCAGTGTCACGCTTTGGTGCCCTGATTTCAGACCGGAGATGAAGAGCCTTTGTGAACCAGAGCTAGGATCACAATTTCCATTCAAAAGATTGTTTTTTTTTTACATCAAATACAGCTTCCTACTTTTAGGTGCAACATGAGGACTTTGTAGGGGCGCTCTTAGAAATCCCAACAGTTCTCATAGCTAATGCGCTGGAATATCGGCCTTAAATGGTCTTAAGAAGTAGCGAAAGCTTTGAGATACCCCAGGGTCTTAAACAGAACTTAAATAATTCTACAAACGGCCAGAATAGGCAAAGATAAACTTAAACAAATGACTTACGAAAATTCCCCTTACTTTATTCACCAAGTCCAGTCATATGCTTCTCTAACATTAAACTCGTATTATTCTGTCTTTATTTCGTCCTTCTTCTTATCAGCAGAGTTGTGATTTGTAAACTATATTGGGAAAGATAACTCAAAGGGTAACAATGAACGGGTAAATTTTCAGCTACACTCACGACTTGTCAAGGCTGTCAATTCCTCAAGCTTCCTCAATCACCTCAAAGCTCTTAATCAGGAACCAGCTGACTCCCTATATAATGGCTTTCCATTCAAACGAGTCATAGGTTCGTTTCTCTCTTGATGAGATCTCCTTGTCTCTGAGACTTCAAGCTGCCTAGCTCTCACTTCCTCCACGTTTTCGCCATTTGCTTTTCCAGGGGAAGATTCCAAGACCGCTGATATCATGGTCGATGTCGGCTCTGGAGAGCCAAGCTTTTGGGTTTGGATCACAGAAGAAATGGTTCCTGGTACTGTTCAGGAACCGAGTGGCATTGATAATGAGAGCTACGTCATTGTTGGCGAAGAACAAGTGGTGGATGGCATTGCCAACTTCATGGCCAGATGTATACTCGCCAATCCAAAATCCAGAGTAAGAGAATCGCCGATTGGGTTCCTCTTCATTTTCTCCTGCATTATTTTCTGGCTGTCTGACAAGAACTCACTTCCTCCAAAATGCAGAGCGTGACTCCAGAGGAGCTACAGAAAAGTAAGCTACGTGTAGAATCTCTCCCTTGCTTGGACGGAACTCGTTTTTACTTCCTTCTGTTGAATATTTTCCACAGACAGATGAGGGTTCCTGTTCTTCTAAATTTGGGTATCAATCAATCGCTAACGTTTTTTTTTTTTTCCTTCCTTTTCGGTGATCTATACAACTTTGCTCTTACCATATCAGCTACTAGTTCTGTCTGCCTACTTATCATTCACAGCTAAAAAATCTGCGCTCGTACTGAGACTACTCCCATTCATTTTTCTTGGCTACAGAAGAGAGAATGGAAGGATCCTTCCAGCTTTCTCGCTCTTATCTGTTCTGCATATAATCCATTTGATTTGTGCTTCTGCTATCATACGTTGTGTACCTGCAGCTGTGGGGAAGGCCTTGGACGACATGAACGATTGGTTCAAGCTGAAGAAAGCCTGGCATGCGGGAAAGCTTCTGTACGCCTTGTCCACCTGGGGAATCGCTTTAGCAGGGTGAGTCTTCATCAACCGTCTCCATGATCTCGCAGGCTCAGCAGAAAATAGGAAAATTAATACCTCTCGTAGCCATCTGCCCCTCGGTATATCTTAGTTGTGGAAATGTCCCAAACCCTTATGAGGCCGGCCCCATTCCAGGCCCAATGGAGGGGTGATGGGAAGATAATAATAATAATAACCTGAAAAAATGGTCAACCCATTGACTAAATCGCCACAGTGGTCAACGACGGAAGGAGGTCATACTCAGTGTAGAATTTTTCCTTCTTTTTTTTTTCTTTGTTTCACTGGGTTTTTCTCTTTTTCCTACTGGCAACCGAAGGCCATATTTTGGGGGAAAATCCCATCAAAAATCTGTGATTCTTCTGACTCCTGGGTCTGCATGTCTGAAGGTTGTATACCCATCGGGGGCTTGTGAAGGCGGCGGTGAAGGGCGTGGGCACCACCGGCAAGCTCCTCCTGAAGGCTCTCTGAATCGAGGACTCTCCTGCCACCTTTAAGATGTAAATACCTCCCAGGTCTCTCTCTCTCTCTCTCTCTCTCTCTCTAGCTCTCTCTCTTGTACAGCCACCAACTTGATCCTTATTGGCTTCTGCTGAAACATTTTATGTATGATTTCATTAAACTATGTTCGAGTGATATGCTTGCTCATGAATTATGTCCGAGAAGCGGGCCGCCATTGTTGCAGCCCTCCATTGATCCTCCATTGCAGAAGAGCCTCCTGGTTCACGCCCAGTCAAGCCCATCACCCTCAGAAGCTGCCAGGTATGATGGAGCTGGGAATCTGGTGGGTGAAGGGGAGCCAGCAACTTGCTTGTGAGTGACAACAACCCCACCTCTTTTCTGTCTTCTTCCTCTTGGCTTGGCATCCGATTCTGTAGCGCCCCCCCCCAGCACCCCACCTGGGCCTGGAAAGGAAGAACTGTCTGACGCCTTTGAAAGGCTGCTCCGATAGGAGCCAAGAAGGCATATCTTTGAAGATCACACATTTTGGATATGAATGAACTAATATATATATAATATATATATATATATATATATATATATATATATATATATATATATATATATATATATATATATATATATGTGTGTGTGTGTGTGTGTGTGTTTATTTTTCTTTTTCTTCTCGTGTGTGCGTCAATTTGATTATATTGTTATATTTTTAGTGCTTGAGATGTTATGGCTGAGAAAAGGCAAATGGATGATGATTATCCCCATGGTTATAAATGGTGTAGCCATAAATTCATGGCCTCTATAGGATGAATGGCAATCAAAAAGTCTATGATGAAAGATCTAGTTTTAATTAATCTGCCATCATGTGTTGCCATACAATTTATCCACATTTTTTGAGGGAAGAGTTTGTTATTTGGGGAAAATAAAATAAATAAGATATTTAAACGTTATTATGTACAAGAAGTGTATATATATATATCTATATATATCCAAAATAGGGAAAAAAACCCCAATTAAAATTTAATAAGTTTTCTTGGTTTGTCTTTTTTTGGGGGGGGGAGAGTATGCTCATGCTCAACTAAGATGCTCTTCTAAAAATGCTTGTGATATAGATGAGCATCAGTATTTTTACTTTTGGGTTTTATATAGGGGATTGCAGTGGAAATAATGATTATGAGTATTTAATGCATAATTTTTATATAAAAATATTTAATGAAAAAACCTGGGTAAATGCTCCCCAAAACAAAAATCTCATGTCATCATCTTCATTAAAAGGGGTAACTTAAAAAATCATATTAATCTATTAAAAATATCGCTATTTAAAATGCCATTATTATATAAATTAATTTCATCCAATGAGTTGAGTGAAGTATCTAATATGAGAAATGAAGAAGTAGATGATGATGAGAACATGGTGGGTGCAAAGTCAACTTAGGAGTGTAGAGAACCCAGACGTTGGCATAACCTACGCTTCCCCCATGGGTGACAAGAACAGAGTTGACTTTTTTAGCGTGGGTGCCACGTTGCAAAGAAAGAGAAGTGGGCCCAGTGAGAGTTTTACTTAATGTTGGTGTCTAGAAAGCCAAGGTTTTGGTGATATCGTTCCAAATCATATATCTAGTCAATGAAAAAAACAAGAATATTGAGACCAAAGACAAAATTAGCCCATCAATCGAGGACCATATTTATCGTATAATGTTTAGTTAATACTATTTTTGGCAACATTTGTCAACGCGGTCCCAAATGTGGGCCCCACAAAAAGTCTATGAGGTCAGACCCATCAATGCGGTACCCCCTGGCTGACGAGAACGCGGGGTCTCGTTTTCAGGGAGGGCGACTCGGTGGATTCCACGCCACTTTCCGTGGGGGGTGGACCACTGCGCCACATGTCTTCTGTCTTTATCGGATCCGACGCCACGTGCCCGAGAAGCCGGCATCTTATTCTATACTTCGGATCTGCTGCCCGGTCCGGTCCGGTCCAGTTCGATCGAACCGGACCGGGGCCCCCACACCGCCCTCTTCTCCGACCATCTTCCCCCTCCTCTTCTCCGCTCGCCGGCGGAGCAGAGGACGACGAGAGGGAGAAGACGACGGCGGCGGCGGCGGCGGCGGCGGAGCTTCAACGGGAGGGCTCCGCGAAGGCAAGAGAAGGGATTGTAGAGCCTCTTCTTCGTGATTCTGAGAGCTGGGAAGGGAAGGGAAGGGAAGGGAAGAGAGGGGGGAAGAGGGAGTGGGCGGCGCAGCATCAGCGGGAGCTCGATCGCATTCCATTGATATCGTCCCCTTCCCCCGCCGACGAGTGGGATGCTGCAGGTAACGATGCTTGCTGAGAATTTTTCTGCTCGAATTTGGGATCCTCTGTGTGTGCGTCGTGAGTTTTCTCGGAGTAATCTGGGCGATCGGTTTTCATCAGGGGGGAGGGGAGGGGGGGATGATGGCGCAGTGAGGTCGACGAGGCAGGTCTCCGTCCTCTGATTTCTTCTACCATCCTCTTGCTTCTCGTTCGTGGAATATGGGGTGCAATAAATTAGTCGCGCCGTCCGCCGCAACTGTGACTCCCTCTGGTCCACGTCTGCCGCTGCTTTCTTGAACTCTGGGATGCCAACTCGTCCAGCAGCGAAAGCCGGCTTCGTCCCACCTTCCTGTCCCCCTTGGGAATCCCTCTCCTCTACGACTCCCTTCTAAATCTCTCTCTCTCTCTCTCTCTCTGCCCTCTTTTTATCTTATTTGGCCAAAGAAACTGTACTGGTACGGGAATGATGCTCGGGTGCTGCGATTTTTTAGAAGAGAGGTATACTCTGTGGCTCACTGCTCTAATCTCTCTCTCTCTCTCTCTCTCTCTCTTCTCTCTCTCTCTCTCTTACACGCACACACACACGCTATCGTGTTCATTTGGCTGAAGCTTGTTCGCCTGATGGCAGCTGGTTGTCGAAATTTTTTGACAGATCCTGCTCGTCTTCTCAGCTTGCTGAAACCACAGGGTGGTTTCCAGGGCTCTTCCCCATGACGTAGTCACCCATACCTCTGCCTACCTCCCAGGTAGCGTAAGCTGGCGCTTTTTGGACTCCATGGCAGCCAAAAAAAATATTCTTTCTCTGCAGTACTATTCTACTTTTGTATAATCAGAATTGGGTCTGACTGATCGATTCATCAATCTCATCGAGATGTTCGGAATGAATAAAAACTTCTAAACCTGTTCCCGCTGATAAAAAACGCCAACTGTTGTGGGTTTCATGTTTCCAGACGAAAATAAAAATAAAAATTCTGCCCAAACATTTCGCATGCCTTCCAAACTCTGCACATCTGGACGAACTTCGATGATTTTCTGTTGACATATCAAACTCTTTCCACACTCTCTTGGTCCCATGATCATGGTAGGTAGAGATTTGAGTTCCCCCAAGCAGGCGAAGCATATGCCTGAAGCTAACAGAGAAGGCAGCTCTTTAATTCTGTATCATAAACAGAGGTCAGCATGAAGAACTTCAGAGAGCCGTGTGTTGTAGTGGCCTAAGCCTTTTTAGTTTGACTCACAGAAACTGATGAAATTGGTTCTTTCAAGGGATCCGATAGGTTAGAGGCATAATCTTTCGGCTGTAGAACCCTTGTGTGAATCAAGCTCCCCACCCAAACTTTGTCATGAACAAGTTCCAAGAGAGACACGACCCTGTTCAGCTTGCGACCGAAGATCTATCTAGAATAAATTCTCATAGACGAGGCAGCTAGTTCCCAGCCATCCCCATTTGGAAAAGCCTGTATTTCCAATATAATAGGTATCCAGATTTGTTCAACGTGCATTATCCCTTTGACATGTACAGACAGTGGAAGAGATTGGGCTCACTTTGTCGGGACTCTTTGAGACATCGTTGCAATCATAAATCTTATCCCATATACCTGATGCTTGGGTGGGTCTATGATGGATTAAAAATGTGGTCAAGGGAGGGTCTGCCAAAAGGTAATCGAGATGAGTGAGCTGAGTGGGTAAAATATGACGTCTTTTATCATATCATGGCTTAAAGTTTTGTAAGAGGTCATAAAGGTTCAAAGATTCTCATGAGTTCAAAGGAGTCTAGATGCAGAGGAAATAAATTTTTTGACGACGAGAAATGTGTTCACATATAGGATAAGTTTATAGCTCGGGAAGAACGGGATTACAATCTGTGATGATGGCATACAGCATTGCCAGTGTCCTATTCTTTTTAATATATTTTTACATTACTTGCTTCAGTACAAAATTTCCATTTCATTTTCTGTCGTATGTAATTGCTGTATTGAGTTTAATGTGGGAGACAAGGTAGTTGTTTTAAATTGCAGAAAATAATAAGAAATTTCGCTATTTAATGTTGGATAATTGAGATTGTTCCTCGAAAAGCTTTCGTGGATTCTTTCTTATTTTGATGATTCTCTCTTGCTCATCGGCGTGAGCTTGCTTATCTCCGGTTTTACCTCTTTTCGAGATTCATTTAATATGATTGCATTTCAATCAGGTATGTTTCCTCTTTGAGTCGATTTCACCCCTTATACTTCAAATAATTTCTCTCGCATCTCATGTCAACTTCACCCCTGATCAATTAGTGTTAAGAATTCATTCTTAGCGTGTCCATTCTTACTTCTTTCAAATTTCTACTAGTTCTTATGATGCTTGTGTGAATTGTCTTTGTCCGTTCTATTCTGTAAAAATGAACTCTGAGAAAGATATATACTTCGTTCTATGGGAGACTTAACAGAAATTTCTCTGTTTCTCTGAATGCTGCAGGATATATTGTCACTTGTAACTGCTAGATAGCAAGAGAAATCAGAGATTCGTGCCAGGCATGCTAGAATGACCCATGGAAGTTAGAGAGAGGTAAATTCAAAATGATTTATCTCATTTTTTATTTTGTTTCACCACAACCCTTTATTTTTCTTCTCTGAGAGCGGGTCTAGGATTAGAAAGTTTTTTTCTTCATTGTCACGGGATTATTCTTGCGCTAAGGTTCCTATATGGTCTCATTTTCTAGGTTTCTTGAGAAGACCTTACCTAATGGGGACATCTACACTGGTGAATTTGAAGATTTGCTTCCTCATGGGAAAGGGAAGTATAAGTGGCTAGATGGAGCTGCCTTTGAAGGTGACTGGGAGAGAAGCAGATTGTCAGGGAAAGGAAAGATTTATTGGCCGTCTGGAGCAGCATACGAGGGTGATTTTTGTGGAGGTTTCCTTCATGGATCTGGAACCTTTGCTGGAGTCGATGGCTCTGTTTACGAAGGATCCTGGCGGATGAACGTCCAGCATGGGCTTGGAACAAAGAGATATTGCAACTCTGATATTTTCGAGGGCTCATGGAGAGAAGGACTGCAGGAAGGGTTAGGCAAGTACACGTGGAGTAGTGGAAATTTATATGTTGGGAACTGGAAGTCTGGGAAGATGTGTGGCAGAGGGGTTATGAAGTGGGAAAATGGTGATCTTTTTGATGGGTTTTGGTTGGACGGAGTGAAACATGGGTCTGGTTGTCACAGGTTTGCAGATGGGTCCCACTTTTTTGGTACATGGAGTAGAGGATTAAAGGATGGTCGTGGAGTCTTTTATCCTTCTGAAAGTAAACATCCATTCCTGGACATCTGGTACGACTCTTTGACTTCGTTTGATGGGTTACATGGCGCGCCATTCCACGGGGAATTGAGAAATTCGCATAGAGATAAAAAACTCAGGCCTAACAGAAGTATTTCTCATAAATGGCCTATGAGAAGCTTCCTCAAGTGTTCTGGACGGATATCCAATAGGACTACATTACATCACTCGTGGATTGTTGGGGATTCTTATGGTCCATCCCTGGACAACACTAGGGGATATTCAAGTTCTTCTGAAGATCACGTTCCAGTTTTCGAACGGGAATATGCACAAGGGGTGCTGATAATGGAACGAATCCGAAATGCAACATGTGGGCTTCCAGATAGAATAAGCAAGCTTCAAATGGCCCGACCCAAGGATACAAGGCGTCCATGTAAGACTATCATTAAAGGTGACAAGAGTTATTACCTAATGCTGAACCTGCAGCTTGGCATTAGGTAAACTTGAAATTCTTCTAAAGTTGATGCTTTTAGCTAAAGTATACCTTTCTGCTCATTTTTGTTTTTATTTCATTGAAGAAACTGTTGAAAGAAGCATTTCCATTTTTTCACGTTGATATGAATTGATTTCTAAATTACCTTCCAACCTAAGTTTTTTTTACCTTAATTGCCCATCTTATCCATTTAATATGATTCTGCTTCATCCAAAACACTTCTAGATTCTGGGCTAAAATGTATGGAACTAGTGGAGAATGGGGACATTAAGTCCTTGTTTTGTACGCAATTATCCACAAGTTTTAGGTTACTGGGCATCTCATTTTGTCTGTGTTTTTGACCGTAAGGAAATGGTGTTCCTAACTGTTTATAATGTATAAGACAGTCAAAACAGGATAGTTTCTTTCTTCATCACTCTTTTGTTTCAAGATATGCAAGGTAGAGTTTTCCTTTTGATATATTAATTGTTTATGTGTGGTAAACTTATCTGCCTTTAACAAAGTTCTTTACCCATTCAGAGAGTATTTGACAAGATGTGCCATGTAGGAGATACGAGTTTTTGCAGAATAGTTACTGACTTTTCTTCTTCAGAAGATTTCATGTTTCCGAACCCAAGAATTTTGTCGCAACCAAAACTAGTTGACTGGATCCATCCATCGAAATTTTTTTCTCTTCTGAAGTCTCATGAAACAGATTAGACCTGTAAAGAAGAAAATCGAGAATGGTGTAACTAAAACCTACATTAGGACATTGGTGGATCACAAGTGTATTCTGTTTGAATGTTGGTCCGAATTGTATGACGAGAATTAGGTAGAAGTGGTATGTTTTTTCACAACTATGGTGGTATGCTTCTTGTTGATCCAACTTATACGGTCTTAAGAAGAATTGGGAGTAGCAAGAGAATTCATCTACATCTTTGTTCCCTTTTAAAAAATATATCTGGTTCACGTATAATTTTCTTTCTCATGGTGACTGGCATTAAATTGTTTATGCAGCAGCTGTGACAATCCAAAATACTTTTAAGGTTTAGTAGTGATCCGAATAGATTCCTTTCCATCCCTTCTCAAAAATACCCAGACCTGCTCTCTGATTCAATGATAAATATGTGTGGACGCTGTCTGCTGAGGAGCTCTACATGCTGAGTATGTTTCCATATGGCGTTAAGTTCGCTTTGCTGGATGAGCCATCTACTTTGTGATTCCCAATTCTTTCTCCATCTTTGGATAGCTTCTTGATTGCTCCCAGAAGGTGTCATCATATGGATACTGTATGAAAGAGTGTCAAGTAAATCTTCATTGCTAATTAAAATCCGAGAAATAGTTCCTGATATTTATATAGGAAATATGTTTGATGATAATCTCTCTCACATAATTAGCAGATTTAACGATCGATTCTGATGACTTCATTTGAAACAAAAAGCTAAGAGCGAACATAACTGATCCAACATTAACTGTTTTAAGATAATTATGTGATTTGGTAACGAATCATTCCAGGAAAATTGTTTATCTGATTTCAGTACTGAACTTTGTCTCTCAAGATACTGTTCATTGTATTAAATAATGTTGACCTGATATTTGGATTTTATAGCACCTTTTTTAAAATGTATTTCGCAACATTTTACAAACAAAATGAATTATACCCCATTTCAGCTTCCTTCTATGAATCTTATTTGAGATTGAGTGGCAAGTCTTCTACCATGTCTACAGATATACAGTTGGAAAGATCACTCCTGTACCTATGCGTGAAGTTCGATCCTCCGACTTCGGGCCTAGAGCTAGAATACGAATGTATTTTCCAAGAAGGGGTTCTCAGTTTACGCCACCACATTATTCTGTGGGATTTTTTTGGGAGGATTACTGCCCAATGGTTTTCAGGTGCTGATCATTGCTCTTTTTTGTTTTAAATGGTTTCGTTATCCCAAATATTTAAATGGTTTTTGACATTTATTTATTTTGGAAAATTAAGTTTACAATGATGTAAGATGCTGTTTGTCTCTTAAAGTATTTACAGAACAATTTGAAGATGGAAATAGCAAACTCCTATTTCACCTTTTGTGTCATGAAGAATGATAATGTTCCTATCAAATTTTGTACCCATTATTCTTCTTTTTTCCTTAACCGTGATATGATTAGAACGGATATGATTTTTAACATAAAATAAATAATCATGTTAGACATGAAAGCACAAAAATAACAGTTCATCTAGTTTGAAATCAATATCAGCATAAAAAAACTAGATTAAGAGAAAACCTGGGACGTTAATGTTAAACCCTAAGGTGCAAAATATTTAGATTGACTTGCTTTTCCAAAGTATTTTTTTGTATAACATGTAGTATCCGTAGAATCATTTGTTCTTCATAACACTTGTTTCGTGAATCGTTAAGCATAAAGCTGATGTGTTCTTGCTATTACTTTTTCATTTCTTCCTCTAAGTTGAGATCAGGACCATATCGAATCCCTTAGAGTCAATATTTGTTTATTTGGCCTTTCTACAAGAAGTTACTAGGTATACGGGGAGTCTGGTTATTTGGACTGGTTCTTATTTTTGGCTTACAGACTGATATGTTTTATTTCCTCTATTATGAGTTTTTGCTGTCTTAATATGTTAAGAAGGGTCTATTCTCAGGAATCTTCGGGAGATGTTTAAATTAGATGCAGCTGATTACATGATGTCCATTTGTGATGGAGATAGCTTGAAGGAGCTTTCTTCTCCAGGAAAAAGTGGTAGTATATTTTATCTTTCCCAAGATGAAAGATTTATCATAAAGACACTACGGAAGTCAGAATTGAAGGTTTGATCCCTTCTCCCGTGTGGAAAAGATAAATCTAATGCATCTCGAACCCCTTTGGCAGTTAGCTTTTTCATCTGAAAGTGAGACTGATGATATTATCATCTCTTGCTCTGTATCATAAAAGTACAGTTTTGAAAATGGAAAGAAAGTTTCCTGTGTACCATTTATGGACAAGATCAATGTCATGATTGAAGAGACAGCTATGGATAGTAGACAAGATATTTTTATGAAATTTTGAACGTTTACTTCTGTGATGCCCATTTATTTTGTGTGATGGACACGTGTGATATATCTGGAAGGATGTTGGCGACAAGGGATGGCTAAACCAGAACATTCTCTTCAATTTTGTTTTGGATAACATTTAAACATTGTATCATTTACTGCCTAATTTCTTGAGTTCAAATACTTCCGAAATAGTTAATATTTTGATGAAGAACGAATATCCAAACATTGTAGTCCTGTAAATGAGATGAGGTAAGTGGGAGACATTATCACACAAAAAAATGATTACATCAATACTCGAACAATTGTGTATTATTTGCCATGAAATGCCACAGTTCTCAAGGAAAACAATTTACAAAGGCTATGTTCCTGGTACCTTTGGCAACACTATTGTTGTCAACTTAATTTTACTATCATAATCCAAAACTTTGCCAACATAGATTTCTAGGTTCAATGTAGACTCAACATTACAGAGAGTATAACCTTGCCAATTTTCAAAAAGAGACGAAAATGATTTTTTTTGGGGTGGATATTTGTGAGAGAAAAATGTTGCCTAGATAATGGAAAATAATGGAGAGATTTCTCCTTTTTTTCCTCTTTTTTTTTTTTCTGTACCAACTTATGTTGTATTTGATCTCATGTCATCTGCAAGTTGGATTCTTTGGTATCGGAGAACTTGTGACTTTTTCCCTTGATTTTCGAAATTTAAGAAAGATGTTATACTCCAACGCTGAAAAGTATTTAGAATAGTGGGTAAAATAAAATTCACCATTTAGAGGTTTTACATTGTTACGAGTACTCACAACAAATGTCAAGCATATTTATGTACTGAACAATTTACTGCGTCTTGTTTGTCATCAAATCAAATAATTGTGGATCTTTGAACTGAACAAGGAAATTATGTTGTTTGTAAGATAAAGTCACTAGCTTAATTTGCTCGTTTCGATTATATAATATTCGTGAAGCTTTGAAACGTATCATATTATCCTTGTTTATTTTCATTTGAACACTATTTATATCTTGTGATCACGCCTCGAGTGACAGAGATACGTAGAATCATCAATGGTGGAGCTTGCTTCAGCTTGGAATTTTAATTTTCAATATAAAATGACTTAGTGAGGAATGCATTAGTGGAATGTATGTTACATGAAGCAAACTGATTAAAGTTGTCTGCTGTATGCCTTTTTCTTTGTTAAATTCATTAGATTATTCATATAGAGTTATGGGGAGATTTCTCAGTTGTGTTAATCATTTGGAAGATTTTTTTTTATGTATATTTTTTCCTCTTATAGATTCTGTTGAAAATGCTTCCTGCTTATTACAACCATGTTGGTGCCTACGAAAATACCCTCATAACGAAATTTTTTGGGCTACATCGCATCACATTAAATGGAAGACGAAAGGTAATTGTCAAAAATCTGTTGCTTTGACCGCTAGTGGATTTTTAATCAGTTCTCATATATCTTTGATTTGTAGGTTCGATTTGTAGTCATGGGAAACATGTTCTGCACAGAATTGCGGATTCATCGTCGTTATGACTTGAAAGGTTCATCACAGGGACGGTCAACTGATTGGTGTAAAATTGATGAGAACACCACACTAAAGGATCTTGATCTACCTTACATTTTCTATTTGGAAAAGTCATGGCACGAATCCCTTTTTAAGTGAGTAATGTAAACTTTCTAATTTTTATGTATAGTTATCATCAAAATTATGGTTATAAATCTATATATGTTTCAAAGCAGATGCTTATTTTTCGGTATATTATGAAAATGTGCGGAGGAAACGAAGAAAGTACATTTTTTCCTTATTTCGGGGACAGTCTCATAGAACTTCAGATAGAGATTGATTTAAAACACTGAATCATGTAAGAATTGTTTTGTTTACCCTGTAGGAATACAGTTCACTGTGAACATAGTATTAACCGAGATATTCGCATTGTGGTGATGGATAAGAGAGTAAATTGGTCAAGGAATTGATGTTGTTATCTACTTATTTTCCAGTTCTTGAAAGCTCTATGTTTCAGCAAAGAGTTTAAGAAACTGAATCAAGGCTATATATTTGAAATATCTTATTATTTCCACGTCTGATATTGAAAGTCAAAATTGACCTGGATGCTGGCCCTAAGTTATTGTTTACACATTTATTTCAAACTATAATTTCAGTATCCAAGGTCATTGTCGAGACTATACTTTATCGTAATGCATCTCTTTCACTACCCTTATACTTGACCCCTATCGCTTCATTCAGGTCGTGATGGCAAGTATGGTGGCTGTAAGTATCATTTTCTTGTCTATAGAGGTGTTGTAGTTGTCTGTGATCAAAATGGTAAGACTGTTTCAAAAACACCACTAGACTGAAACTTGATCATAATAGCTGCCTGATTTTGGACTTTGATATTCAACGAAAGGAGGTTAGGAGGGCAATTGTGTGATCAGGTCGTAAAGAAGGAGATTTTCCTATTTTCTACTTGGGATGCCAGTCGACAAGAGCAACTAGTACTGTGGAAATTGAATAACGTTTCTGCTGAAATCCGAGACCAAAGTGGCGTGATGGAAGGAAAAGTTTCTCTTATCACCGGAAGCCAGTTTTTTCTTATGATTGTAGCGTTTTTGGTGAGGTCAGATCATAAGTTATACCGCTTTGAATTCATCTTCAACCGCTGTGGTCCCATTGGACATACCGTCAATGATTGGAATCACATATCTTCATCAGTCGACCAAGGCATTGGACAATGTGGATTCGACTAAAAAATATATATTAAGTCATGCATTTGTCACAGGTTCGCTATTAATTAATGATTTCTCTTGTCACTTCATGCAGACAAATTTTCGTAGACTGCACGTTTCTAGAATCGCAGCGCATTATTGATTATAGCCTATTGTTGGGGTTGCATTTTAGAGCACCTGAACATTTAAAGTCTCTTAGAGAATATCAAGATGCAGATCAATATTGCGGCAGCTCACAGACGACTGGTATGTTTCTTTGTGACTGCAATCCTCTGTTTAAGGTAGATTCATTTTATGAAAAATACAGGAGGGAAATGAAAATTATTGGCGTCATTACTGTCATGGGCTACTTTATTCATTAAATTCGATGTATATCATCTTGTAAGTGTTGCGCAACTGATAATTTACGGTTGCTTTTTTTTTTTTTGGATGTCCCTATATTTTTAGATACACCTTTGCCTTCTCATTTGATGATACCCTCGAAGGGACTGGTTCTGGTTACCCATGAGCCTAGTTCTTCTGGTACCACACCCGGACTGCACATCAGAGGGAGTACGCTAAGAGCATCTTCTGTTGGTAATGAAGAAGTTGATCTTCTCCTTCCTGATGCGGGGAGGTGAGCTTTTTCTTTCCATTCTCTTCTATCCGAGCATTACCGTTCCATTTAGTTGCCAATTATTTACCAATTATTCTTAAGCCACTGAGAGAGGAATAATTTTAGTGGGGAACTACGTGGTGATTTAACTTTCCCTTCATCTATCTCAATCCTAATCAGACGAATTAAACAGAAATGGGCCTGTTCTGTTTGACATCCCTTTATCACACTTTGTCGGGCATTTTTAATCTTCATGAAATTCAAAGGTCTTTTGTAATTCTAGTCAGAACACTGAGAATCATTCTTCTTTCATCCAACCGTTCTAGATATCTCACAGGTCACAGAAACAGTAGTTCACTGAGAGGAGCTAGATTGATTTAGGAACCATTATCAATCCACACCCGGCCTGTTTCAGCTTTTCTCCAACCCCACAGTACATGCTTATCCTTTATAGTCCCTGATTTTGTAGGTTTTTCTTGCTTTCACAAGAATTAGTGCCTTTTTCTGGAAATACTCTATTGTATTTTTCTTCGTTTCTGGTATTGGAGGCTTGGGATATTAATGAGGACTAATAGGGTAGCTATGGACTGATCTCCAGAACATTGTGTTCTCCTCATTCTCTTAATGTAGAAAGTTTCAAGCAATCTCCAAATATTTGCCTAGTATTCATCGGAAGACTATATGTTGGAATTTTGTTTTTTTAAATGCCGCTGACTTGTAGTTGCTGCTGTACACACACTGCGCCTGTTATTTCTCCATAAGGATTTTTTTGCAGTTTGAAAAACACAGGCCCCAGATCCCAAGATCCCCCTGCTGAAATATTCTTCGAGGGTTGATGCAAATTGGCAGCCAGTAAAATAGCTTATGACTGATGATCATGACGAAGGGAAAGCTTCATCCTGAGTTAAAGTTTTGAAATAGTCTACCTGCCTGTCACCCAGAGCTTTTTGACAGTTTAGCTGTTGATCATATAAGCAAATTAATGCATTAAACTGAACATAATTGTGCGTTGTAGGATCAGAGTTTCGGACTAGATACTGAGTAGAAAGTCAGTCAAACAAATCATCAACCATAAAATTGAAACTTTTTCGCTGCACATGAATCAGATGAAGATCTTCAAGATGCTGAGAAATAAAAGTGATGCAAAAAAAAGTTGCCCCTATTCTTTCTAATTCCATTTCTCGAGATCATACAGCAGAAATATTTATAATCGAATATCCATAGTTTCCCAAACTTGATAAATAATAAATCTGGTCTTGTCGACTGGTTTAGAGTTGTTATCTCATCATGTGAAACATTAGGCGAAGATAATGGGTAACTGCAGAGGGAAAAAAAAAGACTTCAAATTTTATTTTTATTTTTACCTCGGCAGCACAAAATTGTGTCTCTTAATAGCCTTCGTTATTCATTTGCTTACCAGCAATGTGGTCTGGTCTGTGTGAGCAGGTTAAGAGTGCAGCTGGGAGTCAACATGCCGGCCCAAGCAAGCTGGAAAGCTCAGTCCACTGAGTGCCCAGAGTCAACCGGCTTCTATCTCGGCGTCTGCGATGTGGTCCTCTATTTTGGAATCATTGACATTCTTCAGGGCTACAACGCGAGGAAGAAGGTTGAGCATGCCCTGAAATCACTGCGATTCGATCCCATGACCATATCTGCAGTCGAACCCAAGCTCTACGCAAAGCGTTTCATCGGGTTCTTGGAGAAGGTCTTCCAAGAGAGAGAGATTGAATGAGCTCATAGCACGGAGAAGAGTGTAGGCTCCTGTTTCTGTGGCTTGATATGAGATATAGCCTTGATATTCTTTGAAATTATTAACAGGTATTCATTCTACCAGCATTTTTGTACATATCTGTGAGAAAATCGAAAGTTTTTAAATAAATATTTGATCTGGTGTCATTTATATAGGACTCCCCAGTAGGTGGGGGGCTTCATGGCCGGCTCTATAGCAGGTGGGTGTTCATTGAGTTCTGTGCTCACCATTACTGAGGGCAGTGCCCGTCAGCTGATCCGAGGTCCAACGGGCTGGTCAATGCTCTCCTTTTAGGCACATCATACATACATGCATGCATGCATGCATACATACATACAGAGGACCTATCCTTTTCTAGGATAGGATTTTAGAAGAGCCCAGTACCCGTTTTCATGCCTTCATAAAAGTGCACATATGGGTCATTTACCTTAGTTTTCATGCATCATTCACCAAAGTTTAGAACCGAAAAACCACGCAAATCAATCAACTCATGCAAGACGAGCAGCGGGTGAGAGAAACCCACCACACCACCACATAAATCATCAAAAATCTCCCACACACTGATGGGCAGAGCCCATGAGGTAACGCCTGTCATGTGGTCTACCAGTCTTAAATGATCCCTCTGGCAGCCCCAGGAGCCATTAATGGAGGGTGGGGGGAGCGGCCTTCCCTTCACTCTGCAGCCAGTCTGGTCTGCTCCTCGTCTTCCCCCATGCCTGGGCTTCATTTACATATAAACTTTATCTTAATGGGATGGGATAAAGTTGGCCGGCATTATCTTCCAAAAAAATGCGGGCTTTTTTATGGGTTTTCCGGCGGAATAATCTGAAGAGTTATTTTGAAGGATAATTCGAGCTCTCTTGGTGGTCGCCGGGTAATCGGCGCTAACGTGGTCCGGCCCCGAAATCCTGCGGCATTAAATTCGGGGTTCTCCCTCGGTTTTCCGCTGTGCGTGCGGGGCATCTGATCGGCGTTGGAGATTCCCGTGGGGCCCGCGGTTCTATCATCATTAAGACATCATTGCTGAAGGAGGACCGGGGGCAGGGGACAGGCGCGCGCCTTACCGATGCCCTCGTGTCGGTGGACAGCCACGTGGGCCTGCCCCGTCAGATACGGAGCCCTGTCAGCTGCTGGCCCATCCGTACGTGCGCATTCAATGGAGGCACGTGTTTGACCTCCCGGGTGGGCGTATCTCCGCCGTCCATCTCGTGTCGGTCGCCGAATCCGAGGCGTTCTCCTGGCACCGGTTTGACCCGGGAGGAATTTTACTGAAACACCCCTTGTTTTTGAAACAATGACAGAAATTTTCCACTGTGCAGGATGAGGTGCGGGGATGGACTGCTCCTTCCTCGTTCGAATTAGGGTACCCCCCCCCTTCTCCGGAGGAAGTCGGCGGTGGGCCGTGGGTGGGCACACCACCTGGCTTGGGGAAGGGCCTGCGAGGAACGTGTTTCTCGGGGGAGGCGGCGGAGGCCACCGAAGCCTCTTCTCCACACGCGGCGACCCCAATGGAGGGCTGTCGTCGTCTTCTTGCTGTCAATGGCGGCGACATGAACGGAGAAGAGGGTTTGGGGGAGGAGGAGTGCAGTGCAAGGAAGATATCTAGGGTTGCGGCCTGCCCTGGACTGGGTCAGCTACTCCAGAGTTGGGTTGGTTTCGGGGGGAGCAATAATATGGTAATCATGGACGGGCGAGAGGGAAAGGAGAGAGAGGGAGGGAGGGGGAGAGAGAGAGAGAGAGAGACGATGGGAGGCTGGAGATCTGGGGGTGGCCGAAAGCCGTCAATCAGCTGTGGAAGGGTTGACTGCAGGGCACGGCGGAGGATGAGAGGGGGAGATGACTGTTCATCTTCCCAGTAGTTACTTCCCCTTTTCACATGGGAAATATAAGGCCCAGGTTGAAGTGATAGAGTGTGCGGAGTGGGGTACGGTAAAAAAAGATGTAGAGGGGAAGAGAGAGAGAGAGAGAGAGAGGTGGGCTACAGAGAAAGGGAAAGAGAGAGCGGGTAGAGGTAGGTGAAGGAAGTGACTGTTACACTGATCCTGCAACGAGCAGGGGGAGAGGGGACGTTGGATTCTTGTGGTTTAATTCAAGGGGCATCTGGGTGTGTGGGGTGGGGAAGTAACTGGTTTCCATTTATTTTTAGGGTTTCGGGTGGAAGAGAGAGAGAGAAGGCAGTAGGTTAGTTCTTATTAAATTCCACTGAGCTGCAGACCAGTTTGTGCCATTTGGAAATGCTAGTTAATTGCCAATTACTGAGTGACACCACGGCGTCACCCCCACCCCCCCCCCCCCGTTCTATGCCCTCGTCTCCACCGCACAACCCTTCATAAAGGGTCCCCTCCCCTCCCCAACCCTTCCCCATTCTCCTCCTATCCCTCTCTTCTTCCTCTCCTCTCGCTCTCTCTCTCTCTCTCTCTCTCTCTCTCCTCCTATCCCTCTCCTTCTCTCTCTCTCTCTCCGTCTATGTGCAAATTAGGATGGTCATGCAGTGCTGGGGATGTATTGAGGGGAATGTTGGCTGGCTTGACGCCCTTCTTTGTCTCTATGTATCTCATGAGAAGAAGGGAAGATGGAGGCATCAGACTAGGCTTCATTCTCCTCAAGTCCCCCTCTCTCTCCCTCCCTCCCTTCCTCCCTCCTTCCCTCTCTCTATCTCTCTCCTCTACTCCATTCTCCTTCGTTCTGATGGCGCGCCTGTTGATGGTGGGTTGTGGGGAATGTTGTCTGGCTCGAGGTCATGTGGAGAGTAGATGGCATCTCAAGGTTCTTGTGATAATAATTCTTCCTCCCTTGATGCCTCTCCTAGGTCTTTGCCGGCTTCCCTGGTGGTCTCGGACCAGGCTTCATTCCCCTCAACCAGAATCCTCTCTCTCTCTCTCTCTCTCTCTCTGGGCGGTCTCCATCCCTTCTCACAGAGGTAAGGTTGTGCATTTCCCTTAAGATCTTCTCCTCGGTTTACTGTTTTTCTTTGTTTCTCCCGGCGTTTATGATCTTCACCGATTTTCCCGAAAAAGGATAGATTGGAAGCGGTCAATCTTCCTTATATTTTTCTCATGCGAGCCATTCTCGATCTCTACCATTCTCTCCCGAGAATTGCCCGACAGCTCACCCCTCCCCGTCGAGGATGGGCGACGCGAGGAGCTGCCCAGATGGAATCCTCGTGACTTTCTCTCTCCTCTTCCTTCATTTCCATTAATATCCTCTGGAAGTTTACGTCAACACGCCGTGGTTTGTGAGGGGAGGTAGAGGTGGACCTTGATGATGGCGCAAAAGGAACCCAGCTGACAGCATTCAATGTCGAGCTCCTCCTGCATGGAGGATACAGAGGGGGGAAGAGAGAGAGAGAGGAGGGAGAGAACCCGGAAGGCTGAGGAATTCTTCTCTTATCCTTCCATCTTCCCTCGGCCAGTAAGAAAAAGTTCCTCTTTTGGGCTGATTTTGACGTCGAGATTCATGTGAAGCAGGGAAACAAGGAGGCATTTATGGATGAAGCACAGGTGGAAAGGGCATTTAAAGCCCGTCTTAAAGAGCTTGATGGTTGGACCAGGCTCTTCTATGATCAACCTGAAGGAAAGGAAAGAGGAGAAACCATGTGACTGGCTCTTGCAGTTGACCTAGCGAGAGAGCACGAGAGAGAGAGAGAGAGAGAGAGAGATGGGTATATCACAACAGATGGACGCGCCGACTGATGATACAACTTAAGATGGGTACCCCGGATGTGAAGTATAACAACGTTGTACTGATATCTTCAACTCTTTCTCTCACCAACTTACCTCATTCCTTTCTTCCATGCACGGGCGATTCTCATTAAAGATGAGGGAGACAGACAGACACAGATGCGCCGAGGAATAGGGTAAGAGATGATGGAGAGAAGGTTTAGAATTGGGATTCCCTTCACTTACACCCCCCGCTCTCTCTCTCTCTCTCTCTCTCTCTCTTTTCTCTCTCTCTCTCCCTCCCTCCCTCCCTCCCTATCTGTCTGTGTTCCTCCCTCCTCTTCCCTACTGTGCTTTCACCTGATCGAACTAAAGCACAAGCTGCTGGAAAAGGGGGGATAAGGTTGAATGACGTGCATCGATGATCGAAGGAAAATGGGAGGGAGGGAGAGAAATGGCTCCCCCGTTGCTCCGGGAGTGTGCAATAGGGCTGACGTGCCCTCAAGATGAAGTCAAATGAGGAAAATGTCTCTGAGAGAGAGAGAGAGAGAGAGAGAGAGAGAGAGAGAGAGAGAGAGAGACTGTGGCTATGACGACGGTTTGCTTATTTGGGGAGGACGAGCCGGAATTGGGAAGTGAGGAGGTCTCTGAAGGACGGCGTCCGGCTTGTTCGCGTACTATTCAATGTCTTCGCCGCCGAGACCGACCGTCTGCTCTGTTATTTACTCCCTTCGCTGTTTGTGAATTTTCTGCAGAAACAGTGTCTGGACATGGTCATCTCACACTTGCAGATGCCATAACTAGCATCATATAATATTCCAGAGAGGGGGGAGAGAGAGAGAGGTGTTGAGCTTGGGAACGCGACGGCCTGGCCTTGCAAAGTGCGTATTGCAAAGTGCAATGACTCGCGTACTTATTTTAGTTTAACCTTGTATATATTAGGTCTTGGGTAGTTTTGATGCAGAATGAAATTTGACCCCTCTCTCTCTCTCTCTCTCTCTCTCTCTCTCTGTATCTCTCTCGCTCTATCTCTCCCTCCTCTCTTCCAAATTTATTTGTAGAACCAGACAAGGCTTATGAGACTCATCTGAGTCTGGTCTGGAACCTATTTTCTCCTTGGTCCATCCTCCCTCTCTCTCTCTCTCTCTCTCTCTCTCTCTCTCTCTCTCTGTGCAACTACGAGATCACCCAGCCTGTAACTGTAATGACTAGTGGACGAGGGCTCCCGGTTAGGTCCGAAAGGTGAAAAAGGGCAGCGATGGCGAGTCATGACGGACGAAAAGCACAGAGAAATGGGATGTGAATTCAACGGCGCGTGAAGGTCACCAGCCCGCTAAATCGCGATCGTTGGTTTTTCATCAGCTTTGGGTCAACGTAAGGGATTCGGGGGCCAGATTCCTGGCATCAGCAGTTGACCAAGAGATGGACTGCTCCTAAAAGTTCAGGATTATCGAACCCATTATTTTCTTTCATTCGGGAGTCAACCATCCCCCCTCCGGTGGATTTTTTCCCGCATTTAAACGTGGATGATAGATCTTTAGGAGAGACGGGTTCCTCTCCCCCCTTCACGCTCTCCTGATCTTCGCCCCAGCTGGGCCGGGCCGCATTTTTCCTTGGTTTTGGAACGGCCCGTTGGCCCTCATGTTTTACTATCGCGTTAGAGGGAGAGAGAGAGAGAGAGAGAGAGGGAGGGAGGGAGGGTTCAAAACGGAAGGAAAGTAAATGGACGTTGATGGTGCTGCGGAAACGAGCATGGGGAGTTCGTTCTGGGCTGCGGAGATGGCCCTGAAACTGAAGTCGAGATAGAAACGGCCGTTCCCTTCCCCCCTTCTTATTCCTGTGCTATCGGCCTATCCCTCCGACTGTCAGCTCTCCTCCTCTCAGGCGCTTCTCGTTCTCTGCCCTCCTCTGAAGGGCAGAGGGCTGAGATTCCTAGGGGGCTCACAGTGCGGGAGCGAGCAAGGAAGGAGTGGAGGAGAGGGAAGCTGGGGGAGGACGATGAGGGGGCGGGGAGAGAGGAAGATATCTGCGCCGTGGATCTTCGTCCTGTGCGCCTCCAGCTTCCTCCTCGGTGTGCTCCTCACCGGCAGGTAGGTTGGAGCAGGAGAGGGGGGTTCGTCTCTCATTGGCGGTGTTTTCCTGCTTCCCCCTGGTGTCTCATCTCTGATCGATCGCCGTCGTTGGGTTGATCCATTGGCTCCCCAGATTCCATCGAGGCGTCTCTGAGTCGAGCGGGCAGATCATCCTGCGGCGGCAGGGGCAGGACCAGGAGCTCCGGCTTATCTCAGAAGATTTCGCCGCCGGGAAGGTAGGCCTCTCAGAAGAGGGGAAAGTCTGCATCGCGCTCGCTCTGATGTCGCCATTATTTTCTATGTAACCTGCACCAGAAGCGTTCTCCGGGGAGGGACATCATGGGGGAGGTATCCAAGACCCACGAGGCCATCCGGTAAGTGGGAACTGCCCACAACTGCCGTAGTCTCTGATCTGGTGCATAATTCGTCTGTGATTTGGCAATGCCGGGTGGGTTTCAGATCTTTGGACAAGACGATGTCCACGCTGCAGATGGAGCTCGCGGCTTCTCGGAGCTCGCATGGGTCGGCCGTGGAGGGGTCCCTCGCCATTGCAGGGCCGGGCCAGGAGAGGAAGAAGGCCTTCGTCGTGATCGGCATCACCACTGCGTTTAGCAGCAGGAAACGGAGGGATTCCCTTAGAGAGACCTGGATGCCGCAAGGTATTCATCTCAGAATATGAGGATTGAAGCTCCCCCACCATCCCGGAATGCATCAATTATTGTCTGGGTGTGGGCAGTTCTTATAATGCATGAACTTTATTATTATTATTATTATTATTATTATTTTGCCTTCTTGAATTAATGATTCAACATTACACCATCCTGTAATGAATTATGATCGCATCCATGTAAATAAATCACGATCGTAGTTGCTTACTTCACATGTTTGATGAGCTTGGGCTGCCGGTCTGTCTGCATGAGGATTCTTCGAACTATCTGCACGAGAAGTATGATCTCAGATTTTGTCTGACATATATTTTTTTATTTGCTAAATTAGGAGAAAAACTCAAGCAACTCGAACATGAGAAGGGCATCGTGGTTCGATTCATGATCGGACGCAGGTAATTATCAGGATACTTCAGTGCTTCCTCCTGCGTCAGAATGCTCCTAAATGCATGAACAGATCAAACGATGAAAATAATACATAAGTAAATGCATAAATAAGTATACTTTTTCTTCATTATGTTCATCTTATTTGGAGACGTATGATGATATTTATGACGAGCGCCGATTTCAGGAAACTGACAGCGTTCATCTGATGCAGCTCTACTTCGAACAGCATCTTGGATCAAAATATTGATTCTGAAGAGGCCCAGTATAACGACTTCCTTAGGCTGGTATCATCTGGCGCCATCTTCCCAAACTCCCTCCCAGGAGCTTGTTATTTATTTATTTATTTATTTTCAGGATCATGTTGAAGGTTACCACGAGCTCTCTGCAAAAACCCAGATTTTCTTTTCGACCGCAGTAGCCATGTGGGACGCTGAGTTCTTCGTGAAGGTGGACGATGACGTCCATCTTAACCTAGGTCAAACCACCCAATAGATTCACCACTGTTTTTGCCATCTCTCTCTCTCTCTCTCTCTCAGGAAATCCCTCTAACACCTATCAGACATAACCCAGGAATGCTGGCCGCCACCCTCGCTAGACACAGATGGAAGCCCAGGACCTACATCGGCTGCATGAAGTCCGGGCCAGTTCTCTCTAGAAAGTAAGTAGTTCTCCTCCATCCTCTCGGTCAACCCTCTTTTTCCTGGCTATAATTAGTAATCCCACTTGTGAATCTCTGTCTGGGCGGCGGCGCAGGGACGTGAAGTACCATGAGCCGGAGTACTGGAAGTTTGGCGAAGAGGGGAACAACTACTTCCGGCATGCGACGGGGCAGATCTACGCCATCTCCAAGGATCTCGCCACCTACATATCGATCCACAAGTAGTAAAATTTCTCCTCCCCATCAACGCTTCTGTTCATGAACCGATCACTCAGTGGGGATAAGCGGCGCCGCCGCTTCGTTCTCAGGCCGATATTGCACCGGTACGCCAACGAGGACGTCTCCCTCGGCGCCTGGTTCATCGGGCTCGACGTGGAGCACGTCGACGAGCATAGCATGTGCTGTGGAACCCCACCAGGTCGGGAATATTTTGACAGCCTCTCCTTCCTCCATGAGATTTGGATGGTCTTGAGGATGATTTTTTTCCTAATTTGGTAAAGATTTTTGCTTCAGACTGTGAGGAGAAGGCGCAGGCCGGGAGCATCTGTGTGGCCTCATTCGACTGGGCCTGCAGCGGGATCTGCCGGTCGGTGGAGAGGATGAAGCTCGTTCATGAGAGGTGTGGCGAAGGGAATGCAGCGGTCTGGAGCGCCTCCCTCTGATGGTCAACGCCCAAAGATGATCCACAGATTCATCGGGGTTTCTTTTAAATGCGGTTTTACAGGTTTGTTCTTCTAATGCGGGTATTTTTAATTTTTGGGCATTTGATGCCGAGCTGAAATCGAGTTAAAGACGGAGACTTTTTGTCCATGAGGCTGGGGGCCCAGTCGGGTTTTGACCCTAAAGTCAACCGGCGCCGCCTGCGTTGAACGGCGCCTCCGCCCGCGCGATGGCCGTTGCCGCGCGGGAACTGTGCGAACTGTTAAGGGCGGTGGGGTCCGTTCCAACGTGACGGCGGCGGAGTTCCACCGCTGCTCCCGCCGCAGTCATGCGCGGCGTCTGACGAGGAAGACGCGGTCTGATGACCCCCTCCACCGAAGCCGCTGCAGTCGGGCGTTGAATCGGCGGGTCCGAAGGATCTCCTCTACCTCTCCGATCAATTGTAGAGAGGGAAAGGGAGAGAGAGAGAGAGAGAGAGAGAGAGAGCGGCGGAGAGAATGGAGACAGATGAGAGAGACCGAGACAGAGAGAGGGACGTCCTAATCAGCCATGGTCATCGTCGCCCCCTCTTAGTCAGATGGAGACTGACAGGGAAAGAGCGATCAACCATGAATCCAGTTGGACCCCCCCTTGTTTGTGTGTGTATGAGGGGAGAGAGAGAGAGAGAGAGAGAGAGAGAGAGAGTAGAAACAGACGATGAATCTATTTGCACCACCGCTTGTTTGAGGGAGGGAGAGAGACAGACAGCGAGAGAGAGAGACAGAGAAGAAACAGACGATGAATCTATTTGTACCACCGCTTGTTTGAGGGAGGGAGGGAGGGAGAGAGAGAGAATAGAAACATACGATGAATCTATTTGCACCACCGCTTGTTTGAGGGGGAGAGAGAGAGAGAGAGAGAGAGAGAGAGAGAGAGAGAGAGAGTAGAAACAGACGATAAATCTATTTGCACCACCCCTTGTTTGAGGGATAAAGAGAGAGAAATATGTAGATTGGTCGATTCCAAAACAATACATGGATGATTGCTATTTTGTTAACAGTAATGCGCTTATGATAGTTATAGAGAGAGGAAGAGAGCTGAATATATACATATATGTATAGCGAGAGGGGAGAGAGAGAGGGGAGAGAGAGAGAGGGAGAGGAGAGAGAGAGAGAGAGAGAGAGAGAGAGAGAGAGAGAGAGATAGCGAGAGGGAAGAAAGAGAGAGAGAGAGATAGCGAGAGGAGAGAGAGAGAGAAGAGAGAGAGAGGAGAGAGAAAGGCGAGAGAGAGAGAGAGAGAGAGAGAGAGAGAGAGGGAGGGAGAGAGAGAGAGAGAGGGAGGGAGAGAGAGAGAGAGAGAGAGAGAGAGAGAGAGAGAGAGAGAGAGAGGGGAGGGAGGGAGAGAGAGAGAGAGAGGGAGGGAGAGAGAGAGAGAGAGAGAGAGAGAGAGAGAGAGAGAGAGAGAGAGAGAGAGAGAGGGAGGGAGAGAGAGAGAGAGAGGGAGGGAGAGAGAGAGAGAGAGAGAGAGAGAGAGAGAGGGAGGGAGGGAGAGAGAGAGAGAGAGGGAGGGAGGAGAGAGAGAGAGAGAGAGAGAGAGAGAGAGAGAGAGAGAGAGAGAGAGAGAGAGAGAGAGAGAGAGAGAGAGAGAGAGAGAGAGAGAGAGAGAGATTGGTCAGTAATCGTCGCCGGAAGAAGACCCAACGGAGAGATTAATGTTGCAGCTACATGATTTTTTTATGTGAGGAAGCATCCTGGGGACTTCCCGTCAGACTTCAATGTCTTCCTTGGATTTTTGGTCAGGGATCCAAAAAATTCAACCAACCAGACAAAAGGGTAACATCACATTTGCCCATGGACTTCCGGCATGGCCTGTTTTTGACGGGTCCAACCCCCTTCTCCCTCTCTCTCTCTCTCTCTCTCTCTCTCTCTCTATATACACAGACTGTCTCTCTCTATCTCTTCTTCTGTCTTGAAGTGCGGTCCTCGATCTCCGCGGCGGAGGAGATGGCCTTCGCCGCCAGCGAGCAGCACCGCTCCATCGGCGCGTTCAACCCTGCGTGGTGCCTCCGCCCTCCGGTCAGCGGCGGCGACCTCGCCCGGCGGTGGGCCGACGGCCCCTCCTCCTCCCTCTCCCTCTCATCTCCGCTATCCTCCCTCTCGTGGAGGCCCAACGCCGCCCCCCGCCGCCGCCGCCAAGCTGCCGCCGTAGAGCCTCTCTCCCCCCGCGTTGGCTGCATGGGCCAGATCAGAGGCAGCAAGGCTTCAGCCGGTGGCGGTGGCAGCAGCCCCTTGGGGATGCTCCGCCTGGTGGCGCTGAGGAAGGTCTTCTCCGGGAGGAACGTACTCTCCATGGCGACACCCCCAGCCATCCGCCGCCGGCAGAAGCCCGCCGCCGCCCGCTGCTCCGCCCCCCCCCGCTGCTCCGCCGCCGCTGCCGGCGTGCGTCTCTCCCAGCTGGACCCTCCCCTGCCGGTGGTGAAGCGCCCCCCCACCGGCGAGGGCAGCCCCGTCTGCATATGGAAGCGGCGGCGCTGCGGCGAGGTCCTGCCGCTGGAGGCCCTCCCCCACAAGCAGGCGGCGCCGCCCTGCGTCTACCGCATCGCCGCCTGACGCATGCATGAGATTTCTTCAAGCCCATCCAACATTTATTATTACGATCAGCCTCAATATCGAATTCATTTCGTCCAAACTTAGCTTGATCCACCCGACATTTGTATAGTTTTGGGTGCCTAATCTCCATTCTTCCATTGTTCCTTCAACCCCTCTCACCACCGCTGATTATCCTCTATGAGCTCGATTGAGCCTCATAGACACTGTACCTTGATGAAAATAATACTCGAAGATCTTCTTATCTTTTGTGTCATATGGGCATTACATCTGGTTATGCAGCTTATGAGGTTGACTGGGCTCGAAGGAGACGGTGAGGTGGCCTCATAATATCTGTCTGTATAATCTTATGAGGTGAGGGGGTTTACAGCGGGCTTATGAGGTCACATGGGGAGCCTCATACGATTTGGTAGCTTGGGTTAGGGTTTTTGTTGAAGCGAGCGGACGAGCTTGGGAGGAAGGAGCTCGAGGGGTGGGGGGGGGGGGGGGAGCGATGCAGAATCTCCACCTCCAATTCTCCCGGATCCGCTCGTCTTCGTCCCTGGTTTGCAGTCTGCTTCGCCGGGGCTCGGCGGCGGATGTCCGATCGCCGGCTGTCGCCGCATCGCTCGCCGTCGATCCATCGGCCACCGCCGCCGGCGGGCTCACTGGAGGGAGCTATTTGTCGCTCTTGTCTCGCCGCTTCTCGGCTGGCTCTGGGGAGGGGAAGGACAGTGGATGGGATAAGGCGTGGAAGGGGGATGGCGGTGGGCGGCCAGGTACGGGAGAAGGCGGTGGCGATGGTGGTGGCGGTGGCGGAGGGCGGGGTTTGGTTCCTGATCTCGGATGGGACGAAGCGTCTTCGTGGTCCACGGGGCTGACGGAGGATCACTTCGATGGGAAGGCTGTCGGCAGGAGGCGGGAGGCCTGGGAGGAGGTGGCGAGCGCGCGGGAAGAGGAGGCGGAAGAGGATATCTTGGAGACGGTGGAGAGGGACAACAGGAAGGGCAAAGAGTTCGTGGACGGCTGGGGAAGTAGGATGAAGGAGACGGTTGAGCTACTGAAGCAGGTGAGGGAGCCGGGGGCCCGGGGATCGTACCTCAAGGACTCCGAGAAGGCAGAAATGTACCGATTGCACAAGGAGAATCCGGAGGTGTACACTGTGGAGCGGCTGGCGAAGGATTATCGGATTATGCGGCAGAGGGTGCACGCCATCCTATGGCTCAAGGAGATTGAGGAAGAGGAGGAGAGGAAGCTTGGGCGCCCCCTCGATGACTCTGTCGAGCAACTGCTTGATGCATGTCCGGAGTAAGTGTTATCCATCTCCATGCTCCTCGACTTGTTAGTTTTCCTTGAGCGTTATTCATATTGCTGGTGAAGAACTTGTAAGATCGCCAGTATGAGCGACAAGTGTTGTCCGGTGGAAGATATGCGTTCTTTTGGATTGAGAATCTTCTTTAACCCAGTAGATCCACAGTTGCCGTTGCAGAAGCTGTTCTGATCTCTTTCAGTGTCAAAATTTTATTCATTTCCATCCATGGCACATGTAAAGAAATTTACAATTATCCGTGAATTCCACTTTCTGCTTCTGACTTTGCTCCTGATCTTTGCATTGGATCATCTAGGAAGTTACGCCTTCAGATGATTTTTTCAGGTTTTGTACTGCGAGTTAGAATATGAGCCATTTATTAATTTTGGGAGTATTGTTCATTATCCATTAGATTCTTGAATGTTGTCAACGTTCACTATTGGAGAAATTTTCAAATCTATCTGTTACTTTCTTTAGCTTATGAGGAACTTCAGGGCCTTTTATCTCGCCTGAACTCTGTCCCATCCCCACTGTTGAAATTATATTCAGCGGCAGTCAACTCTATTTCTCTTTGATTCCGTTTACGAGTCAATATATCAGGAATTTCATGAGTTTGTGTTTCCTTCATAAGTTGCTGCCGTCTTCACCAAAAAAACCATTTATGTCGATGAAATTGGAGTAGATAGTCCTTGCAGTGTAGTGTAGGTTTTTTTTCAGGTTCTTTTCTTTTGAGGTTTCTAGGAAAAAATGCTTACGAGATTATTTATCCCTAGTTTTCCTGGTTCACACTGGGTTTCAGCTTGTTAATTTATACTCTATGTGCCTCTAATGTACTTGCTCTGCCTCGTCTGTGGTAGATGTGTATACAAACAGGGACCCTATCTATCTGTGGATGCATTCTATGTAGAAGTATGCTGCATCAGACCCATCTATGACAGCCCAGTTCCCTATTGTTTTCCTCATCCACCAAGTTGAAATGAAATTTAGAAGACTCGAAAGAAGAGAAGATAAGTAACCCTTGGGACGCCTGAGAGTTGGGGAGGCATGGGTTTCTTTTTATGATCCAACCGCTGTGTTCAATCTTCTCTTTTCTTCTTCTTCTTGCCGCTTGGTGTGTATCTAGGTTCCCCTCTCCATGTTAATGTGATGCTGGGCCTCACTCGGCTGGAATGGCCTGAGCCCAGGGTTTGACAGAGAGGCAATGGGTTCTCCCTCCAGCAGGGATTCTAGGCCAAATAACGATTTGATTTCTTGAAATCCTGCAAAATCCATGGACCATAAGATGGGTTGTGACTGTGACCGTGAACCTAAGATGCCTTTCCATGATCGAGTTCATCAAATCCCTTAGCTAGTGGTTATCTAGATCTTTACAGTCCCATAGCTGATCTTCGTCGTGTTTTTGGTCATCAGCTGGACATCTGTGTGGTCCTGATCTATATCATTAATCCACTGTGAGCTGCCTTACATTTTTTGAGACGGCATCGCAATTTTCCGGGGCATGCTGCTATTGGTACATGGAAGAACAGAGGCAACGAAGGATCTGCTGATCGATCATACGGTTGATCTTGGTGCTCTTCCAGGGATCTTTCCTTAAGCTGAGGGAGCACCCATGTCTGCTAATCACGTCTCTAGATAGCTGCTGACTCTTAATGGAGGAGATCCTTGATCGTGCAGTCTTGGGGCTTCAGGTATCTGCATAGGAAAAAGGAGTAATTCTTGACAATTTAAGTAATGATGACGAGTATCTGTCAAAGGAAGCTGTGGGGCTTTTCCGGGCAGCTCTGGTTTTGGGTGCAAGCAAATTTCTAGTCTTGGTTTGTCGTCTCACATTTATGCCTAGATTATGAATTAAATGAAGCATCTCCCTCGTCCTCTTCCTGCCGCAGGTTCTTCATCTCTCACGACAGGGAGTTCCATGTCGCATCCCTCCCTTACAAGGCCGACTTCAAGGTCATGCCCGAAGACTGGGACGGGACCGCGAGGGACCCCGACGAGGTTCACTACGAGATCTCCAAGAGGGAGGACGAGATTTTGTACCGGGAGTTTGTGCAGAGGATGAACTTCAACAAGATGAAGGTCAGTCCTCTCTCTCTCTCTCTCTCTCTCTCTCTCTCGCTAGAGTCAGTCCGTCGAGATTCAGCAGGGTTCTTGAGATTGTTTCTTTCTGGGCTTGGATGGGATTGAAATGGGCAGCGGAATATATGATCAGGCTGCCGATTCTTGCCAGCTGTGGCGGTGCATTAGGCCGTTGACCTGAGAATCCATGGCAGTATAGAGCTGATTCTTGGGCTTCCTCCTGCAGATGGCCGGCCAGGTGAAGTGCCACAAGTACAGCCGCCGCCGACCGGCTGAGGGGTGGAACTTCACTGTGGAGAAGCTTGGGCAGAAGGACAAGCGGCCCGGCGGCGGCGGCGGCGGGTGGCGGTTTGTGAGCCAGCCTGACGGGTCCAGCCGCCCACTGAACAGCACGGAGAAGATGTATGCCAAGCGGGAGACCGTCCGGCGGCGGCGGCGGATCCTGCCCTGAGCTGCAACCTAGCTGCTCACTACTGCCTCTGATTCTTCCCAGACTTTCCCTGTCACAAGCCCATTTCTTGACTCCGAGTGATCATGAGGAGACGTCTTGTTCTGAATGGAGACTTGCTGTGGAGTTTTGTACATTTCAGCTTCTTCTCTCTAGCCCCCCTCTTTTCTGGGAGCTTCTTCCGCACTTTCTCTCTCTAGGTATGAAACCAAAATTTTATTGATTTTCCCTTCAGAGTAAATACGTAAATAATAGCAAGGATGACAGAAGCTGACTTTTTTGCGTAATTAAGAAGCATTTATCTGTTTAATCCATCTAGTTTAGGAAGATAATTTCTGCCATTTTTCCCTGCTGGTTTTTGTTTAGGCCGTGGGCCCACTTTGCATCATATAATTAATATATTGCTGAGGCCTTATCTAGTTTCATTCTATTTTTAGGATCTTGGTGTGATAGAAATTCATAAATTATGTGGCCTTACAAAAAAAGGAGGAAAATTCCGCCTAATATACTTATTAAAAATAAGGAAAAATTTCTTCCCCCGAATGTTTGGAATGAGTAATTATCGTTGACAATTTACGTACTAACCAAGATCCTCCGGAAGAACTTCCAAGAGTGGACTTTTTTTTTCTAATTTTTTTTGTGCGATGCGACTTCGATCAGCCTTCGAGAGATCTCAGGAATCGGGGAGTTAAAAAATGGGATTTTGGCGATGGTCGGGCGTATTTCCTAGCTGGATGACGGCGCCCGGCGCTCCTTGGGATAGAATATACGGCGCAGCCGGGGGGGTGTACGGCCTGTCTTCTCGGGGGTTTCTTTTTGGCTTCTCCTGCCCGCTGGAGAGATTCCTCCGCTCTGGAAGAGAGGGGAGGTGAAGGGGTGAGGAGGAGGAAGAAGAAGGGCGGGGAGGGCGGCGCGGGAGGGGAGGGGATCGCAGGATAATTAGGCCCCTCGGGGAATGGACCACGGGGAGCTCTGGGCGATCTTCGGCCCCGGCATCGCCGGCGCCGTCTTCGGGGCAGGTTGGTGGTTCTGGGTCGACGCCGTCGTCTGCAGCGCCGTCAAGGTGTCGTTCCTCCACTACCTTCCGGGTACCTCCCTCCTCCTCCCCCCTCCAAATTCCCGATCCGGTTCCCCCAATCTCCGTCTACCGAGACTGTGATCGCGCTATATGGCCTTGATTTGCAGGGATCTTCGCGTCGCTGGCGGCGCTCATGTTCAATGGCGTCAAGAAGGAGGACATTGACTACTCCCCCTACGAAGATGGAGAGTGGAGGTCAGTCGGAGCTCTTGCCTTCCTCTCTATTGCTCTATCTTCTATCATTCAATCGTTCGGCGCTATCGTCTTCTTCTCTAGCTTCAGTTCCCAAGATTTTAGGCAGAATTTTATTTTTTTGCCCATCTGGTAGATGCATTGTTCTAATCCTGTTCACTGTAGCTTCGTCTTCCATCAAATGAAATGGAGCGAGGCCTCTGCCCATCTTGAAAAATTACCAACCATGATTATGAAACATGGCTCTCCCTTGCATCATCCCATGGAATATGTTTAACTCGATCGATGAACTGAATTACCGGTATGCTCATGGGTTATTTCGTCTGGTTGTCCATGAACAATTTCTGTGTGGAAAGGCGTGGATCGTTGGTGGGCAATCTGCTAGAGGATCCCAATTGCGAACATAATTGGGAGAGAGAAGCTCCCGCCCATGAACCCTAGCCGATGACTAGTCGGAATCGGCTGCCAGGAGTTGAGGAATTTGTGTGAAGTAGCTGCCTCCTCAACTGCTTCTGTTTGCCTTCTATCCGTTTGAGTACACAGGTCCTGGAGCAGGCCTTCCGAGTGAGGAAAAAGTCCCCTGATCCTCAAGGATCAGGAACACTACAGAGCTGTGGGATGGACCATAAGGAATTTCATGTGTCGGATGGTTCACCATCTTCATCGCTTATTTATTTATTTAGTATTGTTCACTTGCGTGGGTTTCATAAACATGTTTATGAGTAACTTTACACATTGTTTTGTTTGAGGAAAAATTTAAGGTCTTATTTGAAAAATAATTCCTATAATTCCTACTGTGAATAATTTTGAAAATTCCTACTTGGTGGAGAAGATGGTTATCTGTAAAAAAAAAAAAAAGGAATCACCTGAAGGAGCTAGGGCAATGCCCTATGGCTGATGCAGATGTTTTAGCACTCTCCAGCATCATTGTGTATCTGGGAAACTACCCCCAACTCTATTTTTAATCAGAAAGCGGGTGCAGGAACAAAATTGCCGAATCGAATGCCGTATTTGGGAAGCCTGATAACTTGAAAGCGCCTGTTGCACCACTGAAAAGCCTGAGCCAACGACTCAGGGAGTATATCCACTGGTGCAGAAGATTTATTCAGAAGACTAGACCCACAAAATGCTGACTTTTGAAGGGAGGTGTTTGAGTAGATTTAGGAAAATGGGTCTCCTTTTGTTTTTTCAGTACTGTTATGCTGAAAAAAAATTAGATTTCTGTAAGGCGGGAGATAACTACATTAGCTGTTCTTGAACATACATTGAATGAATAGCTTGATTAAATTTGCAGAGGATGGGGATTTCTCTTGATGGGAAAGATTTTCTCTTCAGAAAGTATGTTATGAACATTAGATGAGAAGAATGGCTGTCAATTGCCTGGAAAGAACAAGGGAAGGGGAGAAATTATTGTGAGGAAAAAAAAGAAGAAAAAGTGGGGCACCTCTTTATTTCGAACCAGGTGAAGGTGCGTAGGATCGTGATGAAAAAAAAACAGGATAATTTAACAAGGCAGGCAAGTTTTGCTTGCGAAATTTCGAAGTTTCTGTGACAAGGAGACTAAATGAATGCAGTTTTATGTCAAGATGCACGGTGGGGATATATTATATCTTTATAAATTGAAGATGTGCTCCTTTGGATCAAGAATATTGGGGCAAAACCATAACGAATATGCTAACATATTACAGCGGGCTACAAATGATGGAACTATTTGACATATAATCTTGCTTTGGGCGTACTTTTTCCTCAGTTGTCAACGGGTTTATCCAACACTCTCTGTCAAGGCTTGTGTCTGTTCATAGTCCAGTTTTAGTGGGTTCAAGATAACAAAGTCATAAGGCTGCTCATTTCGGTCTGTTCAACTGATACAAAGTGGCAGATGCTTAGGTAAAAGAAAGTAAAGCATCTTCTGCAGGAGGGAGTAACAATAGCTGATCACAAACGTTCTCTGATTTCTGTGTTCATTTTTATGTATCGTACCAGTTTTACACTTAGTTTGATCATAGGGATGGCTGCACCATTTGATAGATTAAGAGATAAGAATGAGGAACTTGTCGTGTGTTAATCAGATGCTATGGTTAAGTCTCCATTGTGTTCCATATTGTGTTTCACCCTTTTGCTTTAACAAATTCAATATTATTTTCATATCCTTTTGGCCTTCAAAGATTTCTCTTTATGACAGTTCATAAAGCATGATTTTTCCAAGATGTTTTCTTGAATTTAACTGATGGGTTTCATTTTTTTATCAAATCGTTTGGTAACCAGTAACGAGGCTATGTTTGGCCCCAGACTTCATGAGATGGACCTAAATTTGTTAATGTGGGATATGAATTTTTATTATATCTTTCTTCTTATTCCCTGCACCCTGACCTTCGTAATGGCAGGAACCAAGATCTGTCCAGTAGTCTACATAGGAGATTGGTGTTCCATGAATCATTACCCTTCATTCCCTTGCCTCCATCTTGCAAGGAGGTCATAATCGGAATCGATAGATGCCAGAATCGGAATGAAAAAAAAGAGTTTAATTGCTATGGATGGGGGACGATTAGCAAGAGCGTGTATTTCTATCACTTCAGTGTTTATCTGATGTGACCCTCTTCTATAATCTCTCTGTCTCAGCCAGCTGATATCAAGTTAGAAGTATTTATTATTATTATTATTTTCCTACATTTGACTTCATTCTTTACATCTTTTTATATTCCAAAATACTGTTTTTTGAAGTGGGTAATGCCGCCTAATCATTAAATATCAAAAAACAAATGAAGGTACTTGCACCAAAGGTCTCAGTGAGCTCCCAGCTGACACAGTCAGCATGTACTCATACGCTTCCTCTGCAAAACTCTCATATATTGTTTGACTTGCTATATTGGTTACTGAACACTATCGGTTGACCAGTTCTGCCTTTTAAAAATATGCTTTCTTCTCTCACAACAAATGGTGCAAAGTTTTTCAGTGTAATTCACCAAACGTTGTGATCCCCTTTCATCTCCACGCAAAAAGCTAGGGGATTGCATGCAAATAGTTTTTTCGTGATATGTTTCTGAACTTTGTTGCTGGTTTCCAAACCCCCCGAGTTGCCTCTTGGCCATTTATTTTTCGCTTTTATGATAATTTGCCTTGACTGGACATCTACCTCTTCTATCCTATTTTCATCATATCATGTTTACTCCAGAATCCCAGGAGATTCTCTTGTCATTGAGATTTTCTTTCTAAATCTAAGCCTTTGATGGCCATAAGGATAAAACCTTTTTCTAAGCTTTTTTTCTTAGAATATAGAATAAAGTTCTTCTCCCATTACTTATACGCATCTCAACTTCAGCTGCCATAGTATCCAGAGGCTGGAATATATCCCTCTACAGCTTTAAGACTGTTCTGTTCTTAGTAAAAATAATGCCACCCGCTATATTCCTTTTCTACTATCTTCTCTTCTTCAGTCAGCTCCACTGACCCCAATTACCAATTTACGGGGCCACTCTACTACGCTAATTGGAAGGCAAATCTCTTGAATCTGCAGTTCGAAGTCCCTAAATGACAAGATTCCATACTCTCTGTATGTTGAAGTTATGGGCTGGGCCCTTGTTTTCTCAAAATAACGATGACTTGTGTTCCCGTGCTCCATTGAAAGACATCCTCTTGCTTGGAGACCTGATAGGCTTCTAATGGTTTCTTATATCATATCTTTCCATTTTGGGCCGGCAACTCACTGTTCTTCCTTCTCCTTCGTTCATCAGCTTTCAAAGGATTAAAGTTGTCCGAGCAGATATGCCTGGAGCGGGAACCGTTTTGATGCCCCTTATTTGACAGATTTTATTATTCCTAGATCATGCTGGTTTCCTTTCATTAAGACGACGAATTCATTTTCATCAAAAAATTTTCCTGCAACCGATCCAAAATCGTTAAGAAAGGATGCACCATTAAATTTATTTTGTCTAAACTTGTGATAAACCATCATCAGGTGATGTAACTTTAAAACCCTACTTAATCGGCCAATTAACAATTCTGATATCCCCAAATTGGCGATTTTCATACTTTTTCCGGGATCCTTTGCTTGCATTGTGCCCAGATGACCCTCTTCCGACTGGGCTTCCTTTGGCATTGCAGGGTGAAGCTCTGGCTATTCCTAGCCTATGTGGTCTCCTTTGTCTCCCTCGCCGCCTCTGTGGGCCTTCTTGTGCAGGACGCCCTCACCGACAATGGCCCCTCGGCCTGGACTGGCGCCGCCGGCGTCCTCCAATGTGTGTTCGTCTTGATCAGGTTGACCCCTACGCCCTCCTCTCTTTCTTGTCGTAAAAAACGTTCTTGGAACACCCACCGATCACTGATTCTCTGCATATTCTGGTTTCAGTGGGCTCATCTACTGGACTTGCCATTCCGAGTAAGAACTTGGGAACCCGTCCATGGCGAGGCTTCCTCTGCTCTGGGTCGGAATGAGGCGTTCATCTGCTGTAAATGGAGGGGTCCTTGTGGCCATCTCAGATTCTCCATGTGGGCCGTCCAGGACCCGCATGGATGTTCATGTGGGTCTCCTGTTTCTTGAAGGATTGAGGGGATGCGTCCATTTTGTGTGAAGAAAGGTCTGATTTTTATTTGTGATCCCTTCAGATTTTCATGGTGTGGTAACAGCTGTCTGTGGACAGGCTGGGCCCGCTGGAGACGCCCTGAGAATTGTTTAGGCCCGGCCCGTCAAAAGGTTCTCCGGAACGTCTCTTAAGCGAGAGAGAGAGAGAGAGAGAGAGAGAGAGAGCCATGGGATTTAGAGAAGGAAAGCAGACGGCGAAAGCTATATAAAGTCCAGTCACGCCGCAATGATCCTGTTCGGTATGCTCGAAGCTTTCTTCTTTCTGCTTCTGAAAGAAAGGGACTGCTAAAAGCGTGATGAGTGAGAGGGAGCTGGATGATAGATTCAAGACGTGGGAGCCGGTGAGAGAAACCACGCAGCTCCGTCGTCCTCGGTAGCTGCGGCGGCGCACGTGTTCCGACGGAAAAGTAGAGAGGGTAGCACGCCACAGATCCCCCCCACTCCACCGCCTCTTTTCTTCGTCTCAGTGGAGGCTCGGTGGGCCGAGAAGTGAGTGTGAGTGAGAGAGAGAGAGAGAGAGAGAGAGAGAGAGAGAGAGAGAGAGAGATGTCGTCGTCTCAGGCCAATGGGGAGGACAACCACAGCAATGGCTGGGTTAGCAACCAGCAGCGGCGGCTGCCTCGTGACTTCTATCCAGCTCCGCCGCCACCACGGCCGCCGTCGAGATGCCGCTACACGGCGGCTCACCGCTACTCGCCAACGGCCGCCTCTCTGAAAGGCTGCTGTTGCTGTCTCCTACTCCTCCTCACCTTCATCGCCCTCCTCATCGCCGCCGTCGCCCTGGTCATCGCTCTCGTCATCAAGCCCAAGAAGCCCCACTTCGACCTCCAACAGGTGGCCATCAGCTACCTCCTCCTCACAACGCCGTCCGGCGGTGGCGGCGGCGGCGGCGCCAGCTCGGCGGCATACCTTACGCTCAACCTCACAATGCTCTTCACGGCGGAGAACCCCAACAGAGTGGGAATAAAGTACGGGGCATCGAGCTTCAACGTCATGTACCACGGGGTGTCGCTAGGGGTGGCGGAGATTCCGGGGTTTGATCAGCCGGCGAGGTCAACCCGCCTGGTGCAGGCCCCCGTGGTGGTTGACCGGGTTGACATCCTCCAGGCCGACGCCCTCCAGCTCGTCCGGGACGCCGCAGTCAACGACCGCGTCGAGCTCAACGTCGCCGGCGACGTGGGCGCCAAGATACGCTTCCTCGGCATCACCTCCCCTCGCGTACAGGTCGCAAGCAAGCCATCGCCTTTATCACCACCTCTCGTCATCTGCATCACTTTCATCCTGAGAATTGAAAGCTTCCGTAGTGCATTAATTAATATCCTCTTCCGGGATATCTTCCTCCACTCACCGCAGAAACTGAGGATCGATCTCGTTTGGGGCAGGTGTCGGTGGGCTGCGCGATCGTAATCAGCCCGAGGAGGCAATCTGTGACGGAAAAGCAATGCGGGGTCAACGGAGTAAACGTTTAGCGGCGGTGGATGCGGCGGCGGCTTGGACAAGTTCGACTTTCTCTGTCCAGAGAGTTGGAGAATGCTCCCATTTTCCGTCCGACTCTTTATCTTTCCTTTTTTCCTTGGTATGAAATTTTTCACCATCATACGTGATTATTAGATGAGAGATGAACGCAGGAGAGAGATGATATCATTTCTTAGAGATTGGATCCACGCGTTGACTATTGATCCCGAATTCTATTGATTTTATTACCCAAAAGTGGATAAACTTAGAGGAAACTATTGACGAGAGGGTCAATTAAATTATATTCTCTGGAGGATCCAGATTTCTGGATGATTTATTTCATTTGGCGTTCACTTTCCTAGTTAGAAAATAAATAGCTTCTAACAAAATGGTGCTACATCACAACCTAGTTAAGAAATGTTATACTTTCATTACTCAAGTACATGCATTCATAGAAAAACTTGTTAAAGCATTTAGTAATCTTGAAACTAATTTTTTGAGTCAATTTAACTGCTTGACACTTTGAAATTTTCAATTGTGCCATGCTTAAAAAGTCTACTTGTGCTGGTCCAAGTGAATTAAACGCTTCATGTGACAACTTTGAATGATAGTTGATATTCTTTCAGCATTTAACTAGAGGTTTGAACCACTTTTCTCAGGATTCAACCATAATCCAATTTCACTTTAAATGAAATGATGAATTGGCTCGTGATTAAATTCCAATATATCTAATCACACGTGCTCAATCATTTTCCTTGAATTTATTATGGATTTGTTTGCCAGCACTTTACATGGACTCCGACCATCTGGCCCTCTTTGTAAAAAAGAAAAACATTAAGGGATTATATGTTCATCTTCTGAAGCAATGGGAGGTTTATGTGTGTGTGTGTTTACATTAAGATCAATTAGCAAGGAGGGCATTTATTCTTCTTTGTGCCATAATGTGTAGTGGTATCACACAATGATGTGAAGATATGCTTAGATGAAGAACTATTATTGTCATATTTGTTATTTGATGTGATCTTCATTTCATGTATACCATGAAAAGATATCATTAGAAGACATCATTCAATGAAGTTTAAGTGCTGCATGGTATTAATTAAGCTAATAAGGATGGCATCACTAGGATATGATTTACCTAAAATGGATATTCATATACGTATTCATCACTCATTGTCATTATCTAAGTTGTCTACATGTAGACATAGATTGGAGGTTGGCAATGGATTGAAAAATAGGAGCTAGTTTTTCTATGATAATATCTACATTAGTCCAAACTCTTGTCCCACATGAAAAGAATATTATCATTCAAAGGCAGCACTAAACTTGCCTCTAGTGGATCTTCATGGACAATTCTTTGGACATTATTTAAATAGAATTTAAAATTTATTCAATGGAATGCCAAGTTCTCTTGGTTAGGGACAATTATCAAGAATACTTTATTTCTCCCTTTGAGTCTATCTTTTTGTATAATTATTTTAAAGTATGCCCATCTATATGCTTTAATTGAAAGTTGAAAGTTAGAATTTTAATTTAAGTTTGTCCTTAAGGAAGACACAATTTGAGTTCTAGCAATTTAGGATCAAATTGAGGGAATAATAAAGGCACTCTAGTTTTTCACCAAAGACTTATACCACAAAAAATTTGAAATTAAAAACATATTACCTTATTATTATGCACATTTTATTGATGAAATAACATAATAAAATATCAATTATGTGTCCCAAATTTTAAAATAATTATTTTAGTTTTATAATATAAAACTTCAATTTCTTCATATGAAGCATTTATGTTTGACTTAGTATCCTATTTCTCAGAACAATCTACCTTTATTCATATGGATCATGCTGATTGGACATTGCAATATAAGTAAATATGACAAGCACTCTAATATAAAATGGAATATTTTCATTTTTTATTGTATTCTCTTTCTTGAAGCAAACTTTCGAGACATCAAGATACTTTCTTGATTGGGAAAAAAATTTCTTGATATTTTTTTCTATGGCATGCCTTTATATCTTTATTAAAAAAATTTAGCTCATAAATTCCCTTTTTTTAATTATGAAGAAAATTTTATATTAATTGCACATAAATCGTAGTGAACAATCCATGACATGATTTCTTAGAACTTGACAATCGTTGAGACCTCATTGTAGCTTAATTCTAACTCCTTACTATTGACAGAGAGAGAGAGAGGTGTGATGAGTAATGGTATGTGGAATTCAAGAGAGATGAATTATGCATGGCTTATTCTCCTCAAGGAGGTAAATTTTGAATGTCTTAAAAAGACCCATAAGTAGGGGATCAAACTCCTTAGGAAATATCAACTCAAATATATCATGGGGTGATCTCAATTGACTAAGAATAACTTATGGTTCACACATTAAGAGCAAGAAGGAAATATTAAATAAACAAATTAGAAAGATGATAAATTTGTATTCTAGTGAGTATGGCCAAAATACTCCAATTGATTTTATACATTATGAGTAAGTTTTGATTTTAATTGAATAAACTAATTAGAATATATATTTAAAGGAATGATCCAAATGTGATGCATATATGTGGTACAATGTGCATTAGCAGTGCAAAATAAGTTTAATTAGAGTTCTCGTTAGAGTAAATGAAGGTTAACTTAACAATGTGAATCATTATACACTTCCTCTTGAAACCAAGTTGAGAAATTATTAAAAGACGACTACAAGACAAAGTATACAACATATATGCGTGAAGTATTAGAATTGATCCTTTATGATGTTGCAAGTATATGATAATTTAAGTACACAAAGGACCAACCAAGTTTACCTCTTTTTTCCTTTTTTTTGTTGAGAACAACATAATGACCTATTACCTACCAAGAGAGAAAAACTACTCTAAAATTGTGAGAGACTGACAAATCAATGACAATGCTTGTTATGAGTATATGAAAATTTGCACAAGTTAATTATTTATGACTAGTTAACATTGACACCATGAGAGATATGGCACAATCAATCAATAAAAAATCTCCCTGGTGCATAGTTTTTCAAAAATATAAACATGTTTAACTTGTCAAAAGTGAATTTTCAAAGAGATAGACCATCAAATAATTGATAATCATAAGTATGGAATGGCATCTATGTACTCATACATAATATCTACATAGATATATAGATATATATACACACACACACATGTTATTGCATATCTATGTTAGATTATTACACGTAAGATGTTTTGACAATGAAAAATATTCATAAGATCAATTAAATGATCAAATCTTGTCTAACTTATAATATACTTGATATGATGCTAAACATTAAAATGTTAGTAAAATTCAGTACAATACTATTAAATATTAAAATAATAATTCATTGAACATACTTCTAACTAGTAGTATTGAATTAATATATTTAATTTATTTCATCATATGAAATTATCATTGTGCATACTACTATGAGCATCACAATGTTTAAAAATATATCATAGTGAGAAAGTAATGATTGACACATCCAAATTAACAAGATTCTCTTAAGTAAAATATGAGTATAAAAGTTTAATAAATCTATTATGTGTTCCATATATTAGATCATTAATTTCTAATGATTTTAATATCAAGCTAATTGAATGAATTCAAATGATTTCTTGTATATAATATATTTTTAAAATATTAAATAATATATTTTTGAAACTAACTTTATACAGCCTAAATCACTAAAACCAAAATTATAAATATTGAAATAATGATTTAAGATATCTACTTGATGAGTATATTTTATTTAAAAACTTTATATGAGATATTATTATTAAATTATCATTTTATATGAATATATTTTTAACCATATTTAAACTTAATCGTATCCTTACCAATCTTGATTGAATTGATACATTTTAAATGTATTATTACATTTTTTAAAAAGTTATGGATTACTTTCATGTAGCGATATTCAAACTTATAGAATACATATCTATAAGTTTTCTGGTCACTTAAATTTTGAATCATTTCTATAAACATAATCATTGTGAGATGAAAGAAAATAGGAGATATAACCCCTCTTGATTCGTAGGTATTACAAGGGGCTACATGTGACAAAGTTGTCGGACTCAGTAAGTGTGGGAACCCTTCCACGACTTCAAGAATATCAAGTTTTTTATAGAAAAATTGTGAGATCTTCATTGAATGATTAAAATATGTGAAGATATTAAGTTGATATGAATTATTCAAACATTTGGTAACTGCCATCAATCAAATTAAAGGGGCAATGCCTTCCATTTTCAACCAAAATCTTTACATGAAAAGAAGATTTTGAATATGATTTGTTTATAAATATGATAGTTTTTCAACAACTAATGAGAATTGAAGAATTATCTCTAATCCTTCTATGACTTCAAGAGTATTGAGTTGTCTTATATAAAAATCTGAGAGAAACCATGACATCTTCACTAATTGGTTAAATTATGTGAAGATTAAGTTCAGATGCATTATTTAAATATTTAGAAACTATCATCACTTAAATTAAAGGGGAAATGCTTTCCATCTTCAACTAACACATTTACATGAAGGAGATAATGAAGTCAAATCTAAAATATCATCTTACTAAAGATGAATCTCAAGTCAATATTATTATCTAGAAATATCCCACAGTAATTTCTTTAATTTTTGTAGTGGGATAAACATGATTCTAACTACTCATTTGATCACTAGTTGGAGTTTTTGCTATTAACAGAAGTTTTAGCCTCCTATAATTATGAGTATAGAAGATAATTTTGAGTGGAGCTTTAAGATAATTAAGACCAATATTTTATAATATTATATATTTTTAGATCACATAAAAGTAAAATATTAAGATCTGAAAATAAAAGGTCAAAAATAGATTATATTAACTTAACCCTCCTTTCTTGATCTTAGTGAGGCCTAAAATACAACACTTCACAAGAATATTGCATTAGATATTGAAAATTGAACATTATAAATTTTATTAACATATAAAATTAACAAATTATTAGGATTCTAAATTTCAATTGGAATGATATTACCTAGATAATTGACTCAAAACAACATTACTATATGGGTAGGAAGATAAATGAAGCTTTATTTAAAATAATAATATACTTATTAGGACTAAAAACAACATTATTTTTTTGAATAAGTTGTTAAGGCACTTGCCTATTGAGCAAGTTGAACTATTTACCTATGATTAAATTTAGGAGGTACATAGTTAAATTTCATGAGTAACTTTCTTGTTAAGTTCAAAATTTCTTAGATCTTCATTCCATTCAAAGATGGTTTTAGATCTCATGAATCACATACTTTAGGTAAGATGAGAAATATACTCAAGAATACTCAAACAATCATGATGAGTAGGTTATGGTTCCATTGCTGATGACATGTGCAAAGTAAACAACACTTCATGAGACTTCAAACTCGTAAATATTACTGAGATATATGAGTAAAAAAGATTATAACCTTAAATGAGGACTTAGAGGGCTCATCTTGTAAGTCAAATCACTCATTGTCTTCATATAGAAGTCACCTTGCTTTATTTGTGGAGTGCAGTTCGTTAACTTAGACATTTTACTGGATCCAGAGATATCTAGAAATCTCTCTATGCTGACGTACGTCTCTTCCCACTCAGTGGCATGACTGAGAACCTAATTGTGATCCTGACAATTATGGACACTAGCAAGAATTGTTATAAATCAACAGTTCTTTGGGAAATTTCCCACTAAATGTTACGGTGGTAAAAAGGGATTCAACAATCCATCCATTAGTTAATCAGATGCCTTGGCTTCAAGTCGATTACTAGAACAACGCCGAGGGCAGCATTATTCAAGTCATCGAGGAAAAAAATATATAGCGTACCTCTTCAGAACCTTCAAGGGAGATGGAGAGGTGGCTTCCTCGTAGGTGAGTGAGACTCGAGTACCCATTGGCTGGCGCTGGTCCCTTCGTTTCCACGCCCTTGAGATGGAGGAACTCCGGGATGTCTGATGCTTGGGTTTTCCCTGTTTATGAAGGATGAGATGGCAGCAGTGGAGACATTCGCTGTAAACTTCGGGTCTGCCACCACGTTGGTAGCGAGTTGTTCCTCTACAGCCAAACCCCACGGCGGGCGACTCCCGCACCAAGAGCTGCTTCCAGTTTGGTTATTTTTGGTGTAGGTCATGTATGGAGACATGGATATGCCAAACTGATGTCCCGCATGGGCGGGGTGGCTAGCCATGTCTAGTATTGTTGTCCCGCTGGAGCCCCCGTGGGAGCTGGTTGAAGGGTGGGAAGAAGAAGGCGGGTTTATGACAAACGGCGGGGGATAAGACACTGAAATTACAGAGCCACTCGAAACACCGCCTTGGACTGACGACGGCACCAACCCCCCTTCCTGTGACAACGCAAAACCAGGGCCTACCGCCGCCGTGGAGGCCATTGCAGTCGCCCCCACCGGCAGTGGATGGTTGTGAGTTCCCTCATAGGTTGTTATAAGAATGGACATGTCCTCCTGGCATCTCTGCACCTGTCATCACCAGCAGTCATCTCAAGAAATCAGTTAGTAGAAGAATATCCCATTAGGACTACAAATTATTTCATAAAAAAAACTGATATATGGATAATCTCAGTTTCTTCAAGTAGCCGATCAAAGTTTTCATGATTTTCCAACATGGGTTAGACATTAATTAAAATAAAGTCACATTTTGAACATAATGGAAGATTTTAGTGGTGTTTCTCTCTCCCGAACACCCCCCAAAAAAAAAAAAAAAAACTTCTTTAACATGCTACATTTTTCTGGGCACAGATTTCAATTCTCTCATCATGCTCATGAGAATTTTGCTGATGTTACATCATGGGTTTCAACTAAAAGCGAAATATAATCTAGATTCCGCATTGTTACTTTAGTTTATACACATATCTGGTGTCTCCCACATACAATATTAACAGGTTGTCTTTCTAAGATGGATCTCACTTTTCGTATCGTGCCAACAAAGATTTGATGATTTATCGACACGGGTTTGTATAGAAACGAAATAAATCCTAGATTGTGAAGGGTTACAAGAGACCGTGTGTTTGACGACTCGCACTGACATTATAACTAGTTTCAGCCTTATAAAGACGGGTCTTAACTTTCACACAATGCCGATCAAAATGTGATATCTCCAACATAGGCGTTAGCAATAAGCAGAATATAGACCAGATTGTGAAGAGATACTGGCGACCGTAAACGTGTTTGATTTATCCCACCTGCTTACGGACTGGGCATCCCGGCGCCACCGTGCAACGGTAATATGCCCTGGGGCAAGGGTTCCCCTTGGCAATCTTCTGGCCGTACTTCCTCCATTGACATCCGTCGTTCATCTGTCCATTGTTCATAGTATTATTCATTTTAACAGCTGACAAGACATAATCTAATTCATCATAAGCGCGAAAGAACTCGCTTGGTGGGGAGCTTACGGTAGGGCCTTGGCATCTGACCCTGACGGAAACCCTAGTTTTCCTATTAGCGGGATTAAAACTCCGGCTAGCGATCCCTGCCAGGTCTCCGGTGCGTTGTCTCACGTCCATAGGTAGCCAGTTGCTTAGTTCCTCCCTCTTCTGCTCCGTTTCTTCTTCTTCTTCTTCTTCTTCTTCTCTTTCAGGTAGGTTCGCATGGGTCTGCATTCTTAGAGTTAACCCGAGGTTGTCGACTTCTTCTGAACCGATCTTATCATCCTCTTCACGGGACAGCAATCTGCCTGGGCTTCGGAATTCTTGACGGACTCCTCCCCCAAGAGAAAGAAAGATTTCTGGATCCTATTTATATAGAATGGATGAAGGTTAATATGGAACGTTGTGTTCCAATCAAGATAGACGTAGAGTGCATTGCTGTTCTCTGTCTCTCTCTCCATACTAGTTTCGATGGAGAGAGGATAGAAGGAGACCTGGGTGGGTTTCTGTCGCTCTTGCTGCTGGATGGCTGCGAACTTGTTCCTCAGGTCGCAGTAGTCCTTCATCGCCCTCTCGATACCCTCCTTCAGTATCCTGTTCTCCTCCTTCATTCGGGCAAGCTCCGCCTGAAGACGCAAAAGCTGCGAAATCCCAAGAAGAAACTTCATAACAATATATCGGTAACAAAACTTTTTCGCAAAGTCGGAACCCACCTCATCGTTGGCTAGGCTATCCGGCATGGTCTCGTCACCTCCTCCCTGTCTTCCCTTATCCAGTTGTCGCTCTTCTTCCCCCATCTTCAGATCTTCTTCTTCCTCCTCCTCGACCTCTTCTGGCACCCCTCCAAGCTCCCCTTTTCCCCCTTCCGATCCTTTCTCCCCGTCGCCTTCCCCATCCTCTATCTTCAGGGAGAGGTCTACCTGCACAGACCTCTCCTCCTTCGTGGGCATGGTGCAGCCTCCTCCCCTCCCTCCCTCCCCACTTCCTCCCCCTTGTTTCTTCCCTTCCAGCGACGGCCAGAGAAGTCAAGCCGCCCTCGACAGCGTGCAGGAGGCGCCAGAAGATGAACGGACGGATGGATTTCAGGGTTTCCCTTTTGTTCTCTTCCCACCGAACAGTTGACCGGGGGTGCTCTAGGAGCTCGGGTCAGCGCACGAAATTTGAAGGCGGGCCCCCCCCTCAACCGTCCTCCACACGCATTGAGAAGTACTGAGTCGTACGCGCGACTCGTTTACCTACTTGTCACGGGATGAAGCCTCTCCGGCGAAGAACACTCGAAGGTTATCTGGTGTGGAAGGGCGATGATGACGGACGGTAATTATAATAGCCATAACCTTCCCAAACACAAACCATTCGCCTTGCGGCACTTCTCCTGCGATTGTTCCCGTTCAGTTGCCCCAGCGTCGACCATCTAACCATGAATTGAGCCTTCACTCTTCCGATTAGGTTCTACGTTTAAGAAACAATTGCGTAAAACCCTCTATCCTTTTCCATCCTCGCGCATAAAGTTTCGCGAACATGCAGCAGTCGGGCTCGAAAAGAGGCCGTTAAGGACATATATGCGAGATCTGATGTAATAAGGAGCTATTGAAATTGAAAAAATTTAGGAGGATAATCGTCCACCAGTTCCATATTTTATTTTCCTTGGATCCACAACCCTATTCATGGGCCGCCATGCACGTCAAATTAATGAAGGTTTCAGCTTTCAAGCAATAACCGAGTTTAATATTGACGAGCCACCTCGTGGGACTCTGGACTCGGGTTAAGCAGGGTTTGACTTGGGTCCAGCCAACCCTAGGGTCCGGTTATATACCATATCCTCATTAGCCTATTGGCCATCGATTAGAGTATTCTCTGGCTATGATCTCATTGATGGAGCTCCAGCCGAAGACAAGCGTTGGGACCAGCGCTTCGGTGATGTCAACCCGAAGACTTCCTCCTCTCTCTCTCTCTCTCTCATGCATTATAAAAAGGGAAAAACGGTCTTAAGGTGAGACCTCTCTCCAAAGAAGTTGCTTTGACCTACATAATAATCGAAAGTTCAACTCTGTTGGGTATCTTGCTACGCGGACCGTTCATGGGGAATCAAACTCCTCTCTGAGTTCATGGATGTTATACCGGCGGCTGAGGGGCACGTGAATGGCAGGGAATCAGAGATGTTTATATTGATCAAGGCAAGACGAATGACGCCTTGCAACCGTTGACGTGGAGGTTGTAGTCACAGGCCTATCGCATGAGTGTGTGGGAGGCTGTGAAAATGTGTGAATATATAAGTGCGTGCATGTGTGTGTGTGAGGGGGAGAGAGAGAGAGAGAGAGAGAGAGAGAGAGAGAGAGAGAGAGAGTATAGAACTATAGGTGGGAGTGATAGATTGTAGACAAAGAAGGACAGGATGGACAGGATGTACTCATAGGTAGATCAGAGCACTCATAGGTAATACATGACTGTGAAGAGAAAATGAGAGAGAGAGAGAGAGAGAGAGAGAGAGAGAGAGAGAGAGAGAGAGAGAGAGAATGTAGATACCTATACAAAAGAAGAAGTAGACTCATGGCGCGATATATGGATATACACCAGGGAGTGGGGATCATAGATTTTGGATCGAAAGTTAGATCGGTGGGTGTATACGCATCCACTTATCAATCTATATCTGAGAGGAGAGAGAGAGAGGAAGAAGACCCACGAGGGGACACCACGGGGGAACTCCCATCGAGGCAGCTGAACGAACGACACTGGTCATACTTAATGGTTCATGATCTACAGTCGCCGACGCCAGACAGTAGTGGCTAACGCCCACTGGCCGTTGGATTTAACCGCGTAGACATTTATGTTGATCATGTGAGCGCCTAACGCCGCCAACTCCACGTTGAGCAGATCCTGTTGACCCGCGGCGAAGTGCCCACCTCTCCCCCACGAGAAGGCATTAACAACTCATGTGGAACTCAACAAGAATGCCCACCTCTTGATCCACTGAACTCATGAGAATCTACCTCGTGGAGTTTTCTTCTCTTTTCTCTCTGTCTGGCTTCCTGACAATCTTTACATATTCAAGGTGAGCCAGAGAGGGAGGTCCTTTCGTGAACTCTACCGTGTTAAATGGGAAGTCAACCACAGAAGCCCACTGGCATTCTCCTCTTGAAGAACGGAGCGGGCAGTTCTTTATTAGGAAACATTAACTGTATGTCGTTATGGGCTCTTTATTCCGGTTCGAATGTCAATGCGCCTAGGGTTTAGATAAGATGCCATTCCGTAACATCACAACATATGAGCAAGAAGGATGCGACCGTCGGCCTTTAAAGAAAGCCCAGAGTAAACAGAGCTAGATTACAAAAAAGACAATTAAAATCCACCGTAAACCCCCGGGAATAAAAGAGAAAGTCAATTTATTGGATTTGAATGGAAATTTTGATTTCATTCGATTACGTTCAATTGAATCTTTGTCACTAGGTCAATGTGAAGGTCCACATTAGTTTTTTCCCATGATTGTATTTTCATTAACGTTGAATATTTATGGAACTATCCGATGAAGTCAATGGCGTAGCTAGAACAACTTATAAATTGTGGAAAAATGGTACATATAACAAGTTGAATGGTTCATAGAGGTGAACTTTTGATTATAACTCTTTCCATCGAAAAAGAAAAACCAGACCACATCTTCAGTCCAGAAAATCACCCGAAAAAGGAAAAAAAAGCATTGGAGAATTAAGGCTTGTCCCAGGTAACAAAACGGTTTAAAATTCAACTGAAAAGCTTTTGAAATTCCTTAGGTCTACACTGGCTTCTGGGCTTTAGAAAATATCTCTTTCTTTTCAAGAAATAACTTTTCCTAGAAATCTAATTTGCTTTATGTTATCACATCATTTTGTGTATTCATCGGAGATGGTGATACCCATTGCCCAAATAGTTTCTGGTTTAATATGTGACTTTGAACATAGATTGATGGGGGCGATCATGGCATCCACAGGACATTATACACTTGTGTATATGGTTTATTTGTAGTTTAATTCTGGGTGATCAGCTTTTCTGTGAAATATGAAACGATAAAATATCAAGTGTTTAAATTAGGATGGCAAACCTCGGACCCAGTCTATCCAACCCAGATGAGATGAGAATCTCATTTTTATCTTCATGTATATGAATCGATCCGGCCTAGCGAAATTTATATCAAATATATGGAATGTATCATAGTGAATCAACATGTCATGGCCATCTTAACCTCATGGACAGTTTCTTCACCATTAATTATCAACATTGTGTCATTCTAAGCCACACCCATCGCGACCCACAGGACAGAATGGATTGGGAGGGGGGGGGGCGCTCAGAAGATAGTAGTTTATCAAATTCATTGAACTTTTTTATTTTATTTGAATTTCTTCTACTAAAGAATGTTACTCTTGTACAATATTCTCGTACGAATATAACTCTATCCCTGACTTGTGCTCACCGAATCATAGTGACCATTCAGAAACCAAGCTGTTCCTTGTGTTTTACCACACAGATATTTATATTTTTTTCTGCTAAAGGCTATTTCGCTTGTGCATACCTCTATCCAATATAAAAGATATGAATATCACTGACCAAAACGATGAAAATATCAGAAAGATACGCGGCCTAGCGGGGGTCCAATAGTGAGAGGCACCTAATTCTCTTCAGACCCCACCCGCCGGATGCCACCAAA